>OZ005661.1:156273694-156608694 GCA_963930645.1 Salticus scenicus
TCTATTAATTGATGCAAAAAATTAATAATTGTTTCAAAATTTACTATTTTCATCCCGCTTGTAAATAACATTTTACACTGAGAAAAAATTCTTTAACTGACATCTGGAATCTAAATTGTGGCTCATAAATCTAAATTGTGGCTCTAAATGTCTCATGTCATCCTTATAAATTCTAGAACACATTTTAAAACACATCAGATATTTAACATATTTATTTTCTGATTGTGGTACGTATATTTCTACTGTAGTCAGCCAGATTTTCAAAAAATTTTGCAAATGACTTTGAAAACCCTGTACGTTTTAATAAGAAACCTTACGAAAATTTTTCGATTGTATTAACCCCTTAACTGCCCCAGCTGCATATATTCGTCTCACTAAGCCAAAGCATTTACTATCCCGGGCGTATATATACGCTTTTCGGAAGTATGATCCTGCGTGTTGCGCTTCTACCAGTGAATTTAATCCCATTGTTTTGGAATGAAATAAAATTATCTTAAATATGACCTTGATAGTGTTTACGATGGATTTACTTATTTAAGAGAAGAGGAAAGTGAAAAGAATCGGAAAAAGAATGTTTCTGGATCAGTGAACGCTCGCCTGTGGGGAAAACAGTGGCACTGGGATGCAAATATCATAAATTTCCTCAGAAAGTAAATGGTTAAAGATATATTTACAGTTTTATGAATATACGACCCACCTGGTGGCAGATTGTTAACGTACGGTAACCCGGCTTTAAATTTTCAGATGACGGATACGAATCTTGGTTTATCCATTGATGTTGGTAGTTGTTTGGAATTATTTTAAAACCGTACGTTCCATACTAATTAACTTTTGTGAAAAAAAAAAAAAAAAAAAAGACATTTGAGCGACAATTAAAATCAGGCGGCCAAACAAAATCATAAATATACGGACTATTCTCATAAAAATATCTAAAAGAAACATCAGAAGCGTAAGCTCGAAAAATACAGCTACAACGCATTTATAAAATTATTTATAACAGAGTGATTCCAGACATTAAATGTTTTTTTTTCTTTAATCTGATACTGGTCCTTTTTTTTTTTTTTTTTTTTTTTTTTGTCTTAGGGGCAAAACTTTTGTTAAAAGTTATAAGGCATAACATTTTATTTGTGATTCTGCAGTTTTAGATTATTTAAAATGTATTTTTTTAGATATTCAACAAAGTGTCTAGAATTGAAAATATCTGGTCATATTTTAAAAGATATCGTATCATATATTGTAATGTGTTTAATTTAAAATAATGCAATTTATACAATACATAAACATTGCTAAATTTAAATTTTATGTTTTGACAAAACAAGAGGTAATTTGATTGAGTAAATTTATGTTGACGTGAATATTTCGGGTACATGACACTTTGGTCCCGCCGAATTAGTCCCACCACTTTGGTCCCGAAGAAATTTTAGTCCCGCCGTTTTGGTCCTGCCGTTATGGTCCCGCCGCTTTGGTCCCGCCATTTTGGTCCCACGTATTGATTCTTATATTAGGAATAATCAAAATATTACAGAAAAAAGCGAAATTATTTTTCATATTTCGAATTTTTGTCATTTGACTTGAAAACATGGGGGTAGGAAAAGTCAAAATTATCATCATCATCATCATCATTATTATTATTACTATTATTATTTTGGAACAGAAAGTTGAAGTAACAAATAAAACTGAAAATAAAAGTCTTAAATTCTGAGATTTAGATTTTGTCTTTGTATGATAGAGGAAAAAAGGACAGTAAATATATGAAGAAACTTCGGGCAAAAGAGAACTTAGACGAATGTTTTCAATTGGAGAGTTAATTATCTACAACCTTTGTTGAAAATTAGGTAACTATAGGACACATGAAACAGAAAATTTATTATTTCGGATCGAATTTTGAATTGATAAAAAGGTATTAGCTAACAGCGAAGATCTAAGCATTGTTAATCTATCTAAGTCTACAAAATTTCAGTTTAAATAAAATACAAGGTTTTTAATATAAAACTTTGCAATGCGGCTCTTAATTATTACATTCAAACTTAGAGTGTTCGAATACAAAATTTGTAGGAAATCGATGCTTTATCCAAATATCTCCTAAATGTTAGAGTTTAATAATAAAAGAAGATGCGAGGAACCTAAATAATGATCTCAGGATTAATTTGTACAGATCTGCTGAACTTGAGTCATTTTCTTCTTTGTCAATCCGGATATATTTGTCAAACAAAGGAAATATTTACATATCACACAGAATTGGAAAAGCATTTTTATTCCATTATAATCCCTTACAATATTGTTTAAGAAAATTTCCATTAAAAACCCCTCCCCCTCCCCCCTTTTTTTTTCAAATGCGCTGAAACAAAACAGTGAAATTCCTTTTTATTATCTGTGGGAGAAACAGGTGTGAAACGAATACCAAAGTGTTAAAGCGATTTCAATGCGGGAATTATTTTTAGTCATAGAGACATATCAGACAGATATAGTTACTTATTTATTTTAAACATAATATTAAACTAAAAGGATAAAAAAAATGAACATCAACATTTTCTGAACATTGATACTTGCAATGCGCGCCGTTTAATAAATATTGGACTACTTATATTTTTTCATTTTTAAAATAAAATCATTATAATTGAAAGAAAATTAATTTATACACATATATACACGGTTAACGTAATTAAATATCACAGACAAACAAACATGCATTTTATTATTATTAATATAACACAAATTTTGAAATAAATTCCTCTTAGATTAATGATAAAAATTAAATCACAATCAAATCGAATGAAACGTATTTCTCTCTCCCTCTCTCTCTCTCTCTCACACACACACATACACACACATATTATGAATAAATTCATATGTAAGTTCAAAGCATTATAAATGATCCCAAGCTTATGCTTATGAAGAAGAGTCTATGATGGGAGTAGGACAATAATTAGTCCTTTGAAAGAAATAGCACTCTGCCACTAAAAGCAAATTATATTTAATATCATAAGGTTTTCTTTCTTTCTTTTTCCCTTTTTTTAAACAAATTTTTTCTGTATTTTATTAGTCTTAAATTAATTCAGACTTTATCAATAAATATAATCAAATGGGGATTCTTTTTTTAATAAGAAGGTACTATTGTTATTGTTAACAATACTTATAAAATCATAAAATTTTGTCACTAATAGTGAATTAAAAATCAAATTACAATTGAAGTAAGTTAAATCGAAATCAAATAAAAAAAAAAAAAAAAAAAAAAAAAAAAAAGTGCAATATCTTTAAAAAGAAAAAAAAAATTAAATATATTAAATGTTTGTAAAAAATTAGTACAAAATTCTCAGAATCTCAATAGCAAGGCAGCAATCGTAATGTCGAAAATTTATATATTTATCTGTAAGATATTCCTTAATCAAAGACATTCTAAGAGCACTTCAATTTTTCCGTATCAATAAATATGCTTTCATATTAAAAAACTGATACATATTTTTAAAAAATAGCGAAAAATTGGCAGGACCAAAATGTCTCGGGACCAAAATGGCCAGGGACCAAAACGGCAGGACCGAAATGGCGGGACCAAAGTGACGGGACCAAAACGGCCGGACCAAAGTGTCCTGCTTCGGAATATTTCATATGGTAATATCTTATTTAATAGCAATAAATAAAGATGGTAAGGAATATTCTCTTAATTTAAATGGTTGGAATAAAGGAATACATATTTAATGCGATGATTTTTACACATCACATAGTCTCACATAGTCACATAGTCCAAACTTTGTATAACTTTTAAGACAAAGATTCGTAAGAATGTGACACTTTTATAAATATACTTGCATACAGTCTGTAACAAAAGTGTTCGAACACTAGCAAAAATTCATATGTGAGAAAAAGTACACTTCATACGGTTTTGTTAAAAAATCCTTATCGAATCATGTTCTTACATTGACTAAGAACAGGATTCGACAAGGATTTATTTAACAAAACCGTATGAAGTGTACTTTTTTTACATAGGAATTTTTGCTAGTGTTCGGACACTTTTGTTACCGACAGTGCATTCTTCTCTATATTACTGATGGCATAAAATTCTTTAGCTTTGTATGTTGTAGTAGATTTTATTTCTTACCATATCGTAATAAACAATGACTTTTAAAAGGCTTACTTATGACGAATTTATTCTGTTGATTGCCGTTTGGAATGATGTCAAAACACAACACCTGAAAAAGAAACAGCCAAAAATCATTCTTTAAACGACCTTATTAAGCAGGAGAATTAACAATTCGTCAAATTATTTAGTGCAGTACACTCCGCCACAGGAGTAGTCGTTATGGATTGTCCAGAAGTACACAAAACACATTTAGGAGAATCAGTTACATTGAAAAGAAGAAAAATAATTAGTTCTGTGTGAGGGGGGGCTACCGCCCCCCTTAACCCCCCGTTTCATTAATGCACCTACATTTATATAGAAATTAATTCGGTTATTAAAAAATAATTTATTAAAGTTATTATTTAAAAAATATATCTTTTATGATAAGGCAGACGATTTCCATATTTGAGAAGTAGTACAATACCAAATATTCAAAAAAAGTCCATTTTATTCTCAATTAAAAAAAAAAAAAAAAAAAAAAAAAAAAAAAGTGATTTTTTTTTTTTTCGTTAAAAGTAAAAAAAATCGATATCTTTGTTTTAAATTGTCGTAGATCGATGGTTCAACCATTCATTTTAAAGGTATTGGCGAGCTCTTTTGAAAGATACCCATCATGAAAATTTACTCCCCTCGAAAGGGGAACTTCCCCCCCCAGGGGGGGAGGTGAGGCTCCTACATAACCAAAAAAAATTTTCCCAGTTATCTATCTCTATTACAAAAAAAAAATATATATATATTCGTTTCATTTGGTTTAGTGCAGTCTATAGATGTTAGACTCTACTTTCCTGCAATTTCCCCCATAGACGTAATGTATTAGATTTCTCTTGATTGTCCCTGTACTCGAACCATTTGCTTGATCTTAACGAAAAGATTACTGTAGCATCCCTATATGATACACATTTAGAATTCCGAGTTTGAACTTTCTGCCATAATTTGTTTTTGAGATATGCTGATAACAGACAGACACACAGACACATACACACACACACAGACACACACACAGACACACACACACACACACGCAGACATACACACAGACTATTTGCTAAAAACATGATTTTCGTATTCAGGGGACCTCATAACGTGTAAATATAACAAAATCTTGCGTTCGAAAGTTTGACCCAAAAACAATACTTTCTCTACCTTATGGGTACGAGAAAGTAAAAAGCCCCAATGAGGCCATGTCCGGTCAAAAGTCTAAAATTCGCCAATGCTGCAGCACAAGGTGAATCGACAAGACAGTAGAAAAAAAAAAATCCAATGCTTTATCTTTAGAAGAGTGAGAAGCCACACAACGAAACGATAACTTGAATATTCTATTGATCTCATACTCTTATTACGAAAAGGTGGCAAAAGTGAAACACCTGACTACTGGAAAAAGGTTAACTTTTTTGGCATTTATCGCGTTATTGGCGATATTTTGTTATGAATATAAATATTTTTTTCATTCTTATTATTATTAAAAGATACAGCAAGCAAAACTTGTGTAAAATACTACAGCTGCGGAAATTTATTTTTATATCTTCTTATTAACACTTTTCAACAAAGTTCAAAAGTGTTTATGACTTCAGTTTGTCTGTCTGTGCATACCCGCTTTAACTATCATAAAAAATCATGGAATTACTTGAAAATAATATATGGTATAATACATTAACTAATTTAATTTAAAGAACTAAATTTAAAAGTCCTAAGCATTTTACAAAAAAAAAAAAAAAAAAAAAAAAAAACTTTTAGGGCTTTTTAGATTAGAAAACATCTAATCACTATGCTTGCGATAAAATTTCTTTTAGATTTAAAACAATCTAACTTTTACAAGGAAATAAAAATTTTAAAAGAACTTTAAGAAAAAAAAAGAAAGATATCGTCTTCGTCAAGAGAAAGCAGAGTTTAGAATTTAGCAGAGTCAAGAAAATTTCAATGTTGGCCAGTTTGGCTTCCTGTAGTTCAAGCAGTCACGTGACTTTTTTATGAGTGATCTTTGCCACTGAAAAATGTTGCTGTTGCACCGTCCACTCTTATAATAGGTCTATGATTGATCTCAAATCTGGCAGAATGAAGTGTCAAGTCTCTACAAGTAGGGTGACCAATTTTGAGATGCCGAAATAGGGACATGTCCCCATTTTTTACTTTGAAAATGAGGACACCATGTATTTAATTCAAATTGCAGATCAAAATACAATAATTATACACTTAACATATATACTCAATACGTAAACATATATTTTTCTTCCAAGAGCTTCACGCATATATCTTTATCAGGATTATAACATCTTATTATAATGGAAAACACTTCAACATTTCCATGGTTCGAACAGTCAGAACATGAAGTTATGATTCCAAATGATGTATTTTCTAGTTCTAATGTAAGTCCCTTCATTGGCCTAGATTGAAAAACATTTTCCACAGTGATATTTTGTTTGGTCACAAGAATATGCTGGGTCAAGAGTACTTTCTTTAATATTTTAGGCAGGTAGCAGGACGTTGATTTCTCTGGAAGGTTGTGCACGTTATTATGACATGTAAAAATATCTTCAGCCAGAGCAATCTTCATACTGGCATTACTGGCTGTCAAAACGTTTCTATTGTAGGCTATGCTGACACAACTATATAAGCCTTTCATGTTTTTCAGAGTTAATATGAGTAGAAACACACACACACACACATATATATATATATATATATATATATATATATATTACAACATGAATTATGAATAAAACGAAAGAAAACAAAGAAAGATAAAGTAACAATATTATGAATATTTAAGATTTTTTTTTTTTTTTAATTGTTGACATTTGGGGACAAACGACAAAAAAAGTTATCCAAATCGCTGTTTTTGTTTCTGGGGACAGATAGTCGAAATTGGGGACAGTCCCCGGAAAATGAGGACATTTGGTCACCCTACTACAAGTCTTTGAAGGATAATTTCTTGAAATGTGTCCACCGTTTCTTTAGACAAGCATGAAAACAAATTAAACAGACAGATATTTAAAAGTTGCAATAGAATTATTAAAAGTAGGAACATGGGATATAGATCCTTAGACATATGTTTTTTTTTTTTTTTTTTTTTTTTTTTTTTAATATACAAGCTACTTTTTAATACCAGAGAGTATCTAGCCACGCTGAGATATTAAGATTAACTTATTATTAAAATCATTAACTTCTGTTTTAATTTTAATTTAAATACGCCTATTCTATTCTATCTCTCTCTATATATATACACAGTAACCGCTGCTTAATAAATTCACTGGTTAATAAACTCAGCAGAATAATCTGATCAAATTTTCAGGGTCGGAATCAAATCAATACAAATTACTTTTAAAGCCGCCGCTTAATAAAATCGCCGGTTAATAAACTCAAAAATATCTGCTCAGCAGCCAAAAATATCATTTATGCACACTAAAAAAAATGTTTTTATTTACATAGTGTTTTTTTTTTTTTTGTTTTTTTTAATAAAGAAAGAAATTAAAACACAACAATCCCTCCGTTATCGCTGATTGTCGAAGATTTTACACTTGCAGTACAGTTATAAATTAAACACACCCCATCACCAATCCCCGTAACAATTTTAAGAACGTATTCATCAAAACGCAGTAATAAGTTACAAATTTGATTTGAAATGAATTTTTTTTTCTAATTATTAAAAGGCAATTTCTAGTTCTTATTTTAAAATTACTGTGATTCATGAATTTAAACGAACAGATTTTAAATTTTTTAAGAACAACGTGAACGTTTGGTAAAGTAATGATGATTTTCCTCAAACAAAAGTGCATGGGAACTTGGAATTCGTTTAATTTATTTACATCGAAGAAACAAGTAATTATCTATCAAAAATTAATTAATACTGTTTACTCATTCCATTATTCGTCACCTTTTGAAGTTTCTTTCCAAATTCAGGGAAGTAATAATTTTCCCTTAAGTGCAGGAACGTTCGCCGGATATAAAAATCAGCCGCTTAATACAATCACTTTGGTTCAGAACTAATGCGTTTTTAATAAGCGACGGGAACTGTATATATATAAAATAAACTTGTAATTCTAATATAATTCAAATACTATTTCAAGATATAAAAAAGATTTTTTTTTCGCTTATACCTATAATAAAAAATCTGGAATTCTTCATTTCTCAAATTTTCTGTTGTATTAAAAATATTAACTTAATATATAAAATTCATAAAAAAATGAATTTAAAGTTTCTTGCTATAGAAATTCACATACTTATTATATTAAAATATTTTCAATCTTCCTTTCAATAATCGATGCGAAAATAAATTTTCTTTGCGATTTCTTTTTCGAAGAGTTTCGATGAAAATTGATTATGCAGGTACGTAATGAAAAATCTGTTATAAAACAGACAGCGAAAATCCATTCTAGTAAATTATTGGAGATCTAACAATAAATTCATCCTTTAACGATCTTTTGTCATATTAGATTTGGAGCCAGTAATGAATCTTCGATTTTTGTGTTGAATGAAAAGACATGTATCTCAACTTTTTTTTTTCTTTATAAAAGAAGAGATTACATAAAAGCAATATGTTTCACAAATAATCACCGTAGGGAATCCTGTTTGTTATTCTTTGGATTTATTTACAGATTTTATTTGTTTAATCATGCTGCGATTGCATTCTAAATTAAATATTAATAGAAGACGTAGATGTAAGTTTCATGTTTGTAAATAGATAGTTTTTCTAATATATAAAATATTCATGCATATTTATTATTTAAATTAAATAATATTTTCGAAAACATAATTTTATAATGAAGAAAGAAAAAAAAATTAATGATAATTATGTTTTTGTCAGAATTTATAGCGTATAATAGAGAACAATAATTATGATTTTTAAAAATAAATTCGGTAAATAAATTTGTATTTAACTAAAAGACAACAATAACTAAAATGATATATTTATGCTAAAAAATAAATAAATAAATAAATAAATAAAAATGTATTTTTTTTTTTTTTTTATTTAGCATGCAAACATAATGCATGCAATTATAAGCAATAATTTAGCATGCAAATATTTTTGTATACATAAATACAAAAATATTTTTGACGCTAATTAAGGTTATGACAGGAATTATAAATGATTATTTTCTGTTATGAGTCATAAAATGGTACATATACATGCATTGAAATATAAGTATATTAGGTATGCCAAAATTTCTTGAAAACTATTTAAGTTTAAAAACATGACCGTCATTTTTTTTTCTTTAATTTTTAAAAGGTTTTTTGTTAGCTAATTTTTATTTTGGAACATGTGTTATTTAAGGAAAGTATTGTAATCAGAAAAAATACTGACTATGAGATTTTGGATTATTTTCATATTTTTATGTCTTTGAAAACATGTTTGTTATTTTCTGACGATTTATTATGTGTATGAATATGATACCGTCTAAAAGCTTTCGGTGTAAAATTCGCAGGTTTATTATTGTTTCCTGTCTCACATTCTGAATAGATTTTGATGGATGTAAGACTTATAGTTCTTTGGAAAGGGCACAAAAAAATTCTTTTTATTTACGATACTAAAAACTTAAATTATTTAAAAAGGGATAGCGTCTAAATTCTTTATCCAGTTGGGCTAAAATTTTGTAGGTATATTACAGTACATTGTCGAATGATCTGTATATACTTTCCTAAATGTAAGAATTTTTTCTTATGTTACAAGGGCACAAGTAAGAATTCTTTATCATTCCCACCTATAAATTCGAATTATTTCAATCACAACAGCATATAAACGCCTCACTCGAATGAGCTTATAATTTGCAGGTATGTAACTTTAATAGTCGTAGTACCTATATACATTTATAAAAAACTTATTTGTCAATAATGCCACTTTAGAACGCGTAGAATTAAAAAAAAAAAAAGAAAGAAAGAAATATTTAATGAAAACCACTTAAATTTACACGTATCGTTTCAAAAATTTTTGCCCTACCTATCAGGGCATCATCAGGAAATTTTTTTTTAATAAAATATAATTTCGTAAAAAAGGGCGGTATTACGTTTATTATATATTACAAAAGCAATCAACAGTTACGGTTAAGCTTGGTAATAAGAAGTCAGTCTGGATCCAAAATTGCAGCGGGGCAGCGGTAGCCCAGTCGGTAGAGCACCGGCCTCGTAATTAGAAGTTTGCGGGTTCGGTACTCGAGCCGACCAAAGACCGTCGTGTACACTAATGGTGGCTGGTGCACGTAAAATCTGTCGTAGCCGCAATGACCTCCATGGTCCCATCAAGAATTATACCTCTGGGGGTCACTGAAGCGGGAGAGCCATCCCTTCCGTGGATGATCAAAATTGCGATGGCATGTCTCCGGACCACCTCTAGTGGTGAGCCCCAGACCGTCGCCAATTGCCATCTTCGCAGCACTAGTGCGACGTAAAACCCAACCAACCAAAATTGCAGTCTTAGTTGGAGCTTTTCTAGGGTAACATGGACGCAACTTGAAAACCGTAACTATTAAAGAACTTGCTTGGAAAAGTCTGTGGGTAGGAACTGGCGAGGTTGGACTGACAGTACCATCGACGGAAAATCTATAGACTAGTCAAAAGTCTTGCAGGAAGTTTAAAAAAAAGCTTTAAAGGTTTCAACCTATTGATTCATAGAGTCAACTGAAAAGATAAATTCAAATTAAATGTGTTGTTGCATAAGAAAATGCCAAATTTTTGGTAAGAAAGCAATAGTATTATTATTATTGAATAAATCTAAATAATGACTTTGCGATAAAATTATGAAATTAATTATGGAAAAAATTATTTTATTTTATTTTATTTATTTATTTATTTTTTTTTTCACAAGAAATAAAATTTAAATAATTAGTTTTAATTATTTTAATTCCTATTATTCTTAAATTTTTTAATTTAAAAGAGTATGCATAAATTCTTTACATATAAAAAGATCTACTAATATACAGACAATATTTTGATTTCAAGTAGTTATTCCTATACTTATATAGTAATTCAAACAGCTTGTATACAAATGTTAACATCTTTACTCTGATGACGGTATAACTATTTAAATCGCAGTAATTAACTTTTATTTATTATTTTCAGCATTGATAATATTGATAAACCGTTAATTTCGTTAATAAAATCCTAATAAAATTTCTTAATATTTTTTATAATAAATTTTATTTGCACATTTATCTTGTCTGTAACTTTTGTAAAACATAGACTTAAGTTCCATTATAACTATCATATAAAACAAAAAGTACACCTAGTTTTATTTAAAAATAAAAGACTTCGAATAAGTATATGAAATCAGTTTATTTATGTATTTTAACAACATTTTAAACAAAAATACTTTATATATATATATACGTATATGTATATATATATATATATATAGGTTTTTAGTTAATTTAACAATATTTTAAAATATCCCATGCAGTTTGCCCAGAAAAAAACAGAAAATAACAAAAATGTCTGTTGGTTAAAATTATAATTGATTATTTATTACAATTAAGCTCACAATTAAAATATTAATTTATTCAACATAAAAAGCACATAAGAATTTTATTAAAAATCAGCTTAAAAGTCAAATAAACAAAATAGAAAATGAAAAAAAAATTCAAGAAAATAATTTCACCTATAGCAATGTTTTACCTATTTTATTCAGTATTTATATTGGAATTCAACTGTTATTTATGACAGAAAATAAAATAATTAATCTTTCATGATATTTTATTAGTTTCGTCTTCAAGGATTAACAATTCAACTTTAATTTTTTTGATTAACAATAAAACTATGCAGATTCATTTTTTTATTTCTTTCATACTATTAAAGTGCGAGTTTTTATCAAAGAAATATTAAAAAAAACTTTATACATATGACAGGTTTTTAATAACTTCGATTTTCGTTTTAATTATGAAATTTTATTTACTTTTCTAACAATAAGAAATTTTTATGATCTTTTCACAACGTTGTTTACTTACTGAATTCAAATCGATGAAAAAGAAAATTAATAAATGAAACCTCTAGTAAAATACTATCATTTTATTCTTATCATAAAGGGAATCTTAGTAATGATTTCCGGATAAAATACTGAAGGTTATAATTTCATCAATTATTTTCTTCTAACGAAATTTTTATTTCACATTTAAAGAAAGAAAATGAAATCTGGAGTTGTTATATCAAAATTTGTTATCGTCTTGCCTTTTTAACTGTTTATTTTATTATTTATTATGAAGTTTTGTTGTAGAGTAAAAGAAAAAGTGCTAACAATATTGAGCTGCCTTGCTTACTATTTACATATTGTGTATATATATATATATATATATATATATATACACAATATGTTACTGTGTATATATACTGTGTATATATATATATATAATATATATATATACACAGATATAGGGTTAAAGAACATATTCTCTCTATATATTTTCAAAAATAAAATAGCGAATCAGAATTAAATTAAGTTTTTGCTATTTTATATAATTTTTTTTATAAGTTTAATTATTAAGTTCGTAATTATTGAAACTGACTGTTAAAACTGACTGTTAAAATGTATTATAGTAAATTATTTATTTTGTTTAATCATTTTTTACAAAATACTTAGTATTATAATAAGTCTATTTAAAAAAAAAAAAAAAGTTTGATTAAAATGAATTTAAAGATAAATTAACTTAATATTAAACTAAAATGAAATACACAAAAACAACTTTACGTATAAAAATTTTTACCTATTTTATTCACTACTAATATTAAAATTCAGCTGCTATTTATAAATCAAAATATCTTTTTTTCATGATATTTCAAAAATTTTCTTTCCAAATTTGAACAACTGAATTACTTTGTCTTTCATTAAAAAAATACTACTACGCAGATTCATTTTATTATTTCGTTCGAAATTTTTAAAAATGTGTTTTTTCTTAAAATAATAATAATAATAATTAAAAATTAATTAATTGATCAATTAAAAAAATGAAAGTTTTGTGTGTATGACAAGTATATAACAAGTCTTTTATCATTTTAACTATAAAATTTTATTTACTTTACTTTTCAATAAGATATTGTTATGCTCTTTTTACGTTGTTTTTTACTCTTTAAATTCTGGTCAACGGAAAAGAAAATAAATAAATTCGTAACGTAATAAAAGATTTTCATTTTATTATGATCATAAAAGAAATCCCAATAGCGATTTCGTGATAAAATATTTAGGGATATTCTTTCAACAATTATTTTCTTACGAGGAATGAAATCTTCCACACATAAAGAAAGAAGAGAAATTCTTTAATACAATAAAAGTTACTATAGTCTTGTTCTTTTAACTGTTTATTTGATTGCTTTTTAAGTTTTTACTTTAGAGTCAAACAAAAAATGCTAAAAAATATTGACTTACTAAGCTTGCTATTTAAATGACATACAAATATTTTATACATATAGATAAATTCAATAAAAATATTAATATACATAATCGATAATCCATATGTAATTAAATTCCACATTAATTCATGCAATTTTATTATAAGTTTAATTAAAATGTGTATAACATAAGCAACTATTAAAAAAAAAAAAATGGCAGTTAAAACAGTGTTTTTGTAGTAAGCCAGTTGTATCTTTAGATAAAACTTTAGTAAAACTAAATCATAGCAATCTTTTTATTTTCTTTATCCATATTTAATAAATATTCAATATTTCCTATAATTATCTATAGCTATTGAATTTTTAAAGATCTGATGAAAAAATGATTTGCCAGTTTGTAACTGATTTTTGTTTTTAAAAGCGTTTGCTTAAAATCGGTTTAAAAGATAAATTAACATAATATTTAATCAAAATAAATAACATAACAATAATTTCACCTGCAGAAAAATTTTACGCGTTTTTTCAGAATTGATATTGAAACTGTTTTTACTTTCTCTTACCCATATGGTAGAGAAAGTATTGTTTTTGGGTCAAATTTCCGAACGCAAGATTTTGTTATATTTGCACGTTTTGAGGTCCCCTGAATACGAAAATCATGTTTTTAGCAAATGGTCTGTGTGTATGTCTGTGTGCCTGTGTGTCTGTATGTCTGTGTGCCTGTGTATCTGTGTGTCTGTGTGTGTGTCTGTGTGTCTGTCTGTTATCCTTATATCTCAAAAAAAAATTATGGCAGAAAGTTTAAACTTGGTATTCTAAATGTGTATCATATAGGGATGCTACAGTAAGCTTTTCGTTTAGATCAAGCAAATGGTTCGTGTACAGGGACAATCAAGAGAATTCTAATACATTACGTCTATGGGGGAAATTGCAGGTAAGTAGAGTTTAACGTCTATAGACTGCACTAAACCAAATGAATCGAATATATATTTTTGTAATAGAGGTAGTTAACTGGAAATTTTTTTTTGTGTATGTAGGAGCCTCGCCTCCCCCCCCCCTCGAGGGGAGTAAATTTTCATGATGGGTATCATTCAAAACAGCTCGCCCATACCTTTAAAACGGATGGTTGAACCATCGATCTGCGATAAATTAAAACAAAGTTATCGATTTTTTTTTTTTTTTTTTTTTTTTTTACGAAAAAAAAAAGTTTTTTTTTTTTTTTTTTTTTAAATATTGAGAATAAAATGTACTTTTTTTTTGGATATTTGGTGTTATACTACTTCTCTAATATGGAAATCGTCTGCCTTATCATAAAGGATATTTTTTTAAAATAATAATTTTAAAAAATTATTTTTTCAAAAGAGAATTATTTTATAATAACCGAATTAAATTCTATATAAATGTAGGTGCATTAATGAAACGGGGGGGTTGAGTGGGGCGGTAGACCTCCTCACACAGAACTAATTATCATCTAAAACTATTCAGAAGACTAATATGAATTGTTTAACATAGGTTTACATAACAGTACTCGTTATCTTATCTATTAATCTGCAACCTGTATTTATAGTATTAAATTTCAAGGTAAGAGAAAGTCGTGTGAGTGACACACCAGATTATTTTATTTATCGAGCAAAACGAAATAATTATTCTTTCATAATATTTCTAATTTATACATTCGAATAAATCTGTTATTAATTTAAAGAAAAAAATATTACAGATTCATTTTAATTTTTTGTGTCATAATACTCAGAAATCAGATTTTCTCAAGCACATAAAAGTAAAACACATTATATGACAGAATATAATAACTGCGTTTTTCATTTTAATTTAATTTACAGAATTGAGTTTTTCTTCCTGTCAACAAACTATTTTTATGTGATTTTTCACAACGTTGTTTCTATTTTGAATTCAGCTCGATAAAAAGGAAGAAATATAAATAAAAATTGTTGTAAAACGCATTCATTTTATTATGATTATAAAAGAAAGACTTCGTGATAAAATATATATTAATGGTTATTATTATATTTCATCTATTTCTTTTATCTTATCAAAAAAAAAAAAAAAAAAAAAAAAAAAAAAACGTTTCTTATGTCTTATTTTCCTTTTCTTTTTTTAACACTTTAACACGCTATTATTAGCTTCACCTGTATGTATGTTTGTATGTATGTTTGTAATCGTTCTGGGAGCAAACAAAAAATTTACATTGTAAAAAAAGACTTTCCCTTCGTGAAAGCTGTAGCTGTGAGGTAAAGCTCCGGACTACGAACCTAAAGGTTTAACGTTCGAGCTCAGGGGAGATTTTTTAAAAATGGTTTTTGTTTAATTCTAAATTATTTATTTTTTTACTAAAGATTTAAAGGTATGTAAACATTATGGTGTGTGTAACTCACACTTTTTTCTCTTACCCTGCATTTTAATACTACAAATATTAATATTTTGTGCTTTTTAGTTCACATTTCAATAAAAGCGTGTTCTTTAATTTTTTAAAAGTATAATTTTTTATAAATCTGTTTTTGTCATATTTAAATGAGCTAATGTTTCGAAAACGAGACCTGATGAAATCCATGAGCATATAGGCGCGGACGAAAGTCGTCACAAAGATTCTTTTATATTTTATCTTTTAAATTAAGTTTTTTAATCTATGTATTTTAACGTGTGACATACTGTATTATATTTTATATATATATATATATATTTTGAAAGAAAAAAGAAACTTTTAATAAAATAAAAGTTTGCTATAGTCTAGTACTTTATCTACCGACTGTACTTTAAAGTAACATTAGTTTTAAAGCTTACAAAATAGAGTTTATTGAAGAAATGTCAAAGATATTTATAAGAATAGAATGCATACATCTCCCTCGTATCTCACTTCAAGGCGCTAGATACTACATGTGGCCGTTTCTGTTCCCAAAAACAATTTCTAGATTGCTCTCGCTGTTTTTGCTTGGTATATTTTACGGTTTTCAAGCTTGTTATAATTATTTTCTATATTACTTTAAGAATATACCATCTATCTTTAAAAAAATATATATACACACACACACACACATATATATATATATATATGTATATAGATAGATGATTGATAAGTAGAAAGATATATATATAACGAACATAAAAAGCAGATACGTTTTAATACTTTTAAAGTCCAAACATCTTTTTCGACCTCTATGTACCAGTAGTACACTAAAGTAACACTTCGAAAAAATCTTCATTAATTACTACGGTGTGGTGACGTGAAAATTTTTATTGAATATATCGTTATAAAATACTCTTAACAAGGTAAAAAAAAATAATAATAATTATATTTTTTTTCACTTTCCTAATGTGGTAGAATAAGGGTTAAACTGTTTATTTGATTATTTATTATGATATATATATATATATATATATGTGTGTGTGTGTGTGTGTTTTAAGTTACAGGAAATGTACTAAAATATGTAAAAATATTATTCCTACCTTTTATATAACCTAGAAGAATTTTATATTCATAGATTAATTCCCATAAATATTTTGATAACACTTTAAAAAGTAAACACTGAGAAAAAAAATATACCGCCTTCATCTACAACGAATAAGTAGTCATTTTCTAAATCCTTTAAAATATATATATACATATTTCTGAGCTATGCGTATAAGGCACCCCAATAAGCTGAATAGACGAAATGACCGAGAAGTTCTAGTCTATACATTTCTAGATAGATAAACAATATTCTGAACATTCTGAATTCGTATTGCAAGATATTCTTGCTTGATTTTCTAGAATTGGATCATAAACTAAGATTATAGTTGCTAAAACTTGCCTCTTGTATTCGCAATTATTTTCAATGATTTTTAAATATCTTTGACCACTATAATATAGGCAAACGCTCTAGAATTCTAATAGGGGTTTCTAAAACTCCCTTTCAAAGGGAAATAGAATTTGTAAGGATGACATGGAAATATTTATTCTAGAGCAACAGTTTATATTCTAGATATCAATTACAGAATTTTTCTCAGTGAACCCGTAAATTTACGGGAAAAAACTGTTTCATGTTTTTATAGGATTTACCTGTAAAATACATGTCAGTGATTCAATTTTACGATTTTAAACTGTGCCTTTGATTTATAGTTTTTTACCTTTGAAATTTACGGGATTTTCTAATAAAATCTACTGGTATTTTTTGCAGTGAACGAAATAGAGAACCATAATGCATATATGTTCTCTAATATTTCTTGCAATTTTACAATTAATTGAATTAAAAAAGTTATAATTTATGTACTTAATTATTAAAATTATTTTTAAAACATTGTATTTACTGAAAGCTATGTGTATTACTCACATACAACTGTAGCGAAAATTGGTTCTAGCAAAAAATATCATTTCATTATCAATTTTTATTAAAATATTGAATTATACTTTAATAAGTGCATTTAAACGTATACTATATTCATTCAATAAATACCATTGGTAATAAGTGCTGCTTTTAGTAAATTAAAAATATATACTTTATACTCATTTATTTTTTGTGATTAAACAGAAATGCTTGTCTGTTTAAATGTATGTATTATTAATGAAATTAAGTTGTGCCGCAGAAAATTTGTTTCATTAGAAAGATAGATTTAATTAAATACTTAAGTACTTATTAAGCATTTTCACTTCCATTAGTGCGTTTAGCGTTTCAGTTTACTCGATAAAAACCACCTTCAAAAAATTTTTCTTTATGTTGAAAGCATAATTTATTAAGAGTAAAATGATAAATATTCATTCGCCTCAGACACCTTTTACATAAAACGTTTTTCTTAATCATTCCATTTAATTTTATTTGACAAATATACTTGTTCTTATGTTTTACTACTTTCAAAATAATAAATGAGAGAAAATATTATTATGTCTTGAGATAAGCTAATTAACTTTATGTAAGTTATGGAATTTTATTTTATTTTATTTTATTTTTTTTAGGAAAACATACTGCGTAATATATATATATATATATACATATATATATATATATATATATATATTTTAAATGCATTATTGGAATATGTTATGTAATTAAATTATCTGTCATAAAAATATTTGAAATACATTTTTGGTAATACATTTAACTTAAATTTGTACTTTACTAAAACATTTATGGATTATTTGCTTTAAATTGTGAAAGATTTTTAATTTTATTTATTTATTTATTTATTTATTATCTATATATTTATGGTAAAATGTCGTCTTGCATACATGTATCATCATAAAAAAAGATTACTGGAAATGTTTTAGATGGACGTTGCAAAACTTTTTTGTGAATTCCTTTATGATGTTATAAAAATTTGCATACATACAGATTAGTGTTTAATATATTAAAATTTTTTGAAAAGTAATTAAATTAAAAAAAAATAATAATAAAGTTCAAATTTTAAACTTTGTAATTTTTTCAAAAATTATCTCTGGTAACTAGTTTTTAAAATTTATACCCCCATTTTACTTTATTATAGTATATTAATATGTTCTAAACATATTTATTTATCACTTTGTGGATTCACCGACAAGATAATAGTAAAAAAAAAAAAAAAAAAAAAAAAAAAAAGAGAAATGTTTAAATTTAGTACTTTGTTTTGCAACTAAATTTAAACTAATCGATATAAGGACTAGAAGCCTTTATATTTCAATTAGAATACTCATTATTGAACTTATAATTTATATTTATTAATTTTATATATAAGTGAACTTAGTACGCAACAAACAACGTCAGGCGATGCAATTGAAAGGGCCTATATAAGACAGCAAGTATGTGATAAATCGATTACATTGGTTTCTTCTGCTACGATGGCAAGTTGTTTAAATTAATTTAAATGCGGCATTATTGTCGACGCACAAGAATGAGTCTTCGACATAGCGATGAAATTTGGATTTTAGCTTGCGGCACTTTGACAAGTGTATCGTTAATATCGGGTGTCCGACATCGATATCAAATGTCCGACATCAGTACCACTACAAAAAAAATAATGAACAGTATTATTAATGATTAATAAGAATACTTGAATTAGATAGACGTGTACCACTTATACAAAATGCTTCGAAATTCAATGATAGAACACCAACACATACCATCGTGGAATCTTTATGGGTATCCGTTACAAGGCTTTAAGGACCACTGATCCTTCCCTAATGTATACCGTAATTGTGTACCCCATTGTGTACCGATGTGTACACATAAAGTTTCTCAACATAACTGAACCCACCAATAAAGGCAACGGACTGTTGAGTGCTGGAAATCATTGTCTCGTTTGAAGATTTCTATTTTCTATTGTTTCCAGCAAATGGGCAATTGTGCCCGTATAAGGACAACCTCGCGAATCTATGAAATTTACATAAAAAAGAGAATTGTTCAAGCTAACCGAGCATTTGTGATGATATGTTAATTTGGTGTAATTTGTAACCTCTGATATTTCTAGAAACGACTTTATGACACATAACTGGTACATAAGAATTTTCTCAAATCACCAACAGTCATTCATATTTATAGTATTAGAAGTATTTGTATGAGTTCATCAGGAAACTGTGACACTCCACCCATCAATAATTCTCTCTTAGTGGCTCTAGAAATATTCTTCTTATATTAGACATTTCTACTGGAGCTCTAATTTCCAAGATTCTAACTTTACAGAACATACCGAAGATGTCTTGCAATGTGCTGTTAAAATGGGATAGCCACCACATCGCACTACTATGGGTCCATGTACATTCCATCATGTTACATGATGTAAATTGCTTCTAAAAGACTTTCAGTAGTTAGTCGAAAACAAGTCATGTCGTGTTAAGGCACTTCTACGTCTTAGGGGGTCTCTTTCAACATATTATGTAAGTCTACTAAATGTTCTGTCTCTTTAGTTTATATATAGATAGATACAGAGACGGATGTAGATCCTCTGTATCTATCCATGTTTGTATTTCCTATGTTTCTCCTATGTCTCCTATGTTTGTATTTCCTCGAGTGAAGGAAAACCCACGATTCATGGATGATGCTTTCCCAGTATCATTTGCAGTGTATCACAAGACCGGCTAGATCATGAAGGAGACTTTCATTGTTTGGTTTAAAAAATCCGTAAAATTTTCCAACCCTACCCATGAGAAGCCAGTGCTGTTGCTACGTGATAGACACAACAGTCACACCAAATGTTTGGAACTTGTAAATTTGGCAAGAGAAAATAATGCAACCTTCCTAACCTTCTCCCCACATACAACTCATCGCCTTCAGCCCCTGGATGTCAGTTTCATGGCTCCACTGAGCACATATTATGAACAAGAAGTTCAAAAGTGGCTGTTCAACCATCCAGGTAGGTGCGTCACAATTAACGAAGTTGCAAAATTGTTCAACGCAGCCTATTCACGGGCAGCTGTTGCAGAAATTGCCGTTAAAGGGTTTAGGAAAACTAGCATAAGTCCTTACAATCTTGACGTCTTCCCAGATCACTTGTTTGCACCCTCTGTCACCACAGACCACCCTACGTCAGACCTGCAGCAAGAACGTCCAGGCGTTGGGCACCAAACTGATATGAGCAAAGACCATGAGCAACCTTCAACTTCTTCCAGGGACATCGTAGGAGTAGACCAACCAACAAACTTGTCAGGAGACAGCCTATGTCCAGACCAACCTGCAACATCTTTAGGGGATAAAGGATTAGAACTCTCTTGTTATCGACCTAAGCTACCATTTTCCATCTCTCCAAAGTTTGTTCTGCCTGTACCTCAAGTAAAAGGGCCTCACCCAGAAAAAAGGGCTGATAAGAGAAAGAAGAAAACTATAGTAATAACATCATCTCCATATAGGAGTAAGTTAGAAATGGAAGAAAAAGAAAGGACGATTAAACTACAAAAAAGAACCAAGAAAATTGAAGAAAAGGCTGCTAAGAAATCCCTCTTAAAAATTCCGAAAAAGAAGTTTGTAAGAAAAGGAAATGGAAAAGAGGATGAAAAAGAGCTACCAGGTCCAGCCAAACCTAAAATTAGGCCTAGAATCCAAAGGAAAGCCTAATCCTGATGTTAAAAGTCAAAACATAGAAAAGTTTAATAAACCTTCAGCAAGCAGCCAAGAAAGCATGTCATCATCGTCCGGAAATGAAACAGAGGGAAGAGAAATTGGCATATTTTGTAATGCACTGTACGTCGACTCTAAGGCTGGTAAAGGTTGGATCCAATGTTCTGGATGCCAAGATTGGGCTCACGAAGCGTGTTCTAATGCCGACGAAGAGGGCGACACCTTTACATGTGACTTTTGTTCTGCTATAGGCCTAAATAAAAGGTCTCCTTTCCCATTTTGTAAATAATAACATAAAAAACTCTTATTTTAAATCACTGATTACTGAAGACATTGTTCTTTCAAACAGAAAATTTGCTTTACAGGTTTTTACCAGTTAATCATGCTTTTCAGTTAGTTTTACACAAAAAATTAAACATTGTAATCCCTATCCCGTTTTGTCCAACCCAGGTATGCTAAAACGGGATGTGTAAGAGTTTGGTAAATAATTTTTTTTTTTACTATTTCACAGTCATTAAAATTAGTTAAAACTATGTTTTTTGTGTGCTTCAATAAATGTTGTAGTTACAAAAAAAATAATGTGTGGTATTCTTCAACACATTCCTCGTAGTAAAAAAAAAACAAGAATGGTATCCCGTTTTGTCCAACTTTCCCCTATATGTGTGTATATAATTTGGTAATTTTTTTCTGCATATTTTATCCTTATCTTACTTTATATTATACATTTACCAGCATATTTTATGTTTTTGGTCGTATGAACATTCTAAAATAATACTAAGTTAAATTTAAAACCAAAGGAAAAAAGGTTTTAATTAATTTTTTAGCAAATTAAGGCTATTTTCTTCAGAGAATCAGAATTTTGATAGCATGATTTTTGACCACTACTACGAGGGGAATTCTAGACCCTTACCAATTCTAGTACGACGTTAATTAACCTAAACCAACCAAATCCAAAAAATAAGACATTATATTTTTAATATTTAAAATATTTGACATTTATTTTAACAAATTTTAAGTTCGAAATTATAAAAATCAAATTTTCTGTTATTCATTATTCGTAAATTTCAGTTATTCATTATCATATTTTTCATTCATTCTATTATTCATTAATCTTTTATCGGTTTATTATTCATTAGTCTATTATTCATTCAATCTATTATTCGTTTTTCTTTTACCAATTTATTATTCATTACTCTTATTCCATATACTAAAGTTTCCGAAAGCTATTTAACTGTGTTTCATTCATTTCATTTGTTATACTCCTGAGTGTTTTATCTCATAAATATGATATCTTGCTGCTCATTTTCTGCAGTAAATGATTTCAATTCACATTTCCTTAGGCAACGTAGAATGAAATTCCTTTGTCATCAGAAATAATTCAACCTCAGTATCAGTACTAAAGCTAGAATCTTCAATGGTGATAAACAAATGAATTTTCTATTTATTGTGCTTTTGTTTACACTCTATTAATTAGTAATTTTTTAATATGTGTGGTAAAATAAATTAGGAAACAAGGAATATTTTGTTATTAATTTAGTTATTTTTCATAAACAAAGAAAGTTTCAGGCACTTTATAATGGACTTTTAAAAAATGTATATGTATACTATATTAGTAAGAATTACTCTGGTTGTACTTTAAATGTTATTAGTATTAATTTTTGAAGTTTCTTTGGATTATTTTATGAATTGTATTTCTGTTTATAACTATTAGTTAAAAATTATGTAATAAAGTTATATGCTTGAACTAGATAGTTGTAAGCATTAGTCTAAAAGAAGAAAGATTTATCTTACTTGGAAAATTGCAAACTTCTTTCTTATTAATTAATTAATTAATTAATTAATTATTTTATATTATTACTGCAATAAAATTTAATTTGTAATAAATACAGTTAATATTAGAATATTGCATGGATAGGACAATATTTTTTTATGTTCAATCATACTTACGAATACATAATGTACACTGTAAAAATAAATAAATATTTACATAAAAGTTAAATAATAAATGAATAAATAAATTAAATTACAAATAAAAATAAATAAATAAATAAATAGATAATCTGGAATGTTCTAGAAAAATATGGTGTAATTAAATGCCCAGTTAATAATTTCTTAAAATGTCAGTGATTGTGAAATATATAACACTAAAATCACTGAAAAACTTATTGAATTAGGATAGTTTCATTGTGAGATAAAATAATCATAAAAGTAAAAGTGAGAATTGAAATACAATTTTAATATGCCATATATTAAAAAAAAAAAAAAAAAAAAAAAAAAATGAGAGAGAGAGTTTGCGATTAGGCTTTGTAACAACATTTGTCAATTACCGACAAAGTTAAAAATAAATAAAAATTCAAAAGTTGACTGATTTGGTCATTTACTTCACTGATAATATTTTTTATACTTAATAACTGACACCCCTAATTCCAATATAAAAATAATTAGTTTCTTACTAAAAAATATAGGGGAATGTTTACCGTTATGGGCATTCTCCGGTTATGGCAACCCAGCATATCTTTTAACAAAAAGCAAATATGATGGTTTTGAGTACTGTCAAATTTAATAGTAACAGTACGCAGTTTTTGTGCTAACACCGTAGTGAATAAGCATACTTGCTTAGTAAGTGCAAAGCATCAGAAAAAAAAAAAAAAAAAAAAAAAAAAAAAAAAAAAAAAAGAGGAATTTGTGAATATTTTCAAAATGCCATAAACCGACACAAATTAATTCAAAAATGTAGTGTAATATATATTCATGTAGCATTTTTATTAAATTTTAAAATGCAATATCGAATTCAGGCAAAATGTGGACTGAAAATCGCTTTTTCTGTCCTTATAAAAGTCGCTGCCATTCTCGGTTGTGGGCACCTTCATGTGACCGTTTGTGGGCACACTTGTGTTTTCAATTAAAGCGTCTGTTTGACTTACAAATTGTCAAATATAGTCGTTTATGTCAACGTAACATATTTTATTAAGGTTTTTATGTATTTTTAGTCATGCCAGTCCCATAAACTTCAACCGATGCAAAGTAAATGGATTCCAATGCGCTGGTTAAAGCCATTTAGGATTGCTTAGTAGATACGAAATCTATAAAATCGACTGCCCGAGATTATGGACTTATAAGTGACATTATTAATAAAACAGGAAAGTAATGTCAAAGTTTATATATATCTGAGATGAATGCAAAAAATGCATACCCAACAAAGGTACATAGATCTTTTATTAAATCTAAAATCATTTTTCAGTTTTTGAAAGAAAATCCAATATTCCCCTCACCTCTCCTCCAATGAGCTATAGATTTTACATACAAAATTATAAAATATGATTCAAATTTGATCGAAGTAAAAAACAGAATGTTCATCGTCTAACGCCGAAGCATGCTTCTCAGTATAATACAATGTACAGATTGTTGTATAAAAATTATTTGGAAGGTGAAAATAGTAAATATAGTTACAATTCAAGAGGTTTGGATATACTTTCCGATTGAAATAGGAAGATCGATTTATTACCGAAAAATGAAGAAAAAGACTTAAAATATTAGTTCACGAAAAACAAGGAAAGTTTTGCTAAAGGTTTTATCGCTATTACTGGATTCTCTTATTATAACGAAAAACTTAAAATAAGAAAAGTAGAAAAAATGTTAAAATTAATTTGGATTACTATACAAAAATATGTTTTAACACCTATTTTTAAAGAAAAAATTTCAACCCTTTATCCAAACAATCTTTAGTGTGTTAAGTTTCATCAGGATAAGGCTAAAAAACATACCTCTAAATTTACTGCTCTATGTTTCAAGACATAGGTAAATGAAACGAAATTGAAGCTGTTTTCTTTAAATACATCCAACCCAAGTCCACTGATGTATTTGCTATGGATTACTATGCATTTATGCTTTTAAAACAAGCTCTTTATAAGCGGCATCTCAAAATATTGGGAGAACTCTGACGGATTTTGGCGGGGTAGTGAAACAAGAAACGTTATGTTATTATGGAAATCGAGATCCAATATGATAGTTCAACAAAAAAGCTATCAGATTAAACATGTTGAAATATATATATATATATTTACTTTTTTTTTATATAATACTTGCAAAATCGTTGTGAAAGTGTGTTAACACCCTCTGTAATTTCTTAAATCTATGTGGATGACTATGCAATTATTCCATGTTTACATCGAATCGAAACATCAGTTACTATAAGAAGTTATGTCAAAGAATTTTATTAAATGTTATGCATTGGACCAATAAAATTGAAAACTTTCACACTTTAGTTCTTGCTCTTTTAGTTTTTTGTGCATAACTGGTCAATTACCACCCTGTGATCAATTACTGACTGATCATTCTTATATTTATCTTCTTTTCGGAATTCCCTCGTGGAGTTCCCAGTTGCTGCAATGAAAACAACTAAAAAGCTAAATTCTCAAGAACAAAATTCTCCTATGTGGAAAGTTTAGCCTTTTAAATAAGTCACTACTTCAGTTTCAGTTTTAAATAACTTCTATAACGAACTTTATTTAAAATAATTTTCTATCCAATTACTGCGTCAAAACTTTGTCGAAATCTAAGACTTCGCAACTCCACTGTAAATTCACATTGCAACATTGTTCAAAGATCCAATTCCATTCCATCTAATACTTTGCTTCAACTAACAAATCCATTCGAATTAAATAAATCTTTCTCTAAACTTTGTAACGTTTGACATTTCCACAAAATGTAGTCTGTGATTGCTTACATATTTTCCTCCTCAATTAAATGTTTAATGTCATGTAGCAGAGGTATTCATATGGACTTTAAGAAATAAGGCGGTAGTTTATGCCCGTGAAGGTTTATAATGGAAAGAAAAAAGAAAAGCAGATTTATTTGAAAAATTCAGCCATTCATTAGAAACTCATTTACTAAGCATGTATATGAAATACTTAATATTCAGTTTTTATTAATTGCTTTAGTTTTACATTTTCAATAAAACTCTTTGATTCTTATTGTTAGTTTGATTGGTCAAATTATATCAGTTTTGTAAAATAAAATGAAATAAAATAAGCATGTGAATTGAACATACTTTCTTTACTTTTTGAGATAGATAACCCATATATGGGATCCGGACATAATATCGCGGGACAAAAATCTCGCTGGACAAAATATCGCGTCTAAAAAACAGTATAATCTATTTTAAAAATTGATTTTGTTTCACGTATGATCTCTGGAGGGGGCCACAGGGCCTTATAAATATTAATTAATTAATTAAAATAAATAAACAAATAATTAAATAAATCATAGAGTTGAATTTCATTATTTTATCTATGTTTATTTTTAAGTTACTTTATCTTTTGCTTTTCACTATTCAAAATACATTTTAAAAATCGTGTACATCACTTCTGAAATTAAAGTTGAACACTGTTCACAAACTTCAATTAAAAATTTAAAAATTAATAAGCATTATTGAATTCATTAATCATAATGAATTGAATTCATTATGACTAACTCTAACAAAAGTTAATAAATATAGTCTTTAAACTATTTTAAGTAGAATTTATAGAAATTTTTGTTGTAGGTTTGTCAGAAAGTCAGTGCTCTGACTAAGGTATGTGTTGTCATGAAATTTTATACAACATTACTAATAATTACCAACTCGTTTTTGCTTTGTATTCATATGCGTCGCGGTCCCGCGAGATTTTGTCCTCAACCCTTGAGATATATATTTCTAGTTCTACAATTTTTGTAAAAAAAAAAAAAAAAAGACAAGGAAAAAACAGATGAGGATAATAAGTTTAAGACAAAGTTTATATGTACCAGTTATAAACAAAACCTTATTTTTAAAAATCTAAAATTTAACTTTTCATGAAAATTACATTCAGCTTAATTCAAATGTCTCATTTATTCTCATATATTAATATGGGAAAATGCAAAAGGTTTCAACGAGAATGAAACACGAACATCATTATTGTGTTATTGCACGACCAATAATTCTTATATATATATATATATAAGATATTATAATATATGTTTCCAGTCATACAAAAGTTGAAAATATGTAACAAAAATAACTTAAGATAAACTTACATGAAAATTAAAAAAAATGTGAAACAAAACATAAGTAAAACTTATTTCAAAAACATAAAATAAATGATTTAAACTATATATATATGTTTATATATAGTTATATCATATTATAGATATATATATTTATTTATATAAATATTGTTTAAATATGCAGGCATTTATCGCACAATGAATCATATCGTCATTCTTTTTCTTTTTTTAAATAAGAAGAAGGTGTCAAGGGCTTTGGAGATTCCACCAACCCCCATAGTGGGGGTATACTACTTTTCTATATTTAATAAACGTTATTATTATTATTTTTACTGTTGTTGTTGTTGCTGTTATCATGAAGGAATTATTCCACTTATTTTAATCTAGAAAAATATAATAATATTAAGATGGAACATAGTAATTAAATTATTTTAAAAACAAAACAGAATCTAAATTTACATTGAATATTAAAGAAAATGTTTAAGCAGGATTTTGATTCGAAAAAATAAATTAAAAAAAGAAAAACTTTAAAAAGATATAGAAATGTGTCTTTAAATTTAATTAAAAATTATATGTTTTCTTAGATTTCTTTAGTTCTAATTTATATTGTTTTTCTAAGCAAAATACTTCAGTTGAAGAAATAATATTTTCTATAAAAGGAACATGCTTGCATTTATTAATAGAATATCACATTTTTTTTTCAGTGTAATATAAAGGCAGCGTATTACATTATTAGTATATAACTAAACAATTTTACACGAATTTACAAGTTCATTTTTTTTTACAAAACTCTCAGTTATTTGAGAATAAGTTTTGAAAATGTATATTATTAATTTTTATACAATTTTTATACAAATAAAAAAATTCTGACATACACACATGCTTAAATTAATTTCAAACATAAATTAATAAGACAATATCTGCTTAATATTTTCATGTCATAAAGTAAAAACATTATACTTACGTTAAGACATTCTCTATTTCACAGCTGTCGCTACCTTGTTATATGTTTACCCTGCCATCTGATAAAAGTTCATAATGCGAAATGTTCATAAATTATTACTTGAACTTTTTGATACTAGAAGCAAGTCTTTGAGATTTATTGAAGGAATAAGTAAAAAAAAAAAAAGAGAAGAAAGTACAAGTGTATTGCTATGAATAATTGAAACATAATTGTGATAATTAATAAAAAATAATCTTTAAAGGATTGTTGGGTTTTCTTTTTAGATACGCAAATTGACGTATAGCATCTTAGCCTATAATATGTCATCTTTATGTGCTTGACATGTCAACATATAAATAAGTAATACAACATAATAAAATGTGACTTTTAAAAAATTCTGTTATATATATATATATAAAGTAAACCGTATTTTTTGTTTCACAAAACCATCTGAATTTGGAACAAAATTAATATAATTAATTAATTTTGCATATTTTGACTCTCATGAATTGATTATTAAACAAATATTTGCAGAAACTGACGTTTTGTTTCTGACTGCATATTCAGCAAGAAATTTTTTAAAGTATTTAAATGAAAGAAAGAAAAAAGAAAATTAAGACATAAAAAATTAAATTATTTTTAATAACATACACCGATAATTGCATTGCTACTTTCTTCTATATATATAAGAAGAAGGTATCAGGTTATTACAAATTTCCACCTTTCAGTTTTTGACAGATTAAATTGTTTTGGGATGTCCTGAATATGATTCAAACATGTTTAGAATACGTGTGTCTGTGCGTGTGTGTGTGTTAGCAAAATTGTGTGGCAAAAATAAGATTATGAAATAAATAGAAAAATTCAACAAAACTTCATATTGGCCAGATTTTCACTTAAATTAATGTTAATTAAGTTTTGGAATGTATTGTTGCGTACTGGGGGCTCGTGAATTGTCTGTGAAAGAGTACCATGGTTTACAGAGGCTTTAAAGTTTATTTACAGAAGATTACAGAACATTACAGCTCTGTTAACCAAGTATCAACTTCAATTTCACCAGTAAACACAACTTAAATAACAGCTGATAACATAAAAATCGCAACATAAACTGTACTATATAGCATTAACACACATCATATTAGCTGTAATCGATAGCAGAGGCTTGGCCAAGCACAGAACTGATGCACCTCAATGTCTTGGCGAAAAAACTGACTGTTTGGTCGGAACGCGATTCCTTTATATAGCCTCCTATAAATAATGATTTTTTCAGTATCTTCCAGAATTATCGAGTTAGAGCATATGTAATTGATATATCGATAATAATTATTTTCTCACCAAAGTTGCCAAAAATCTCGGCAAGGAGCGATAAAGTCGTCATATTCGTCACCAATGTGATTTCCTGCCCTGGTGAAGCGTTTTGACGGGTTTTTAAAGGAGAATGAGCTATTTTAATGCCAAAGTAAGCTAGAAATGCAGATCATTAACATTTTATAAGCTAACTAAGCCTCTTCAGATGAAATTATACAAAAAAAAAAAAAAAAAAAACTACTATTATTTACAAATTTGTAACATTATTTTCCACATTTAGCGCTGCTATTTGTTACTGTCCGTCATCAGAGGGAAAGCCATATACCCACTTCTACAGTATATAAATACAAAAAAAAAAAAAAAAAAAAAAAACTGTTTTATTAATGAAGACTTTGCTAAAACGCTTTATTAAATAAATGTGGGAGTACACTGGACGTCTAGCAGCGCTGCTACGCCTGCAAATTAAACCGATTTTGGGAAGGCAATTTCTTTGATATATAATTACTCTTTTATGATATATAATTACACAAAACTTGGAATGCAAGATGAATATCACGAAATATTATTTTGTTTCAATTTTGATGTTATTCACTTTTTTTCTCAATTATTTCTGCTATTCATATTTTGCGACTTTTCAGACGGATATATACCAACTTTTATTGGTAGAAATTGCGTTAAACTCTATGTTTAAAATATTTAATGTAAGAAGTTTTATGCTTGTTAACCAGTCACCGACGCTGTTGTATACAATGACGTAGAAGAAAGTTTTGCAGTGACCTTTGCATACTAGTTTTTTTAAGTTTTAAAATGTTAGTTTTTACTGAAGAAATATATTTATGTTTGCTTATGTTTTAATTAAAAGAATTTTTAAAGCTGTTATATTTTCACGTTATTTAATTATTATTTTGTGATCGTTTTTTCCCGAATCGAAATTATCCATTTTCTGGAATATGGCATGTAGTTTATCACCCGAATTTCAATTTATAAAACCCGGAATTGCTGCAGATGATACTGCTCAGTATTTTTAAAGTATCAACACACACAGAGTTCTAAGAATTTTGCTTGTTAACACAGAATCTTCTATTTTATGCATATTATAGGAATTCCATAAAGGAAATATTTAATTGTATTAAAATGTTTCAATGTTTACGAACGTCTTTCAAAGGCAGCACGTTTTGTTTTATATTCAAATATATTAGTTCATATTACTTTTTTTTACTCATGGTATATGAGTCACATGTACATTAATTAACTAGTTATAGATATTTTTTTCTTCCGTAATTCGATTTTTTTATATGGCCAATGTCATGTAATCTAATCCAACCAACATATTAATGTTAAATGCTTTCTGATGATAATAAATTATTTTTAGAATAACTAAATTGTATCTAACTTTTTTTTTCACCGCGAAATATAGATGTTTTGTGCATAGTGGTATTGTATGTTTAGCTTTGAAATATAATGAAGGATACATCATCATTTATAACACACAGTTAACTTTTATATTATGGTCAATAATGAGAATTTCGTGCCTTCTATTTATAGTTCTTTTATAAGGACCAATAAAAGAATTCGGATATATTATGTTGCATAACCCAAACGTAGAAATTTAGCAAAAAATACACAAACAACCTATTTTAGTTTTACTTTTCTACTCAAATAATCATTGATTAAATTTGTGAGGAAAGGCACCGGTGTGTGGTTAAATACAGTGCCCCTTCCTCATTCCTCTCCATGGCTGCTGCGCGATAAGACAAAAGTACTCAGAAACAGGTTTACACCTTAATAGAAAACTTTAACTTAAATTCTGAGTAGAGGAGAGAAATAGGACTACTTTCCTATTAGACTCTGAAAACATAAATAATCTATCCTCTTCACTTAAGCAGAAACAAAAAACGATCTCAATATCTTACAGATTAATAAAAGTTTCTGACCGATAATTTTACGTAACTACAAAATAATAATTTAGTTCATATTATCCATTCTTTAAAAACAACGTAGCCAGTACTAAAGTGATTATGCTTCTTTAAACCATACCTTAGATTCTTTAACTCCAAAAATGATCACCAAGAGAGGACACTTTAGCTGCAGCCGGCGTACTGGAAGCTCACAAAGCTGAACTAATGCCAAACTATAACCCTATACTCCACATCAGCATCAGGGCTGAACCACGTATTCCACACCAAGCACGATTTAAAGTTCCTTCTATATGTAGACCTGCTAACTATGCTAGTTTATCCGTAATGGTATTAGTCGCCGCCTTTTTTAACACCAGAATAGTTCTAGAGTAATATTCAGCTCTTGATTAAATAAGAAGACTGTTGATGTACAACTATTCTGGTGTGAAAAAAAAGGCGGGGCTTAATACCATTACGGATAAACTAGCGTAGTTAGCAGGTCTATATACGTTAAATAATTTGCATTTTGCTTTCAACCCTATTTTCAGCAAACTAATGCATTTAAGAAATCTCGCAAAGTCTGAAATTTCCCTTTTAAATTCACAACTTCTGTCTATCTTTAGTAGAGCGCTTTAATAACCAGAATAAAATTTAATGAACCGACTCGACAACCTCACAACTCTTGTTTTGCGAACTTTCTTCGAAAACTACTTACAACCTCACAAATTTCAAATCCAATTAAGTAATAAATTTTCCTAAAGATGCGTCGTATCACTATATCATTTACAAAAAAACCAGTAAACTTACATAAATAGATCAATTACAGTATGGTAAAAGAAAAAAGAATAAATAAATACTATATTTATATCAATATTTTAAAGATGACCGTGCATCAAATTATCAAATGTCAACTGAAAATTTAAAGTATTTTAACGATAATTTTTCCTGAAAAAGGGTTTATACATAATTATACGCCATTTAGATTATCGTTCTACTAGTCGTTAAGATTTTCTTATTAAATATTGCGTATTTTAATAAATCCTTTACAAAAGTTATCAAGCATTAAACACTTTGAAGTTTGATATAGAACCTCATGACAACACTTAAAAAATTATTTTTATTTTATTTTACATTCCTTTTTATTTGAAAGTAAGGATTTATAGATCTCGCCTAACTGATGGTAATGAATGAAATCAATGCAAAATAAAAGGAAATTTGCAAGCGGGTATATACGTATTCTTAAACGAGAGTACTTACATTTATTGCTTATATTTAAATACACACATCCATATATATTAAATTAAAACTATTTTATACATTGATATCTTTAATTTAATAAATTATAGTTTATTAATTTATTAGATTGCTATAAAATAATATTTTTTAAATTGTAATTTGAATAATAATTCTTTAAATGAATACCTTTTGAAATATTGGGTGAGTGCAAAAGTTCTACTCGTTTTTGGATATGCAAATTCGCAATGGAATTGACGTCACACATGACATTGTAATGACGCAAATCGTCGGCTAATCAAACGTGTGAATGCCTCACATATAAGTGCATCGTGTCTCACAAAGTTAATTATCTTAAAAAAAGAAAAGACAAGAAACAGAGGGTGTAACATGGAAAGCGAGAAGGAGCATATAAGACATTATTTGTTATACGAGTTCTATAAAAAGAGTAAGTCAGCCGCAGCATGTCGCAATGTTTGTCAAGTTTATAGGGAAGATGCAATAGACGAAAGCATATGTCGTCGATGGTTTCGTAAATTTACGGAAGGAGACAGAAGCTGTCAAGATCTGGCTAGGAGTGGACGGCCATCACACGTTGGAGACGACGATGTTGAGCAAGCCCTAAGGAACAACCCGAATCCAACCGTGCAAGAATTGGCGGACAACGGTCGAGAGACGGCTGGTTAAGTTGTGTTTTACGAGAAATTTGGATCGTTGGTCTCTACATAACCTGACAGCTAATCAACGGATGACCGAATAGCCACCTGAGTTTCCTTGCATTTCCGAAACAAAAATGAACCATTCTCGAAACGAATTGTGACAGGAGATGAGAAGTGGGTTATGTACCGTAACGTAAAGCGTCGTAGGACTTAGTGTCTCCCCTCTGATCCGCCTGCATCGACTTCGAAAGCTGAACTCCATCCCAAGAAGGTGTTATTGAGTGTGTGGTGGTATGTACAGGGAATAATTTACTTGGAGGTCCTGACACTCAATGCTGCCTTCTACTGCCTACAGTTAGACAAGCTGCATTTAAATTTGGTAGCAAATTGGCCAGGTCTCATCAATCATCACGGTGTTGTCCTTCATCACGATAACACCAGGCCACATACAGCTGACATGAGTCGCCAAAACTAACTGGGCTTTGGTTGGGAAGTTTTAACCCACCCTCCCTATTCTCCTGACTTGGCACCAACTGACTATCTCCTATTTCTTGCGTTGAACAATTCCTTTAGTCATAAACTTTTTGATGACTTTGATGCTGTGAAAACTGCCATCCAAGACTTTTTAGATCCCCATCATACTATAGGTATGCGGAACTTAGGTAATCGTGAAAATTTTCGACCTTGGTTTTTTGACTTTTCTACACGTTTTCAGGTGTGAGGAATCCGAAAATGACAAAATTTCTATGGTGTCTGTCTGTAGGGTGTCTGTTAGTGTGTCAGTGTGTCAGTGTGTCAGTCCGTTAGTTTGTTAGTCTGTTAACACGATATCTCACGAACAAATGATCGCAGAGAAGTCAGATCAGTTTTAAAATATTACTTTCGATACTGGCAAGAACCCTATTCATTTGCAACATTCGAATTAAAAAACTTCGTAAGTTATTAGAAATTTACGATTTTCTTAACATGGGAGAATAGGACAAAAATTCACTTAAACGTGCATTTAATGGAAACTTTTTACTGTAAAAATATCAGACCAGTTTTAAAATATCAGTTTTGATGCCGGAATGAACATCAGTTACTATAAATATGCTAATTTGGAAATTTCGCAAGTTATTGGAAATTTACGAATTTCTTAACATGGCAGTATAGGGCAAAATTCCACATAAACGTCAATTTTGAGAGATATTTTCATCGTAAAGATGTCAGACTACTTTTGAAATATTATTTAGGACACTGGCATGAATATTAACGACTATGAATTTTCCAATATAAAGATTTCGTAAGTTATTGGAAATTTACGAATTTCTTAACATGGCTGAATAGAGCAAAATTTCACATAAACGTCAATCTTGAGGGATATTTTCTTCGTAAAGATGTCAAACCACTTTCAAATTTTATTTAGGATACTGGCATGAATATTATAGACTATGATTTTTCCAATTAAAAAAATTCGTAAGTTATTTACGATTTACTTAACATGTCAGAATAAGGCAAAATTGAGTATAAACTTCCATTTTGAGGATCCTAAATACATTAGACAACTTCAAAATTACGTTTATGATATTTTTTTTGAACATGATTGAATACAAATATTCTGATAGGAAAATTTCGTAAATTATTCGTAATTTACGATTTTATCAACAAAGCGAAATAATAAATTTTTGGATATAAATATGAATTTTGAGGATTATTGCATTGGAAATAGTAGCATGAAAACTAAACAACGGAATTGACCCCTATAAAATAAATTAATAGATTAGAATAAGATAAATATATCGAAGTGAGCGGCGGATAGCCTATTAGGCGGGGATTTCATTCTGTCACTGTATCAAGCTTTGGTCAAATTCATTTCTTTTAACATGATTATAATATGTCTCGCACTAGAAATTTCTGAGAACATAAATATGATGGAGAACTGAGCAGAGTCCACCTATGCCAACTAGTTTGTCTCGAAACCGCCGGAATTTTACCGCCGTGGGATTCATCTCCTACCAGAAAGATGGAAAGAGGTCATAGATAGTAATGGGGACTATGCACAATAATAGGTACTGTTTATTTTGCGTTTATTTGCTCTTCTTTATGGGTAATAAAAACGAGTAGAACTTTACACTCCCCGAATAATAACTTCTTTCAATTAATTCTTGAAATTAATTTGCAATATATTATCTTATGATTTTAATTGCCATAATTTTTCACTATTATATTATTTTAAATTTACTAACCGTAATAAATTTTAATTTTTATGTGATTTGTAAAATGAATATGACATTTATTTATTTTCTTTTTTTTTTTCTTTCTTTCTTTTTTTTTATATATATGTGTGTGTTAGATATGTGGTAGTGGATATTTATCTACTAAAACAATAGCTTTACACTTACAGATAAACAGAAATCACTGATTTTTTCGTATACGATATTTCAATATATGCGTCTGATAAAGTATTGAATGATTTAACATGTTTAAGATTTTTTTTCCATCATATCACTCTTTTTGGGACCTATACTAGTCACAAATGAATATACTGTAAGATTATATATCTATTTATTTATTTTTTATGTAATATATGTATACAAAAACACATTAAATGTATTTCAAGTAACTTTTATGGGTGTCATCACCAATTATTTGCGCAAAAATGAATTACATAAAAAGAAAAAAACTCTTAATTACCTTTGTTTTTAGCTTTAATTATCTTTCTTCATTATTTATAATTTACAGTTAACTTATTGAACATAAAGAATATTTATATTTCATTTGAATTTTATTACACTTCAAAATAGATAAATCATTTACGTATGAATAAGACGCAAAGATGCCCACTAAGGAACGCGTCATGGATTTTCTATCTTTCTCAAGTTTTCCAGAGGGGCTGATAAGGACTTCTTTACAGTTTCAAATGAATCCTCCTATCGGTAATAAAATGGAGGTGAAAGGGTAGCACAAGCATTGAAGTCAAGGCTTGAAGCTTGCAATTTTTTAATCACAGGTTACGATAATGAAATTGCTGAAATGAAATGTCTTTGAGAAACATTCACGGAAGGTGACAATTAATGGTTTATATCCTAATGTTCTTTGATGAATAATGCATTTTTACAAATTCTTTTCTTTTGTTACACATATCATACCGAGGCATGCGTGATTATTTTCCAAATTTTCAACAATAATGTTAGTTTATCGAAATAACTAATGATAATTCTTTCTAATCTATTCAATATAAAAATGTATAACTGTAACATAGTTTACGCATAATGGTACATTTTAATTACCTTTATAATGAGAATATTAAATCAATTAAAATACAGTGGAAGTTTGAGAATACTAATTACAAAGTAGGTAGAATATATTAAAATAAAATATATTCAGATATTGTTGATATTAAAGAAAGTTAATCAGCAATATGCTAATTAGAAGAAAATTATATTAGGGTAAGTGCACCAGTGATTGACACTTTTACAGCAATCTCTGATGTTTTTAATGTTCAAGTCATAAGAAAATATTTTTAGAAATATTAAGTTAGTACATATGGTATGAAAGGCATTCAGAACCACATGTATGTTAAAATATATACATTTGATAACAATTATTATTATTTTTTTTTTATGAATTTTTATTTGACACCCAGTCAATGCTCCAGTAATTGACACTGCCAGTTTTTCATTTTATAAGTAATTGGCCCCTATGTTCCAGTGATTGGCTCTGCTAGTTATTCATTTTACTAGTTATTAGCACTCTATGCTCCAGTGTTTGACATAAAATGTTAAAAATCTTATATGTAAAATATATGATTCTATTATTTTTCTTATTTATTACACTGCAAATAAAAGGGTCTTAAAGTAAGACATAAAAACAACTGAAATGGCATTTAAGAGACATAAATGTCTTAAATTATAGATTAGACATTATAGATATCTTAATTTAAGACAGAAATATGTCTGAAATACCAATTTAGACACAAAAATGTCTGAAACACGTAAATACGCGAATTTTCAGAGAGCAAAACGCGTTTGAATTTTCAGACACTTTAGAAATTCAGACACTTGCATTACTTAGAAAATTTTTCATATGGAATCTACTATAAGGAAATATGCTTATCCTACTTCTTTCCACATTACATAAATATATTATTATTTTATATAATAAGCTACTTAAACTATGGTAGATTTATGAAATTAAATTTCTATGGAATAATACTCTAGATTTGTGAAAGATATTTGTATGCTATTATCTTTAACATAATTCATAAACAACTTACTTACATGTAAAGCTTATTTCGATAAGGGAAAAAAAATGCCTTTAGAGCTTTCTTACATCCAAAGGAAACGTGTGAAGACGGACGTAGCACGTATGAGAAAGCGAATTTATAAGTGAACAATCATGAATAATTTGTGCATAATTTTTTCTTTGTTTCTTCTTATATTACTCATTTAAAACCTTTTTTCGATCACATATTTACCTGCATCTAAATGTAAAACAACAAATTTTCTTGTATTCATGATTGTAGTTTGTTTTTATTTAAATATCACTTTAAGGAAAAAAACCGTTATCATCTAGGGCTGCATCTTTCACATACTTGTTATGCATTATGAAAAAATTCTATACCTCTAGATATGAAATTTAAAATAATAATTATTATTAACTTTAAAATTAATACAATCAATACTATCAATAGTTTTATAGCAAAAAATCAGAACTAAAACATAACACTGCGATTTTGTTTCGCGAATACTGAAGCATATTTTATCATAAAAACTCGTTATACTGTATTCGACGGTGGCATGATTGGAAAATGCTTGAGTCCGACAGTGCTTAGCTCGAGGTTTCGGTTTCCACTAAAAGTGTGAGTTCGAATCCCAACGCCGGGTAATAATATATATACATAAATTTTTATTATAAGTATTTCACTAATGCTCTAAACAATTCTAAAATCTTAAAACAGGAATAAACTAGTACGTCAGAAACGCCAAAGAAAAATTATTGAGGTGCATACAGCTGTTTCGGTAGCCTAAAGCGCACCGTCTTCAGTGCAAAAAGAATATTCTTTTTGCACTGAAGACGGTACGCTTTAAGCTACCGAAACAGCTGTATGCACCTCAATAATTTTTCTTTGGCGTTTCTGATGTAGTAGTTTATTCCTGTTTTAATATTCCAACGCCAAGTCTCCTGCTATTAATTCTAAAATCTATTTTTAACAGAAAAACATAATCGCGCACCATATTTATTTATTTATTTATTTATTTATTTATTTATTAAAAAGACTTAAAAACGGTAGTGTTTTTAAGCCTTACATGGCGGCGTTTTAAGACATTCCAGTGTTTTAATTTCAGATGCAAAAAGAGTGTCTTGTAAAGTAAGATCTTTTTTCGCTTAAAAAATGATCATCCATTTAAGACACTTTTGTAACTGAATTTAAGACATTTACGTTTACAGTGTAATTATTTCAGATTGATGTCATTTACTGGAGCATACCAATCACTGGAGCACTTACCCTACTTTCTGTTTTAATCAAACCTAAACATTATCAAAGTACAGTTTAGAAAACGCTGCTACTTTTGCTATGTAAAAGTAGGAAGTTTTGAGTCCATTAAGCATTGAATTGTTTTAGTAGTAAATATGTTTACAGATATTGTATAGACTATTGCTTAGATCTCAATGCGCAATTCCTGTGTTATGTTAATTTCAGTCCTAAAACGACAATCTTGATACGTTACTGTCTTTACGTAATCTCCAGAAATTAACTATATTTTCTTATTATTGTAATTAAAATCTCGTAACTTTATATTTTCTTGTTACCCTTTTATACAAATTAATGTTTTCTTTTAACTTTACATTTTTTATCTAGTGTATTAAGTTTAATCATTAAGTTATTAAGATCAGTAGACGGTTAGAGAGAAATTGACTAATATTTATTATTTAAAAAAAAATCACACAGTAGATTATAAAACTATCATCACAAATAATCCTGCTTCATGTACATATTTGATATACGACATTGTTTTTCCATTTAATTGCTTGTTATTTCTGTATTTTTAGTATATCAATGATCACTTTTTATTATATAAACTACAAAATTCTTTCTTAACTTTTATTTTTTACTTTCATCTAAAATATATATTTGGCATTAGAAGCATACCAAACACTACGTACTTTCTCGTTTGGGAACAAGAGGACTAGTATGGACAAGAGCTATTACGGACAACTTGAATAAGTTGGCTTTCTGTCATTCAAAATTCCCCTATAAGTTTTTGAAGTTTGACCAGACTCTCATGTGTTCTCATGAGCAGTTCAGTTGTTAGTTCAGCATTAGTTTATAAAAGGTCTTTAAAAAGGAAAAAAAAAAAAAAAAAAAGAAATTAGTAAATTTCGGATTTGCTTTTCAGTGACGAGATTAGGATGTTTCGCTCCTATATTTCAAATAACAAATTTCACTGTTTTATAAATGATTTTATTCAATGTATATTATGATAGGTACGTTTGATCTGTATGGATAAAACATTATAATGCCTATATATATAAAGAGTTACGTGGATTTAGTATGAGCAAATAGCATGTATAACATTGTCCAGGTCAAATTTCTCAAAAAAAAAAAAAAAAAAAAAAAAAAAAGAAAGAAAGGAAACGAGTCAATTTTCATTTTTATGAGACATTTAGGACATATCATAGGTACGGATTGCTATCATATATAAAGACTATTTTATTTAGGGTTAGTTTTGTTTTTAACCTGGTTTTACATATATTTTTACCGAAAATATTACTTGTGTAAAAAAAAATTTTAGCTTGTAAAAGTATTTTTTGTCATACTAAAAATCAATGCAAATCATACGCAATCATATCCATCTATAATGTAACCACCTTTTCGCGCCTAATTTTGAGGACGATTCCAAAGTCTTTGAGGGGTACCAAATTGACTGCAGGATGAGATTTGGTAAACATCCAGTCATTCGGCTTTCTTTCACCGCTATTTTCTCTCAACCACAAGGGTTTTCACCCTAACTTTAACGCTTAACTCGTTAAGGCAGCACTTGTGCAGAAGTTCCCGTGTTCGCAAGAAATGGGGTTAAAGAATATACAACCATGCCAAGAAAAAAATTATTACGAAATAGTTTCATTAATTAACCAAAAGAAAAGGAAAATATACAACTTTTTGAAAAAAAAAATATTTCGAATGTTAAAAATTCTCTGTAATATGCTTTTTTGGAAAATATATAAAAATAACCAAACTGGCCCCCTTCTTCTCTATATTTAAATGTATAAAAATTATCTTAAAACACGTAATTACTTTTAAATCTACATAAATATATGTATATACAATTATTTAAAAAATTAAAATGTTATGTAATATTAAATATTAATAATAATGCATAAACGATATTCTTTATCTTGACAATTCATTGAAATTTTCTCTCATTTCTTTAATGTTTCTAAATAAAAAACGTCACGTAAGATGACACTGGGGGGAATTAAAGTATTGATCTTTTGTCTTTAAAGCATTTCATTATTCCAAAATATTTCATGAAAGGCGTGGATTATTTAATATCAGCTTCTACGTAACATTGAAATCAATAAAAGTATTCAAGTTTCCCAGGCAGTTTTGACAGAAAATTCATTTCATTATGTTTCTACATTTATCCTGGATAAATTCCACTAGATCAATCAAAGTTTTTAACTGTTATAATTTTATTACATGGATTTATATATATATATATATATATATAAATAGTTATTATTAGTAAATACTTTTTTTAAAATGGTCTCATATATTGAAGGTTAGATAATTTTTTTTATTCCTCATGATATCATAAGTGCAATTAACTTTGTTATTTCTGAAAATTGTAAACTTTTTTTTTTTTTTTGTATAATTATTTGAAAAATCAAAAAATGAATGGGTTGTCCCTCTGATGGTTTTTGAGTTAGTCAGCTAGTTTACTTGTTTGATTACCTTACCGTCTCTAAATTAAAACACTGTCTTTAAATCTTAATTAAATAATTATCTATAGGGGAAGTTTTATTGTACGTTTTATTACCTTAGTCCATTAAAACAAAGTACCGAAAAAAAAAAAAAAAAGTAATCCATGCGCTTTTTAATAAGGCATTTAAATTGATGATTTTTTTTTTTTTTTTTTTTTTTTTTTTTTTTGCGAGTCCGGAGACGTTTATGTAAATTGGGAGTGACAATACAATTAAATTTTCTATATATTTATTTTCAAAATTCGTGCTTTTTTTTTATTTCATAATAATTAGTAAGTAAAAATATGCTCACCTTTTTAATAGCATTTAACTTATATCATTTATATTTGTACTGCATGATGTATCACTTTTGAAACGCTTCATTTTTCAAAGATAAATAAAATGAGTAAAATAAACCCTATATTGGTTTGGATATACATTATATATCTAAATATACTCAGAAACCTTTGTACAGCCCCTACCTGCCCAGACTCGCCCAAGCTTAACGGGTTTGGAGGGCTGTATCTAAATATCCTCGTGTATTTTTCTGATATATAATAAACTCATGTTAAAATGTTTAGCACATGAATTACAAACAAATAATTATTTTTTTCCCTACTTTAAAAACAGTCTACTTCATTTAAAGTTCTTAATTTTTTGGATAAATAAAACATGTTCATCCTCATCTTTGTCAATATTGTGTTACCTCAGTAATTAAAATATCAACAAAAATTGTGGGGGAAAATATTGTTGAGATGGTGCAAAGTCATCAGAAACCATCTATATTAATAAAATCAGATTTTTGTCTACAAGTTTCTCAGAATCAAAAGGTTTTGCGATATCAAGCCAAAAGTAACTACAGAAAATTTTATGTGCGTGTGTGTCGTTGTGTTTGTATGACTGTAATGCTAGTTTTGTCAAGGTATCACATGACAAAGGCTGGACAGAATTCAACATCACTTTGCAGGAATTTAGGTACGCATCCAATTTAAAAATAATCTATAGAACATTTTAAAAATTTGATTAGACTTGGAGATATAGGTAAAAATCGCCTGCACATGCGCCGTAAGGCTATTGTCAGTAAAATGAATTAAACGAAATAATAATAATAATAATAATAATAATAATAAAATAAATAAAAATAAAAATAAAGATAAAAATGAAAATAAAAATTACATTTACACTTTAGACATCGTCTAACCCAAATATATTTTCGGAATATTTTCTCTGTGTGCAGGAGGGGTAGAAGTGCATAGGGCGTTTTTTATTCGACCAAGTATCACGTGAAGACGGCTTTACAGAATTGAATGATACTTGGCTGCGATTTAGGGGTGTACCCAACTTAAAATGATATCCCTCAAACCTTTCAAAATTTTAATTAGATTTACAGATAAGACCTTCTGTAACCAATTAAAAATTATATCTAATTAATTAGATATGTTAAAATGATTATGACGAAAAACTCAACTTTATATCTGTTGGAGGCTTTGCTTTTTGATGTAAACTCTGGGTTCTCGTACTCAGACGATATCTATCATGATTTTTGAAAATTCTTTTGAAAATTTATATTTCCCTTTAAAAGGTAGATTGTTTTGTATATAAAACATATTTTTTCACAATAAATGGTGATTTACAAGTAAGATTTTTTTACTTATTTATTTTATTTTTATTTATTTATTTTTTGTATTTTATTATTTCGTACTTTTTAAGTAATATTTTTGTAAAGTGCTTATAACTGCTGTATTTAGTTTTTTAAATTAAAAAAAAATAACAATTACAAGTATAATGTTTTATACTTTTGCTGATTTCAAAGAAATTTGTAAGAAAAATAATATTCGTTTATAACAAAGAACTGTGTTCCTTAAATGACTTCGGTACAGCTCTAGTACTGTGCCGTCTTGCTGACATTTAATTTTTTGTCCCATTTTGCAGAGGAACTAAAATGATTATCGCAGTTACGATTGAAAAGTCCTTAACGAGAAAAAAACCGAGTTACTTCTGCGCCAAATTTCAAACTTCACCAAGTTGGCTACTACAGCTGGTTCAGATTATAATTATTTTCACTCTTTTATAATGCATATACATTAAGTAATTCCCTGTTATGGATAACTGATTCAAGTATCGCCATATATTCAGCATTACAATGCAAAATCAGTGCAGAAAAAACAAATATATTTTTGATGCAGTTTAATGCTGATGATAAGGCATAGCTTTAGAGTACCACCCTCTTAGCGACATTTTATTTACTAGATAATGTATCCGTTTTCTCGAAGGTAAATGGGAATAAAAGTTATATTTTTTGTGGAAATTTATGTGTATATATTATGTAAAATTTTTAATATATATATATATATATACATATATATATATGTGTGTGTGTGTGTGTGTGTGTGTGTATGAGTGAAAAATTACAAATGGTGCTTATTAACTGTAATAGTCCATTCTCTATCTTCATATATTCTTTTTTTAATATTATACTGTAAATAATATTTAAATTCCAGTGCATAGAATAGACATAACAGCTAGTAAGTTAATATAACCTGTGCAAAAAAAATAAAAACATACTATAAAGGGAAAAATATTTGAAATTTGGCTTAAGTGAATTCAACTAAAAATTTAATGCTTGACTTTGCTAAAATTTGAAATAAAACAAACAGAAAATTTTTACTAATATAAAAAGAACTTGAAAATTCTGAAACAGTCTATTCGCACCTAACTGTTTCATCTGTATATTTCTTTCACATTTAAATGCATGTCCTTTGACTTTAAATATAAAATTCTTGACTCAAAAAAAAAAAAATCGACATTTTTGGGTCTTTATATATTTTATCCGTCTAGTCTTTCATTAAAAAAAAAAAAAAAAAAAAAAAAAAATCACGCTTTTTGTTTAAGTATATTGTAATTATTACTTTCTTTACATCTGCTTTTATTACAAAACTCAAAAATTTCAGTCGTTTGTCATCATTATTACATCTGTTAAGTAATTCATTGCATTTATTTTCGAATGCAGGCATGTTGAAATTGCAATTTATTGCAATTAAGGCCTGCGTCCTTTTAGGCGCCGTGTCCCTTGTTTGCGCTTCTTTTATGGCTCGTTATTTTCTAAAAACAGCTGCGTTTTAAAAGCGGGAATTTTAAACCTTCACTTTCAGAGAACATGTACGAAATAGCCCCATCGGATCATTGGTTCATTTTTTTGTAATGTGCTCAATTGATTCCAACATTTATTTGGTTTTTCTGAGATTGTTCGCAGTAGCTCGATTACGGGTAAACCGTCTCATCAAACGTCTTCTTTCAACAGGATGGTGCCTGTTGCCACTGGGGCTTTTTTTGTACAGGATTTCCCCAATAAAAAATTCCCAAATCGGTGGATTACGAGAGGTGGCCCAATTCCATAGCCACCTTGTACTCCCGATATCACACAACTTGAAGTCTTCTTGTTGGGATATTTAAAGGCAAGATTTTATTCAACAGCTGTGCAAGACATACAGGATTTGTGGAATCGAATTTCCATCGAAACTGTTACTGTTGCTCCTGAAATGCTTCACAATGTGTGAAGAAAAACTGATTATAGACTCTCCATTGTGGTGCTTATGTTGAAGTGCGGTAAAATTTTTTTGTGTAATATATATATATATATATATATATATATATATATATATCCTTTGAATAGCTAAATGAAATTCAGTAACAATTTTTTTGTTTTTTATTTATTGATCAATTTTTAATACCAGTTTTTAATACAGTGAATAATTAACGGATATGCTATATTTGATTTAAACTCGCTATACCCTTTGCGACAAAATTATAATTTCAGCTACAAAATTATGTAACTAGGACTATGTGTCTTGTGAATAAAATTAAATAATATCATAAACTATTTTCAAACTAAAAATGAAATTTTTAATTGAAAAAAATCATATATATATATATATATATATTCATCATATATATATATATATATGTATATATATATATACATATATATATATATATATATATATATCATATATATATATATATAATCATATATATATATATATATATATATATAATTTTAAATTATATTTAAAAAAATTAATTTTACTCATAGAATGGTACAGTAAGTATTTCTTTAGGTCAAAATTTCGAATTTAATATTTTGCTATATTTACACGTGTTGAATCGTCTGAATCTGAAAATCAAAACTTTAGTTTATGGTCTGTGTTTGTACGAACGTTATTATCAGCATATCTCAATAACAGACCGTTTAAACTCAATATTCTAAATCTATTTGGTCGTTGCAAAAGTTCGTGCGGACGCGGATCATTTTATTGCCTCCAAAGACGAGAGCTTCTATCGCCGTGGTATACATTTGTTACCCGAAAAATGGGCAAAGGTTGTAGAAAGTAATGGAGAGTATTTTGATTAAAAATTGCCATTTGATTTGATGTATTTTTATGAAATGAAGCAATAAAAGACCGCACGAATTTACGCAAACACCTAATATATCATATAGGAATTCTAAACTAAACTTCTTGTTGAGATTGAGCGCCTGGTTCATGTGCAAGGACATCGAAGAGAAATCAAATGCCTTATATCTGTAAGGGATTTTTCTGGTAGGTACATTTTAAGAGATATAAACTACACTAAACAATATGGAATTAAAATATATTTTTCATATTCATAAAAGCATATTTAATGTAGGATATGATAAGATAATCATTTAACATTTGTTTACAGGACCACACAAAACAATTCTGAATTATTTCGACTAACTTAAATTGCTGAAAATGCATTTAAAGATGTTTTTCAGAATGTGCTAAATTTAAATATATTATGTGGTGTTCATATAATTTATGAAAAATATTCAAAGCTATTTAGACTTGAGTGATTCAGTGAATACATTCTTTTCTACTAGATATGAATAACAAAAGTTTACTTTTTTTTTTTTTTTACCAAATCCATGAAAAGTGTAACTTTCTGCTGCAAAAAACATAAAAAAAAATGACTTTTTTTTTTCTGTTAATAAGCTAGAAAAAAGAATTGTGTAAGATATTATATGCTCAACACAGGGCAACACTAAAATTTTCAGATACATTAAGGGCTGCAATCGGAAATTTATTGCTGCAATTCCGTTTGTTTTAAAAAGCATTTTTAACAATTTTCAACAATATTTAAGAGTGATTATTAATTCAGTTATTCTGTATGTCTGCCTTTTTGTCGTTCTATCTGTCCGTTGCGTGATAATTTAGGTGAAGAATACTGAAGATTATACAGTGCAACGTGTGCGTACAGTCGGAAAGTGTTAACAATCGATGCGTACTGCATGGATTTTCATTCTTGATTTTAATTTACTAAGACATATAAACACCTCAACAACGGATAAATTATTTTTTAAATTTTATAATTCGAAAGTAATTTTACAAACATTAAAATGCATCACATTACAGTATTAAATAACAAAATTATATATAACGGTTGAGACAAATTTTAATAGTTCAATAATTACTTTTAAGCTATTACATTCTGATAAGCATCTTAAATCTTTAAACATATTGTTCATAAGATAATGCATTTATTTTCTTCGTGATTATTGGACTTTTATCTTAAATAATGCAGTATTTGGTTATCGTTATGTATTACTATCGAATTTGTGGATCTAACGAAAGGATTAAGTCTAATAATAAATCATTTTCTCATTTACTAAAGAAGATAGATATTGATGATGTGGAATTTATTAATAAACTTGATACAGTAAGCTATGTTTCGTAATAAATCTTTAATAACTACTATAGATGTACTTCAAAGATTATAATGACCTCGAAAATTTTCAGTTAATGAACCAGAATAATGAAATATTAACGATATAATGATCACATAAATCCTTTACAGTTATTTTCCTTTTATTAAAAAAGTAAAATAAATCTTTGCACTAATAAAATTTACAAAAATATCATAAATAATTTGTTATTAAAGTCGAAAATATTAAGTGAAAATTTATGTTTGTAAAATTATAATTGGAAATATTTTTATAAAAATTAATCAAATAATTAATTTAATTAATACCAAATTTTTAAAAAATGGATAAATTTTATGAGAGTTTATTGTAAAATGAAATACGCGTAATGGAAAAAAATATAAATTATTCAACCTAATTTAAAGTTGACTATATATTATGTGAAAAACAGTTCCTTAGAAATTCAATTTTGACTATTTATTTACTACAGATTTTGGAAATGATTTTCTTTACAAGTGAAAATTGACAATTCCACACTGAATATATATATATATATATATATATATATATATATATATATATATGTATGTATATGTATACCGCCTTCATCTAGAACGAATAAGTAGTCATTTTCTAAATCCCTAAACTTGAAACATAGATTTCCGAACTATGCCTATAAGGCAAGTCAATAAGCTTAATAGACAAAATGATCGAGAATTTCTCGTCTATTTATTTGTAGATGGTGGAACAATATTCTGAATATTTTGAATATTATGAATCCTTTGTATTGCGAGGAATTCTCGATTTATTTCCTAGAATTGGGTCATACGTCAAGATTATAGTTGCTAAAACTCGCCTCTTCTGCTCACATTTATTTGCAAAGATTTTTTAAATAAGTTTGACCTCGATAATATAGGCAATCGCTCTAGAATTTTAATAGGTGTTTCTAGAACTCGCTTTCAAAGGGGACAAGAATTTATAAGAATAACATGGAACTATTTTTTCTAGAGCTACAGTTTAGATTCTAAATGTCAGTTAAAGTGATTTTTCTCAGTGCAAGTTTCAAACCTGACATATTCAGCTTAAAGTACTAGAGCTGTACCATTTAGGTTATGCCGTTCGAAAACTGACCCATACAAATGCTGGTTTGCCATTAACAATTGTCACAGAATTACTATTTTTCAACCAAACTATGCATACAGGAGACCTCATTATGTTCTTTTATATTACAGTCGGCAAGAAATTTTTATTTTTCCCATATATAGGTGCCATGTTTAAACTAGCGCGTAACATTTCAATTTTACGATTTTATTAAAACAGCTTTATTTAACTACACTGTAAAAATAAGTGTAAATTACGGCATTTGATTGAATAATTTTACGTGATATGACCATTTTACTAGCTAAACGGATGTCATGAAAGTATAATTTTGTAATAGCGACATTTTTCTACCGCCAAAAGCCATTAATCTATTTGCTTTAATCTGTCATAAAACTGTATTTTCACGGTCAAATACTCTCAAATGTAAATTGTTAGCTTTTTCACGACGTTATATAAGAGTCACCTCATATTTGAAACTGAAAATATTGGTTGTTAGCCATTTTTTTTTTTTTTTTTTTTTTTATTATTATTATTGGTTAAGAGAATTTATTTAGTCATTCATACAAATAGCTATTGACATTCAAGAACTACTTTTTTTTTCTACGGGTTGGCTCTATGTCTGTCACAACGTAAAATTACGAGGGATATATCCTAAATGGTCCAATTTTTTTTTTCTATTTACGAGCTTTGCCTGGAAACTCCGCTGCCGGTCTTTTACTGTAATCTTACTTGAATTTTTTAATAGTGTAGAAAATTTTATTTTATTAAATAATTGAAAATTGTTAGAGGGAAAAAAAAAAAAAAAAAAAGATTTCTTTTAAAATTTACTGGTACACAAAAAACGTAAGATTTAGTAGTGATGCTTGAGTTTAGATCATCAGAAGTACAGTTCAGGGAAAAATGTCCAATTCAACGTATTGTGACAGTGGTCTGATCGAAGAGTTTCCTCAGTTCTCGATAAGGAAAGACATGATGTTCATAGACATCGAAATAATTGTTCCCCTAAACTTCTATTGCTGAAGCATGGTTTGTGACTGCTACGCGATACTAAGACTTAAGTGTTAAGTTCTCATGTTTCGATTTTATCATAGTTCTCAAACATGATCTATCTTGAAGGAAAAGTTATTTGAAATGTAAGTTATCCAGCGGATGTAATCGTCCATTTTTAACCACCTGATCTGAACCTTATTGATTGTGTCTGAGACATACACAGTAAAATGGTCGCATCCCTTCAACACCCACAAAACTCTTTTCTGAAACTCAAAAGAGCTTTTGAGATTTTTTGTCTTTTAACAGCACTTCATCTCACAACACATAAAGGAAATCTGTCTTTACAAGCATGCAAAATTGCTGTCAAATTACATGGCTACCTGAGGTAATCACATACAATGTTTATTCTATAAAAACATTTTTTTAAATAATTTATTCTCTTATTTATAGTATCTTTTTTTTTTTTTTTTTTTCATTCAAAGTTGGTCGATTTTAGGTTTTGCTGTCAAACGCACTTACTTCATGTTCGTCGTCCTGATTGTTTGGAGTGTGTTCCATAGTTTTCTCCGAAACTCACGCAAATACGGACTGAAATTATTTACAAAGACCGATATAGAGGACATTATTCTAAGTCTATAACGCAGCATTGGTATCCCGTCTTAACCTAAACAATATTAATCATCTATTTTGCATTATTTTCTAAATTCCAAAATTTTTTATATTTGCATACAAAATTTATCAACATCTCAACTTTGGTAACAGATGGAAATATATTTCTGAAATTTACGAACGTATTTGAGAAATAAGATCATAAAACTTTTGAATATGAATATACCTCTGTTCGGAAATTGAATACTCATATCATTTCTTTATTTCCTAAAAGTAAATAAAATTGTACTTTCTTCAAAATTAATTTTTAAATTAGCATGTTTATGTTTCTTAATATTTCGTAAAACAACCTAAAAAAGAATTTTGCACTGCCTCAATTAAAAAAATAAAATAAAATAAGAGATGAATTTTTAGTGCACATACGTATGACCATGATGTGACATGATGAACATCAAAATGAACATTTTTTTATTGTAACTTATTGAAAGATGTGCTATGAAGCCAACAAAACAAAATCAATCGTGTTTGATATTTTTTGTTATATTTAGACGAATTCACGTAAAAAAAAACTATATACTTTTCTATCTGATAACAGACGAGGGAAAATTTAAATTAATTTAAAAAAAAAGTAGATATAGATTATGTGTAAAAGACGTCGAAAGGTACGTAAACATATTTATAAATAAGTAGAAAGAAATGTCAAATAAATCAGTTTTCTGACTTTAAAAGAGTTCTTTATTCTATAAAAGACAAATAATTACATAAAGAATAATGTATAATTAGTGTAAGTATGTTAAAATGAAAAAAGGATTGTTGAAACTTAAGATTATTCTTTCCAAGTCGATAAATTTAAATTCTGAACATTCGCCAGAACTAGCCACTATAAAAATTACCCACTCAAGAAATATTTTGGCATCATTTCTATCTATAGTAACATCGTTAATCAAAAACATGTATCCTTTAGTACAATAAAATGGTTGAATGTATATATTAAATATGCAGCTCATTTTCAAGACACTGATTTTTTTTTTTTTTTAACATACTTTTTTTGAATGGCGGTGAACGTGTGAATGGTGGGCTTCGCCTGGTTCACCAGACTCTATATTTGAAGAAATTTTCAAAAAAAAAAAAAAAAAAAAAAAAAAAAACATTAAACATTATATTTTAAATCACTTTATAAATAAAAACAAAACAAAACAAACATCAAGCTTAAAACCTCACTTCGGGTCCCCACTGTTTCATTAAATATTATATTTTAAATCACTTTATAAATAAAAACAAAACAAAAGAAACATCAAGCTTAAAACCTCACTTCGGGTCCCCACTGTTTCCATTGGCGCCTTAGGTGACGCTCCTTTATTCAAAAACTACGGTTTTTAGGGTAAACTTTTTTCAGACAGATTATCAAATTTACTGTATGACAAAAGATCGCAGAACCACATACAATCTCCTCTTCTGCACGAATTTAAATTAATTAAAAAAAATAGTCCAAAAAGAAAAAAAGAAAAAAAAAAAAAAGGCTTCAAGTTGCATAAGAAGTGGTCTAAATTCTACGTTGAAAATTCTGTAGTTCATTGATCATCAGTTTGCCTAATAAGCGACTGCAACGCCTCTAAGTTTAACTTTATTTTTTGTCACTATTTCATAATTCATACGATTTAGGATACTGTGAAGTCACTGAAAGTTTTTCTTCTATTAACTGACACCCTTTTCTATTAATTATTTGCAAAATGTAACGCATTAACCCTTAAAGGATCGAACTCACGATTTTCGCGTTATTAAGATGCTCTAACCAACTGAGCTAAAGGGCCACGGAAAAGCTTTGTACATTTCCGTTTTTATCTCCTGAATCCATCATTTCAGAATTTTATGTATTTTTAATTGATTAAAAAAAAAAAAAAAAAAAAAAAAAAAAAAAAAAAAACTAACCAAAAATTTGAAGTCGCGTTTCAAGGTGCATCAGAAGTCAAAATGTACCTTCATCTAAATTTCAGTAGTTTTGTATTCAGCCGTTTGCCTACAAATCAACGAACAAACACACACTCTGACACACGCACATATATTTTTTTTATTAAGTGTGATACATGTATATATAGTTAAAAGGAATAAAGTGAATGAAATTAAATTTTAAATATATGCTATGAAAGGCATGGGGAGATAATTTTCTTAGCTGGTAACAAAATTCGCCGATAGGTGAGGTTTTGGCGCTGTTGTCACTTTAATAAATTTTAATAAAAATGGATATGCTGATATAAATGGCCTACGGTATAAAACTCATGGAAAATATTATTTTATTAATCAACATTTAAGTACCTAGAACTACTTGAAATATGTTCAAATTTCCACAATCGTCGTAGATTATGTAAATTCCATAGTGAGTACTTTACAGATGCACCAAATTTTCCTTATTTGCTATTATTTTTACTAATTTCTTTCTTTATGGAAATGACTTCTTCGTGCCTTCCACCAATTAAATTTTGTTTTATTTTATTTATTAATTTTAGCCGTAGATGCCTCAAAACCTGTAAAACTATTATATGAAAATCCTGTATTTTATATATATTATTCATATATTCATAAGTATTATATATTATTTCTCATTCAGCAGCTCATATGTCTTTGAAACAATTTAAATTCTTATATTACAGTATAAATTTATTATACAATAAATTTGAAATATTTAAACGTATTGTTTCAAGGTTTCTTCAAAAATCAAAAAGTTTTTATTTATATTAAAAATGCTTATAAAATTCTGTTCAAATTCAAAAATATATAAATAAAAATATATAAAAACATAAATGACTACTATATATAGTCGAGCCTCGTTAACGTGAACACTGTTAACGTGAATTACTTTTAACATGAGCGGTGTCCACAGTCCCCATGAAAAGGTAGATCATTTTCTGAGTTACTGATAGCATGAACTACTGATAACATGAACACACATTTTATCCCCCTGCAGATTAGGATCGACTGTATATGTGTTATTCAAAGGAAATTAATCAATGACGAATTATCAAACAACTTATCGAACAACTAACTCGAGATAACTCATTATTTAATATTTCTCAAGTACTCAATATTTAATATTTACTCAAATCTATAATTATAAAAGGAAAGGTTTGTCTGTCTGTCTGTTTCTCTATTCGTACAGCCCTATTGAACGCAGAAGTACAAGAATTGACATACGGATGCTCAGGAGCCTTCCCGAGGAGCTCCTGAAAACATAATTTAAAAATTTTAACTAGTTGTGGAGATATTAATTAAAATGTTGACCCATGTCTAATCAAAAGCGATCTCAATGACTGAGAATTCACCGCGATTACATAAAAATAGATATTTTAACGGATTTAAAAGCAGAAAAAGTGGAAAATAAATTAGAAATATTAGTCCGATTATTACGAATACGGTACCAAATGAAAGGGGCGATTTTTCTCAATCTAAGAGTGCAAGCGGCTTATCGATACAACAATTAGAATTTTTTTAACTAACTAAAGTATTAAAAGTAGGTGGCAACATTATTTCAACTGCCAGACGTTTGTCTGCGATGAAAAAGGAAATGATTGTAACCAATTAAGATGTCACGTGTTTTATTGGGGAGGGAGAATTGCAATTTTCGAACTTCTTCAAATTTTCATTCACGTTATATTTAAATTAATATTCGGCCTAGACAGCGAATTATAAAGCTACAGTTCAGTTTTATTGAAAATATGTGAATAAACAAAAAAATTACATTTTTATTGGGAATTATTTTTATAACGACTCCCGTGACGATCACGTAAGTTTTCTTTTATATTTTGCAGCATTTTAAATTGAGATAAGCCGTTGAAATTTCGTAATATTTTGTTTTAACGCCCGAAAATTTGATTGTGAATATTTTTGAAAGTGTAGAATTATTAGGAAGGGCTTGAGAGGGGGTGGGGGGAGAGGAGAGAAGGGGCAAAAAAAAAAAAAAGAGTTACAGCGTTTGAAATTGGTATTATTAGCTTTTAAGGCAAGATAAGTCTATTGCGGATATTTTCAAGTGTAAAATTATTAGGGAGACGAAAAGAGGGGGTGCAAAAATGTAGAAAAGGAACGAGAGTTTCGGAGAAAACTACGGAAAACTCAGAATGCCTTTATTATTTTATACTTTGCAGGGTTTCGAATTCTGATACTCCGTTCACATTTCATAATAAGGATTTTTAAGTGTATTTAGCCTGTAATTACAAAAGTTTCGCAGAAAACCACGAAAAAGTCAGACGTAAATCATCTTATAACAGTATTTATATTTTTTTTGTATATCTCAACTTCTATTTAGCATAATTTCAAAAGTAATATATCATTTTAAAACTTATTTGAATTGGATTTCAAGAGTAGACGTCTCAAATCTCTGTCGCCACATGGCGCTTTAATATTTTAAAATATCAATATCTGCAATTCTAATTGTGATTAAATTACTTATAGGGTAGATTAGATCGTAGCCGCCACCTGGTTGGGAATTTTCCACGATCATAATTTTCAAGGGTCGTTTGCACGAGGAACGAATAGATTGTCTCATATCATGAAACACTAAAGTGCGTCGCACTGTATGAACTTTGTAAATAGACTACCACTCGACTCAGCTCCGGTCCTCTTCTGTTTCATGCAACTTTGTCGTCTTTTGTCGCGGGAGAGCTTTTTTTATTTTATTTATTTATTTATTTATTTTATTTTTTAATTGCTTATGCAATAAACAACGGGGGAGGATTAACCTTTGCAGACGGGCTCTTTTGAATCTCCACAGTGGCTTTGGAGCCCCTCTCTAAAGGCTAAAAACGCTTAAAACCACTGCATAGTGGTGAGCGGCCTCCTTCCGTCTTAGAATCTTAGAATGTTAGAAAAGTGCGTCACAGTCGTCGCAGAGCAGATATTTACAAAAATTAGAATTTTGAAAGTTATTTGCAATATGTGCGGGCAAGATGTTGTAGGTTCTAAAACGGGAAGAAGGCGCCACCGAGCGAAAGTTTAATACTGTGAGATTTTTCAAGGATCGGTTGCATGGTGAACGAACAGTCTGTCTAGATCATGAAACGGGAATACGGTGCCGCAGGCGCTACTAATCAGGAATTTGCTATCGTTAGAATTCTCAATAAAGGTACTTGAACAATAAGCGAATAAGTTTTGCAAGTCCTGAAACCGGAAGAAGGTGCCACACGCGCCACCGAGCCGAACTTTAATACGGTCAGATTTTTCAAGGATCGTAAACCAGCTGGTCGCCGAAAGCGCCTAGTATTTAATATTACTTAATTATATATTACACAAATATGTAATATTTGTATATTTTTAAAATCTAACATTGGTTTCTCACAAAACATTGTAATTAAAACTTTACAAAGCCTATTAATACGACACACATATATCTTTAAAATGGGTAAAAACAATAGCATTTGAAATATTTTATCTGGAAATTTATAATAACATAATATGAATATCAATTTCAAAACTTTCCTACATTTTCATCATAAAATGTATTTCATCAATTTATGTATGTTATTGAATTTTCCATTAGAATTTATTCTGTAGAAAACGACATTTAAAGTATGGAACATGTCTGTAATAAAACAATCGAAATTTATTTCCTTTTAAAGAATATCTGTTTTTCATTTTTTAGACTGAAACCACATGACCGAGAAAATATAAAGACTAGATATCTCTAATGACTCTTTTTTTTTTTTTTTTTTTCTCTTGGAGTTACACTCTTGAAAGAAAGCCAAAAATGAATAGGGTACTGCGTCGCATTGATGAAACAATATGCTTACTTTCATTCATAAAAAGCTAAAATTATCAAAGATAGTAACTGATTTCATTTTGTGATAGTGAATAGGTTTCAAATTCACAATGGATTAAAATGCAGGTCATCGTCATACAATAGCAATATAAATATTGGTACTTTGATATAGTACACACGACGAAGAATATCCAGTATTTATTTTTTGTCAATTTCACACAAAAATTCTGCAACATGATTGAAAAATTTAGTGTTAAGTAAAAAAGGCAATGTGAGGAAAAGTTACAGTATGAATTAATATTTAAATTTATAACATAATTTAGATCATTATCATTTTTATATAAAATATTTTAAAATAAATTAAAAGTGCATTCATTTTTTTTTTTTTTTTTTTTTTTGGGGGGGGGGGGGTTAAAATAAAAATTTGTCAATTTAAAATGTTGGTCAATTTTCTTTTAAAAGTTATAAGTATATATACGTATAAGTATATATGTAAAATAATCCATTTCCTAGAAATATTTACAAAATATTAACTTCGAATTTATTTTAGGAAACGTTAGTAGTTGACCCCCTTTTAAAAATCTTATTAAACTGAAATTATTCCTTTTTTAAACCCATATTGTTTTGTATTTTAAACAGCATTACTTAGAGTGCATTAAAAAAAAAAAAAAAAAAAAAAAAAAACATTAAAATCTATAATACTTCCGAAAGAAATTTATTTATTTTTAATATATATTCTCAGCCTTGTTTTCAACTGCATTAATTCAATTGGTGATATAAAAGGAACACTATTAAAATTGTCATAAGGAAATTTATACTAACATACAAATATTAGTTTTAAAATTTTGCTTCATTTTATTGATAAGAAATATATATATATATATTTACAATTGATGTTCTTTGTGTTGAATTTTTGATTAAGATTTATATAGTACATAGAAAATGACATTTAAAATAACAGACATGTTTATGATAAAAGGATTGTTATATCTTTTTCTTGATAAATATGCGTTTTTCATTGTTTTAACTGAAACATTAAGTCCGTGAAAACTAATGACTTGGATTTATCAATGTGCTTTTTTCCCTTGAGTATTATGAGCTTGAAACTACGCCAGAACCATAAAGAATATTGTTTTGCTTTGGTTGTGCAATATGCTTGATATCATTTATAAAAGTTTCAATTTATCGATAATAATAATTCTTTTCTGTTTCATATTTATAAATAAATTTCACATTCTCAAAAGATTTAAACACATGTCATGCAATAACAATACAATAGGGTTCATGCATATTAATTTAAATAAAAATTAAAAGGTAAATTTTAAAAAATAATAATAATAACTTTGTTTAAGAATAAATATAGAATGGTATTAACCATTTTGAATATATAAAACACTCCTTAAATGCTTTGCACAAAAAATGTTTGAAAAGTTTTTTTTTTTTTTTTTTTTTTTTTTTTTGTGTCAAAAGATGAAATAAATAAGAAGAAAAACGCGAAAGATAACAAAAGAAAGAGAAAATTATGAAAACGTAATAGAAGCAACACAGTAAGAAAATTAAAGGGAGCTCTTAACTCTTAAAGGGAACTCTTTAACAAACTGAATACTGCCATGCCTGGCAAAAGTGATTTTTAGCCAGACAAAGTTGGTTTTACCCTTTATGCAAGAAGGACGAAATAATGAATTGCGTAATCAATGCTTGCGATATGTGTATGAAGAACGTCGGAGACTTACGGGAAAAAAAAAAATGAAAATTTAATCTACACTTTCTCTATGGAATCCTATTAAAAAGGTTTTATTTGACCAATGTTTATTGTGATTTTTTTTCCCTTGTAATCGGATATTTCTGGCTGTAAAAATAATTTGTCGTGTACTTTGTTTCGCATTTTAAAATTACTTTCAATATATGAGTCACCTATGGAGCACTATGCGCCTAAAGTGGCCCATAAGCTATAATTTTGAAATTGTTTTATGAAAATAACTAAATTACATTTTACAAAGAAAGTTTTACTTGATATGTATAAGAGACAAATGTACTATTTTAAACAAAAAATTTCAACCACTTACATCTAACGAGAATATTATAAAAAACTCTCAAAGATTAACTATGCCCACCTTTGGCTCACCTACCTTATACGTTGTTGTTTCATTCATTATTGCCGTGTATATTTTTGTTTTGGAAAATATGAGGACAATCTAGTTTTTATAGAACATTTTAGCAAGTATACATTTCCTGAATTAAAACTGCTATTATTTTGTAAATCTTTGTAAACTTTTGTGCAGTAGTGTAAAAAGTTTAAAATTTTTTAATCAACTACATATTATTTAGACATACCATTTTGCTTTTACAGCGTTGTTGTTTTGTGTTTGCTCCTAAAAGACACCAACTAAAATGGTAAAACATTGCATCAAAATACCGTTTTCAGCTAAATTGGAACCATTTTTCTGTTGAAAATCGCCATTTTTTTTTTTTTACAGCGTTGTTATTTAGTGTTAACGCCTAAAAAAGACACTACTATTGTGAAATATTGGACCAAGATATTAGTTGCAACTAAACTGGAGAATTTTTTCTGGCAAAAGATGACTTTATTTTTTTTTTTCTTTTTTGTGCTGTTGTTTTGTGCTATAGGGCAAGGGCCTAGAGATCTGCATTGATTGAGATAAAAATTTTTATGGACAATCCCAGAAACTGTTTTAAGGCCTGTTTTTTTTTTTTTTTTTTTTTTTTTTAAGGTCCAATATACAGGGAAATTATTTTGGATTTAGTGAATTTTAAAACAAAATTTTCATAGGATATCCAACGGATAGATTTAGAAATTTTACTCTCAAACGTAAACGATCGTTTCCAATGGATTCAAAATAAAGTGAAATAAAAAATAAATAAATAAGTAAGTAAAGTCTAATGAACAAATATTTTTAGAAACATAAATATAAAAGTTTCAATTAAAGATCACGCTGTGCTGTAAAAATTAAAATGTTTGTACGAATATATTTAAGAAAAAGAAAATAATTAATTAAAAAATGAGCTCAGTTATAAATAAGTACTTGAAAGATACTCTCAACAAGGTTTACCATACTGTACTAGGAAGTGTTTTGGGATTGTGTCAAAATATGTGTTTCACAAAAATGTGCAACCTTCGCAGTTGATAAACGCATTACTTTGAAAAAAAGAAATAAATATAAAAGGGAAAAAAAAGGAAAATGAATGAATGTAATGATACATCTTTATTGGGCGGGACGTGGAGTGCAGAGTGCACTATGCAGTGATGCCAGATGGTCGAAAATTATTTCCCCAAACAGGTCTTCAAATTTCCCCAAATCAGGGTTTTTTTTCCGAAAAAAAACCCCCAACTGGATCTCTACTAAAAAGGGAAAATAAAAATTATATATATATATCAAACAGATTTAAGTGGATTTAAGCTCAGATTTTTCTCCAAATGATGGCAATTTTTGAAAAAAATCCCCAAATAACAATAAAGCTATTGAAATTCCCTAGTCGTAGGATAAATCATTACGTTGCCAACATTGACCGAAAGTTGAAGAACTCCCCAGATTTGTCCCCAAAAAGTTTAGAATTCCCCAAAAAGTCCCCACAAACATTTGGTCTCCAAAATTGTTCCCAGAAGCCTCAAAAATGCCCAAAATGGGGACAAAATCCCCAATCTGGCATCACTGGCACTAGGATTAAAAATAGCAGGAAATGCAAATATATTTTTTCTTATTCTTTCTTTCTTTTTTTTTTTTTTTTTTTTTTTTTTTTTGTTTTTTTTTTTCAGCTTCCTAAGAAACATGATAATATTTTGCTGGACAGGATGGTTTTTATATTAGCGTTGCTTTTGAAGAAATCTCATACAGAATACAACTGAAAGAAAGTTTGATTGTTTTTTTTTTTTTCGTTTGAATTATTAATATTTATTTATTATTATTATTATTATTATCACTATTTTTTTTTTTTTTTTTGTGAAACCTATACTCTTTAAAAAATTAATTAAAACAGGATTATATATGTTTCAGTTTAAATTTCTATACTTTTTTTAGTTTTAAGTTCTATACATTAGTTCAGTTTTAAGTTCTATTCATTTTTATATAATAAACTTAAAGAAAAAAAAATACTTTTACTAATAAAAAAATTAAAAAAATTAAAAAAAAAAAAGCTCTAATTTGATATATATTCAAAATTCTCAATTACTGAATAATTATTAAAAAATATTAAATTATATAATAGTAATATTAATAATAATAATAAATGAAAAAAAATAGTGTTTATAAAATTATCGAGCAATAATAGAAAAAAAAAACTATTGGAAAATTATTCTTTAAAATTTAATAAAAATTACTTTATCAAAATAAGTGATATAACATATTTTTTATATTCTTGTTTTTCCTAAAACTCTCGTTAATAAAAATTTTATTTAGGCCATGACAAATTGTAATTTGTCAACTGCGTACTTCATTGAAAGAAATATCACTTGTAATTCTAGTGGAATAAAGAAAATGAAAAATAAATTTATCTTATAAGAAGATAAATTGGAATATGGATAAAGATATCAAAATGAATTATTTTTTTGAAAAATAAAATCGTGACAGTTTAAATGCATTTTTCATTTATGCACAGATGTACTCAATAGCTGCCACTTTGGACATTTTGTTAGGATTCATCTTATTTCTTATTTTTTTTTTCGTAGATTTCATTACGGATAGCTGAAAATAGACCCAGAACCATATATGTTGGATGTAATGAAATGAAAACTAGTATAAAAATCAGCTTTGATCTTTTTTTTTTTTTTTTTTTTTTTTTTTTTTGTCAAATGCAGTAATATTTTTATATTAAAAGAGTACTGTATTTGGTTTGTTATATAACAAAATACTAAAATAAAATAAGCGGTTAATAATAATAGATATAATCTGAAGGAAAAAAAAAACTTTACGCTTAGGAAGAACTTAACTACTTATAAACACCCTTTATTAAAAAAAGTATTGAATATTATTTAAAAATATGATTGTTTAAATTAGATAAATTACACAAAATATTTTTAAATATGTAAATACAATTTTTTTGGACGATTGTAGTACTTGTTTAGTAAATATTAGTATTTGTATTTTTTAAAAACTTTTGAAAAAAAAAAAAAAATGTTTTATTTTTTTCTACATAATTATGAACCATTTACGAGAAAATATATATATATATATATATATATATATATATATACTGCATTTTTATTTTTATTATTATTATTTAAGGTGATCGAAAAAACAGTGATATATTTTATAACTTCAAGTTTGCACGAGGATGCGATTTGTGATGCAATATATATATACACTCCTTCTCATAATTATAAGGACACCCGTTTTTCTGTATTAACTAAACACTGAACACTATTATTTAAACAAATATATTTTTTATTAATTTGAATTTCATTAATAGACTATATTTAAAAAGTTTTATCGTTTTTTTTATCTTAAAAAATTTTAAATATGGTAAAAAGATGATTTTTCAGGTGTTCACAATTATAAGGACAGCTCGAATTTTATTTTTTTTTTCAGTTATTCTTTAAATTGATATTTTATGGGGTCTCTTTATAGGGTTAAACAGTCAGACATTCTCTCTGGTATATATATATATATATATATATATATATATATATATATATGTACATTTTTTTTCAATATTCAGTTTTAATACCATTTCGTATAGCATATATGATATTCTTAATACATTTAAACTATTTAAAATTGCTTTCCACTTGCATGCACTTTTCTAATATCATAAGTTAAGGTTTTTTCAACTTTTAGGCCATGGGAAAAGCAATAATACAGAAGTTTCTTTCTTCAAACTATTTCCTATTGCTCTAAAAGTAGAGCAAAAATGTAAGTCTTGTTGAAAAAAATAATATTACCCCCCAAAGTCTAACAAAAATCCAATAATTCCACGTTTAAAATTTTCGGATAGTCTCTTGATGTTCATAATAATAGAAAAAATTATTAAATTCATTCTGCCTTCAGTAGAAGCAGCTCCCCAGAGACCCATAGATCCACCTTTAAAATCCCTGATTCATATTTGCCTTTAAAAAATCTCCTCTGTCTTTCGCTATCTTCAGATCGTGCTCGTAACTGTTAAAACCATTTGGTTAATCAAGAATAAAATGCTTTTCATCCGAAAATGCAACATTTTACCATTTAATATTGTCTTTATTCAACTTTAACACAAACGTTTTTCCCCATTAAATGCTGATTGATTATTACAGGTTTTTATTCATTTTAACATATTATTAAACACGCATAAATGTGGACCCTAACCTTTCATTAAAAATTACGAGCAAATTCAGCAGCAGTCATTATGAGTAGAACAGTAAGAGGAATTATGAATCTTCGATCTCTGTAAAACAACTCTGATTTTGCATCAGATCTCTCTCCTATCGAACCAGCAGTTCAAAGTTTGATCGCATTTCCTTCAGCAATTTTAGACCTTTGAATTTCATTTGAAATTCGGCCGATTGAAATTATCTTTCCACTTAAAAAACACATTTATCATACTTCACTACTTGAACGTTCTTTTTTTCGAGGAATTATCAGTAATGTCCGTCCAAGAAAAACTGAAGGCTTATATATGCATTAATCTAGCCAAGTAGTTAACATATTCGCATGTCAACTGTAATTTATCCGCTAGTAAGTTAAATAATACGAAAAAATCTGGATTGTCCCTATAATTATGAACATCTAAAAACGGGGAGAAAAACACACTTCGCATTATTTTTAATTAATTTTGTTTTATATTAAAATATTATAGCAATTTTGGTTTTTAGAATACTAGATATATTAAGTGCACTTAGTATAATCTTGTCCACAATTTTTTTTTAAATTAGTTATTTCAAAATATAAAGTGTCCTTATAAATATGAGAAGGAGTGTATCGGTGAAAATTTTGTTTAGTAATAATAATAATAATGAAAGTTTCAAAATTTAACTCATAGCGAAAAAAAAATTAATCACTGTTTTTTCGATCACCGTAAATAATAATAATAATAATTTGCAGTATTTTTTTTTTTTTCGTAATTGGTTTGTAATTATGCAGAAAAAATAAAACACTTTTTTTTTTTTCAGAAGTTTTTAAAAATGCAAATACTAATATTTACTAAACAAGTATTACAATCGTCCAAAAAAGTTTTATTTTCATATTTAAAAATATTTTGTGCAATTTATTCAATTTAAATAATCATATTTTTAACTCATACATAGTACCTTTAAAGGAGCAAGAAACACGGTTATTCGCCTCTTCAATAGTTTCATCTTAGCAACCGGGAAGCATACACTTTGTCCTTCACACAGTCCTACAAGATGAAACCAATAGTGTATAAAGGGGTATATAGATTTCAAAATTAAAAAAAAAAAAAAAAAAAAAAATTCTAATAGTTTAAAAGGTGTTGAATATTTTTCCAATTTTTCAAATCAATCGGCGTAGAAGTCTAGGAGAGAGAGCCTTTGAAAGTTCCCCTCCACTAAAAAAAAAAAAAAAAAAATCTCCAGTTTGTGTAAAAGTTTTACATGTGGTTACTCAACTTTTTTCTAGTTTTCTCTCTGGATTACTTGATGATTTGATTTAATAATTTATTTAATTTCTCTTTCAAAATGGTTTTACTGCTTCGATCGGGCCTGAAACGATATAAATTGCTATGATTAGCTATATTGTTTTACGAAATCGATGCAGCTTTCACTTCTTTATGAAGTACATGCCCCCTGACGAGTTTTTACTTCTAATTTTAAGCATTTTTATCCAATTATTAATTCTGTGGTCCTCTATTTACTTTCTCTGTCATCAAGTTTAATGGTCCTTTTTTTTATTATTATCATACATGTCGGCGTAAGTAATTTAAATTGTTTTTGTCTCTTATTGGTTCGCAAACTGTATCGCAACATCTTTGTGTCAGTCTTATCTATAAGTTAAAATAGTTCTATTTTTGTTGTGCTGATATTGTTTTGTATGTATGGATTGATAAATTTTAAGGTTAAATTTTATTATAATATCTATCATTTATATATAGGCATTATTGCTTGTAATTATGTCTTCTTAAAACTTAACACTTAATAATTTGACTTCAAAATAAAAATCTTAAAAATTATCTTAATCTTGCTGTTAATACTTCTAAATTATCTTAAACTTTACACTTAATAATTTGACTTCAAAATAAAAATCTTAAAAATTATCTTAATCTTGCTGTTAATACTTCTAAATTATCTTAATCTTTCAGGCAATACATCTTATTTAACTGACTTAATGTTTTTATCGCTAACCGAAAGATGGCGCTTGTACTCAGTAGTCTTATACCTTCATTCTTCAGTCCTTATCTTAAACGATTTAATTATTAATATTTTTGGTACGATTTAATTTAACTCTACTAGTATTAATTTTAACATTATCATTTAATATTTACTCTGTGTATTTCATCTTGAATGTAATTGTTCTGAAGTATTTTCGATTAATCGATATCTGTCGAGCTATTATTTTAACTTCAATTTAGGTTTTGGCATCAACCATTTTTCCAGTTTGTGTTAACTGTTTTCCATGTGGTTACTCTGATTATTTCATGTTATTACTTTGGTTTCCTTTAAGATTTTAATTAATATTTATTTATTCTTTGTTTTAATTTAATTTTTCACTTTTTTCTCATTCTTTATGGTTTTTTTGCTGCATTGATCGGGGCGTGAGATGATATAAATTGCTATGATTAGCAATATCGTTTTACGAAATCGTTGCAGCTTTCTCTGCTTTATGAAGTATGCGCCCCTTGAAAAGTATGCTTCTAATTTTAAGCATTTATATCCAATTGATTATGTGGTTTATTATCTTTTTTCTCTTTCACAAGTTTAATGGTCCTTTTTTATTATCCTTCAGGTCGGCGTAAGTATTTTAAGTTAATATGGTAACTCATTGGTTCCTTATCTATATCGCAACTTTTTGTGTCATTCTTTCCTCTATGTTAAATTCAGTTCTATATTTTAGTGTGCTGTTATTGTTTTAGTTCTATTAATTGCTAAATTTTAAGATTAAATTTTATTACGTTATCTATTATATATATATATATATATATATATATATATATATATATATATATATATATATATATATACACCGCCGTCATCACGAACGAATATGTAGTCATTTTCTAATTCCCTAAACTAAAAATATAGATTTCCGTGTTATCCGAATAAATTAAACAAATAACCTGAATACAGACGGTTAAACAATATTAGGAATATTAGGAATCCTTTGTATTGCCAGAAATTCTTGCTTGATTTCCTAGAATTAGGTTACAAACCAAAATTAGAGTTACTAAATCTTGCCTATAACCTTCTCATTTATTTTCAGATATTTTTAAACAAATTTGAACACAATAATATAGAAAAACGTTCTAGAATTTTAATAGGTGTTTTTAGAACTCGCTAAAAAGGAAACTAGATTTTATAAGGATGACATGGAACTATTTTTACTAGAGCCACAATGTAGTTTCTAGACGCAGTAACCAAATTTTTTCTAAGTATCTATGGGTTTGTTTTATCCTTGCTTAAAACTTTAATCGTTTTTTTCTGAGAACACTATTTTTGAACTCGCTGAATATGATTTCTCAAAAACTAATGAACCGATCTTACTTCAATTTTACACAATTCTATTCACTAGTGATTGAATAAAGTTTTTTTTCGATTACGACTAATTTGCAAAGTTATAAGTGCGGCAAATTGTACCTAACATTATACTATTTTGCATATAATTTTGCCAAAAATTTTAAATTAAAAATTTTTTTAACCCCCCTGTTCAATTACTAGCTAGAATTATACAGGATCTTTTTTTTTTTTTTAATTTCAGATAAGACTATCATGAGTTATACTGAACATTTTTTCATGAAATTTTTATAAAATATTGTTTAAATGTCGTTCTTTTTTATTCTAAACATTTTGAATAATTTCTTTTATTTCTTATATATATATATATATATATATATACATATAATGCAACCCTGAAATTTGTGGATTGAAGTAAGTATAGCAAATTAGCAAGGCCGCAAAAAAACCTATATAATTAAAACATAATAACATGAAGTGCATTTTGAGGAAAATTGTTGAACTCTTTATTTATTTATTACGTTACAGACTAAAATAGAATTCGACCGAATTATGCGCTTTCTTTTTTCCGAAGTGATCTGCAAAGTCTGGAGAAGTGTTAAAAGCTATTGAAGACTTGCTAGCAGGTAGCAACCTGACTAGCAGATAGAAAATTAGGAACCGAATTTTTTTTTTGAAATACGAATTCTTTCAAGAGGCCATTTTTCTTCCCTACATCACATGTTGCCCATTTAGCTTTCGTGACAAAACTTTCGCTGGAATATACCCGGTGCGTAAAAAAATTGTATATACACTTTGAAATGTCATAGAAAATTTATGTTACGTTTTACAAGGTTCAATTGCTGTAAATGGAAAGCTTAAAGTTGAATTTGAAACATAAATACACTTTCTGATGCAAGTGTGATTACTGTTCAATGCGGCGGCCTTCAGCATGAATACATTGCTGATCACACACTGTTCCACGAATTCTAATTTGTCTCGAAACATGCGATTGTTATCCTTGAAAGTGGCTCTGTTCCTTATTTACGTCTGCACTGTCTTTGAACCCAGCAACATTCTCAAACTTCCAGTACCATTTAATTACCTGCTTCCGCGCTTCAAAGCTCAAACATACGTCCTCGCCACTAACTGGGTTGAGTATTTTGCTGCCACCTGTTGAAGGAAGATAACATTACTTTCTCCTAGAAATTAAAACTTGTAGCACGGTAAATACAGTTTCTATGAAAGTTCAAAGAGTGTATACATTTTTTTGACGCACTCGATATATGGTATAACATCTTTTTACCTCAAAATTTCAAGGGAATCCATAGATTCTCTTGAAATAGATATTCGTATTTAGATGTTTTGTTAGATGTTTGAATAGATTCTCTTGAACTAATGTTTAGATACGAATATCTAAACATTTGTTTAGGTATTTGTATTTAGATGTTTTACGAATATCTAAACAAATACTTCAGTTTACGAATATCTAACTGAAGTATTTGTTTAGATATTCGTAAAACATCTAGATGGCTTATCTATTGTCATCCGTCCTTAGATTTTGTCCATCAGTGTATTTGGAGCGCAACAGCATTAAACGCCTTATTCAATTGATCTGATTGATTTCAAACTTCTCTTACTTTATTTAAACAAATGTCAATTACTTGATGTTAGGAAAGTCGAGTGGAGTCACTTTCTTTATTTCGGTATTTCGCCTTGTTCAATTGATCTGATTGATTTCAGACTTCTCTTACTTTATTTAAACAAATGTCAATTACTTGATGTTAGGACAGTCGAGTGGAATCACTTTCTTTATTTCGATATTTCGCCTTGTTCAATTGAGCTAATTGATTTCAGACTTCTCTTACTTTAATTTATTTAAACAAATGTTAATTACTTGATGTTCGGAAAGTCGAGCGGAGTCACTTTCTGTAATCCCTAAATTTAAACTCATTACCTAAATTCAGATTTAGTGGTTGTAATTTTTGGAAAAAAATTGTATATTTTCGGTGGAACACTCAAAACTATACAGTCGGTAACAAAAGTGTCCGAATACTAACAAATATTCCTATGTAAAAAAAGCACACTTCATACGGTTTTGTTAAATAAATCCTTGTAGAATCATGTTCCTAGACTGACTAAGAACATGATTCGATAAGGATTTATTTAACAAAACCGTATGAAGTGTACATTTTTTAAATAGGGATTTTTGCTGGTGTTCGGACACTTTTGTTACCGACTGAACGTATATCAAGATTCACAATAAATCAAAATAATTCTGGAAATCTCTGAATTGCATCTAAAAAGGGAGAGAGAATTTCTTTTGAATGTGGTATGTGGGCGATTCACAAGATGCAATCAAGGAATCAAAAATAAATAAAAAAATATTTCTCTAGATTTCATTTATGTGGAAAAACGGTGTTGGTACAAATATTAAGGGCAATTAACGTGAGATCTAGGTGGGATGACATTGCGAGGGTTTTAACTAAACACGATAAAGACGAAAATATAAGAAATAATTTATAGGAAATTCCTATACAATATGAAATTTTATTGGCTAGTTTTTTATTCCACGTGAGTAATTTAATTTCTTAAATTTTGAATTTTTTCTCACTCACAACGCCAGCGAGTGGATATTTTTTAAAACTATTATTTCCTTTAGCCCTTCATTGAATCGTTACACACATCAAATTTTCCAATTATCTTCTCTCGCGTTTTAGTCGCATGTTGTTATCTATACACAAATTTAAATTATACCACCCTGTCAATGTAAATAATGTAAAGCTCCGAAAAAGGGTATATTTCCTTGTTTTCTGATAGTCTCTATAGAAATTGTATAAGTATATGTAATCCTAACGATAAATTTTATGAATGTTAATATAATATTTTATGTTTTAAACTTGTAAAGAGTGCCTTTAATGTATTTACTTTCATTTTACTTTTTTCAGTAATACTCAAAAATGTTTATTATTTATTAGAAGCATTTTATAGGAAATTAAATTTTGTCATCGTGTCTTCGTGTCACGCTACTAAACAAGATGCCTCCATTTTAAAATAAATATAAGCAATTTTGTTTGTTGTTCCTTAGCTTAGTTGGTTAGAGCGTCAAGTTAATAACGCGATGGTCGAGAGTTCTATCCCCGAAGGTCCGGCATGTTAATTTTTGCAGATAATAAGTAGAAAAGTTGTCAATTGATAAAAGAAAATTTTTTGTTGACTACACAGTATTCTAAGAATTTTTGAAGAGCTTTTTGAGAAGCCTTTTTTTTCGAATATTAAAAAACACAAAATATTTTAGATATTAAAAAAGCACAAAATTAAAAGTTTTAAGTAAAATAATAATAATAATAATAATATCTATATATATATGTGTGTGTGTGTATATATTGTTATTATTATTATTATTATTATTATTATTATTATTATTTGAAGCTTTTTATTGAAATGGGATTTTGTCATCGTGCGTTTGTGACACACTGAAAAACAAAACGCCTTTACTTTAACGTAGATGTTAGCACTATTTTTCGTCACTTGTTAGTTCAGTTGGATAGAGCGTCATGTTGATAACGCCATGGTTGTAAGTTAAATCCTCGAAGGCCAATGTGTTACTTTATTACAAATAATTAATAGGAAAGATCTCAAACGATAAAATAAAGATCCTTCATTCTCTACACACTATCCTAAAAATTTTTGATTAATTTTTTTAAGAAGCTTTTTTAGTTACTAAAACGCCCAAAATGAAAACGTAAAAAAAAAAAAAAAAAAAAAAAAAAAAAATCTGGAAGTTTTTATTGTGTAGCCCTTAAAAGCATTAAAAAATATTCTTGCAAGGACATGCTATAAAAAATAAATAAAAGTTTCAACAATAAGAAAATTGTTGAAATATATATATATATATATACATATAGTAATATATAAATGCAGAAATATATAAACAAATGAATGAAATTAAATGTAGAAATATAAATACACAAATGAATGAAATTATACCCCAAAAAACACTGAGATCTTCATCAGGGAGGCCCCTCAGTGTAGGGGTGAATGAGAAGTTTCTGAAAGGACAGTAGCTATTAGCTAATAACTATCCTTAGCCCCCAACTTCTCACCAAACAGAAAACCACCAATAACTGAAGAGAAACCAAACATACATATAATGTATAAAACTACTAAAAATATTTTATAAAATTATCAAATTGTAAAAGTTACAAAATTACAAAAGAGAATTACCGAAGGTAAACAAGAAAGTATAAAAAGAAATAAAAATTACAACCTTTCAACTGGAACACAAACTATCTTCGGCCAACGGGCTACTCGTTGGTACTTCAATATCTTTGTGTATTTATATTTCTACATTTAATTTCATTCATTTGTTTATATATTTCTGCATTTATATATTACTATATCAAAGTTTTGCATTTCCTTTCCCTGCAATCTTGCGCATTGGTTTGTAATTCTCCTATTGGTTTTTCTTATCAGTAAAACTTATATTTTTATATATTTTCCTGTCAATTGTTTTCTATATATACATATACATATACATATAAATATTTCACTTTGCAAGAGATGAAAAATTTTAAATATTCAAAATATTTTTAAAAGCATTCGAGAACAATATCCTTTTTGTATACGCATTTGTTGGAATCTTTTAGCATTTTCTACGACTTTTCTTTATTGTTCTTTGTTTTTTGGGCCCACCAGCGGCCGAGCGGTTCTGCGCTAAAAGCTGGTAGACGTGAGGTGCCGGTTCGATCCCCGGTCGCGCTCGTCGACCTAGCCGTTCGGAGTTTTCCGTGGTTTCCTCCGAAGCTTGCGTAAATACGGGCTAGGACCCCTTAGAAAGACCTCCACGGAAGGCCCTCCCCCTCAGGCCTAGGACCCCAGTGTTGTCAATCGGCCTTAATCCCTAACACTAACACACTAACACACTTTGATTTTTGGTTAGAACGTGTCGTAGGTTCGATTCTCCGAGGGCCGATGTGCTAATTTTTGCAGATGATTAATAGAAAATTTGTCAGATGATAAAAGAAAATCTTTCAAAGTCTACACAATATCCTACGAATTTTTGATTAGCTTTTTAGAAGAAATTTTTTATAATTAAAAAGCAGAAAATAAAAATTTAAGTAAAAAACCATTTTTTAACAGTAGAAACTCTTTATTGTGTAGCCCTGAAAAGCATAAAATAAAAATCTATTCTTGCAAAGACGTGCTATAAATAAATGAAAGTTTCAACATTAAGAAAATTTTAGAGAAAAATATAGATAATTCACTTTTGCAAGAGATGAAAATTTTTAAATATTCAAAATATTTTAAAAAGCTTTCGAGATCTTTGAAATTTACGGCTTAACAAGTACTTATGTAGAACCTAATGACTAAGAATATTGGTCTCGATAGCTTTTTAAAATATTTTGAATATTTAAAAATTTTCATCTCTTGCAAAAGTGAAATATCTATATATTTCTCTAAAATTTTCTTAATGTTGAAACTTTCATTTATTTACAGCATGTATTTGCTAGAATAAATTTTCATTTATAGTTTTCAGGGCTCCACAATAAAAAGATTCTACTGTTATTTTTTTAATTTTTTTTTTTTTTTTTTAATTTTTAATTTTTACTTTCCGAACACTATAGTGAGGAAAGTATTGTAATCATGTCAAAAATCCGAATTCGAGATTTTGATGTTTCTATACGTTTTGAGGTCCCCTGAGTCCGTTTTCACTATTTTTACGATGATGTATGTATGTGTGTGTGTATGTGTGTATGTCTGTGGGTGAACACGCTAGCGTCTAAACGCTTCGTTCGATTAACCTGAAAGTTGGTACGCATATTGTAAGTCACCATAGTACGAACCCTATAGATTTTGGTGAATCTAGCACTTATAGTTTTTTTACAGGGACACAAAGAAAAATTCTTTATCATTATGGCCTATGGGAGCAAAATCTTAAAAGTGCGATAGCATCTAAACGCCTTATTCAATTGAGCAAAAATTTTATACACATATTATAGATCACAAATACTCAATCTGTATAGATTTTGGAGAATCTAGCACTTATAGTTTTATTACAGGGACACAAAGAAAAATTCTTTATCATTATGCCTATGGGGCCAAATTTTTAAAAATGTGATAGTGTCTAAACGCCTTATTAATCCGAGCAAAAAAATTGTACACATGTTATAGATCACAGTGGAACTAACTGTATAGATTTTGGTGAATCTAGCACTTACAATTTTTTTACAGGGACACAAAGAAAAATTCTTTATCATTATGGTCTATGGGACTAAATTTTTAAATTTACGATAGCATCTAAACGCCTTATTGAATTGAGCTGAAAATTTATATGAGTATTATAAATCACTGTTGCACTAACTATAAGCATTTTGGTGAATGTAGCATTTATAAGTTTTTACAGGGACACAACGAAAATTTCTTTGTCATTATGATCTATGGGCTCAAAGTTCAGTAGCGTTAAATAAAACAACGTGTAATAGATGGAGAAAAATACTCAAACACTCTATTATGGTTTTCTCTCTTTTGTTTGTTTAACAACTACTCTTTCTTTACTTTATCTACAAAACTGTTAATTACTCAATGTTCGGAAAGTCGAGTGGAGTCACTCCAGATTTTTTATTTTCTAGGAGTATGAAGCTTAATATCGCAAGAGACATCTGTATGGGACATTATTCATATATTTTTTAACATACGTATAGTGTTTGTATTTCAGGTAATTTTAAATGATCTTATCATTTAATTCAAATAATTAATAGGATTTTTCATAGAAATAAAAGATATTTTAAAAAGTGCTCATAAGAATAATTTAATTATTTTAATTTTTGTAAAAAGAAAACCTTTGTACTCTTTCTTGAAATTTTGTAAAAGAAATGTTGAAGTATTTATAGCTCTAATGTTGTATTTTATATATGTCAAAGCAATATCTCACGTCTGACTTAGAAAAAGTGAATTTAACACATTTCCATTCATTTTATTTTACCCAGTGATAAATAAATGTCGTTTCTTAAAATAATGCTTTCTACATTTTTCTCTTTTTGAAAAGAATTCGATTTATTCAAAAGTGTACATTGACATTTCATATCAGAGTGAGAAGAAAAAGTCAAGAGATTTGGAACAGTCTGCCCAAAATGGAGCAATTTAGTAAATTGACGCCAGAAGAAAAAATGTATTTCGAATCTGATACAATTTTATCTGAAGCGTAAAATATCTTTTCAGTTTCTCCCATGGTTTCAGATTTTTTTTTTTTTTTTTTTTATAGTTTATTTCAAAGAAATGTTTCTTCACTTGTCTTCTGAATGTCTATAAACAAGCAATGTACAGATATATCAATTGGCAAATGAATATCCATTAAATAATAAAAAATACAATAAAAGATATATGAAGACATTTGAAAAAAAAAAAAAAAAAAAAAAAAAAAGGAAGATGAAGACAAATCATTCAAGCATAAAATGCATTTAAGATGATATTTTACGTCACATTCTAGTTTCTTTTAGCCTTTTTACAGCGTCTTATTATATCAATATATTATTTAATAGTTTTTTTTTTTTAAACTTTTTTTCATTTTTGCAGCTACAAAAACAAACTTTCTATATTTTTGAAAATGTAATTAATCAATATTAAAATACTTTTTAAACTGTAAAACACAATTATTTTTTTTAAACATAAGTGAGTTCTTTTATGCTAGTGACATGTACTTCCTAGCCATATTAATGCGACCATTAGACATGTTCTGCATTTTTGATACGTTTGTAATACTACAACTTCAAGAACAGCTAACCAATGACAACTACATCTTTATGCAAGAGGGATTATCTTGTGCCCCTGTCAAATCTAAAATGAAATTTCTGTACTGATAAGTATAAAGGATTTAAGTCCAAAAATGTCGATTTTGAGTTAAGTACATAGTCTGACTCTGAAAAAAATTCTCTATCGATTGGTATAAAGGATTTAAATTCATGTCATTTAGTCTTTGAGAAAATCCATTGGTATAAAAAGATTCAAGTCAGAAATTTAGCATTAATCTGCGGTATAAAATATTTAATTCAATTTTTTCCCTTTATTAAATGAAGATTGACAATCACTGAATGATATAAAGCGTATAAACCAACCTAATCCCTTTTTCCTAATCGATTCTTCTGATTAGTTTTTAGTTGGTTTAACTTTATTTTTCGTCTCCTGAAAAATCAAGAATATGGACTTAAGTCCTTTATACTTATCAGTACAGATTTATCTTAGATGATAAAATGGTCTTTCTGAATTGGCCGGATAGCTCACAGCACATTAATTAAATTGAAAATACGTGGTAGTTATTTAAAAGAAAAATACATAAAAATAATTACCAGAAGACAACACTAATTGAAAAAATACTCTTTTATTAGAATAACAATAATAAATTTACTCAAAATGCTTTAACAGCATTGGTATCATAACATGACGGCATTTCTAAAAATTGGAATCCCTAAATTCAACAGGAGTCGAGCTCTGAATTTTCCGAAATGATTCACCTGTTTTTAGAGCAGAAGTACCTCGGAAATTCTTTGAATCTCTGACAAAATTATCGATGAATTAAAATTATTTTCAGACTTATAACTTTTTGTCCTGAATTAGAAAAATTGCTGCACTGTAGCGTATTTAACTTTGTTTTTTTTATTTCTGTAACACAAATGACTGTTTTATTGGATTGTTTCGTGAATATTCGTTGATTATTGATTTTTGTGTTACAAAAAACAATTTTATTCATCTGTTTTCTGAATATTCTTTTAAATAAAGTACATCCATCGACTAGAACCCGCTTATGTCTGTACGAATTACTTTCTAACCCAAAAATATCCACAGCTTCATAACGATATAATTACGGGCTCTATCATTAGCTTATTTTGAAATCTCCATGGTGGTAAGTCATATAAAATGTCCAAAAATCTTTGCATTTTTGGTCATTCTGAATGTAATTTTTGAAAATAGTGTAAACTTTATGTATATATTCTCTAAAACAGCGTGTTAATAGAAACTTAAATACAAATTTACAACGTTCTACGTCCAACTGTTGTTATACGAGGTATACACACTCACATGCGTACATAAAGACGTCTCGAAAAAAAGTGTAAAATCGCAGATGTCTCTAAAAAGGGTGATCCTGTCAAATCCAAAGCTGGAAATGTACACATCTATTTATCTGCTAATTACTTTTTTAAAAATGTACTAGACAGGCGATGTGAAACTACCAGCTCCTAGAATTTCTTTCTTTCTTTTTTCTTATCTTTTTTTTTTTTTTTGTCAAAATTTACTATTTGGAGATTATATTATTTTTTAAAAATTTATTTAATTAAATTGCTATTCCATCTCTGAGAATATCTTAAATGTCTTAAATCTTTAGCGCAAGATGAATTATCACATTTCTTTATTTAAATTTATTAAAATTAAATGCTATTAATATATATATATATATATATATATATATATATATATATATATATATATATATTAATAGTAATAATAATAATGAAATTATTTTGTACCACTTTATTAATAATGGTTTAGTATGAAGATATACTTATTGCATTAATGCATTAAGCGTTTACTAATGAAAGTGGAAAGAAAAAACTGTAATTAAACTAATACATATTAAACCTTTTATTTTCTTCCTTTTTATAAAGAAAACGAAAGTAAAACTTAAATGAACGATACAGTTTGATCTTTTATATTTTAAGTCCTTTTAAGCAGTTTCCCATGCTCTTAAATTCCAATTAAATTTATATATATATATAAAAAAAATAACATTTTTGTATGCTTTTAATTTTATAAGGCTTTTATATTTATCTCTTAATGCCTGAACTTCTGATTACACATTAGCGAACAACTTCAAAGAGTTTTTCAAAAGTAATCTGAGATGTGAAATGGACTTTAAATGTTTCTTCATATAATACGTATTTTTAATTTATTTGAAAGCTTTAATTACTGATTAAATATGATAAATAATAACAGTTATTTATCATTTATCATATTTAGTAATAAATAATCATCGTTTTGCGAATTTTAATACATACTTTATTCACATAAATCTGGTTTTAAAATATTTTTATTTGCAGAGACTTATTGGATTAACATTTCCGTGTAAATATTTATTTTATTGATTTGTTAAATAGTTTTCGCGGCACGTATTTGAAAGTTACGAAACTTGTTATGTTGGACTGAATAAATCTTATTGTATTATTGAATGAAAAAAATGTTGCAGAATCTAGACACAACGAAAAAGTTGTAACTTTGTAGTCAACAAATTAATCTTGATTAAAATTAAGTTACACCTAAGTCGTTGCATACTTTTTCAGATGTGTTCTATATAATCTCCGATATAGATAGAGTGTAGTTATAGTAAAATATTTAGGAAAACAAATAGCAAATTTTGGGAATTGGATATTATTAAAAAAGTGTTGGAACAATGAAATACTACCTAAAAATGATAATTATGGTACTTTACAAAGATGTTGAAGAAAGGATTATTAATATAATTTACAATAATATTTTTACCTCACATAAATCCTTACTAAGTCCGAGTTTCATATATATTTCGGCTACCTAACGGTGCCATCTTCAGATACACTCGGTAAAAAATGATTTGAAGGTGCTATTTGGATGACTTGTTTATCTTTTGTAGTTTCCTCTTCGATTTCTTCACTTCTCTTGTTTTTCTTATATAGTTGTTGCCACTCGGTAGGAATAATGCTATGTTCGATATCATTGATAGTGTTATTATTGGTTAGTATTTCGATAGCTTCTCTTTTGAGAGCGTAATGGTGAGAGTTGTATGGGGCTATTTTTTGAAAGTTAATGGAATCAATGTTAATTGGGTTAGTATTGTTAGTTCTTGAGAAAGCTGTGGAATGTCTATTGTATTTTAAGTCGGTTATGTGTTCTGAAATACGTTCTTTTATTTACCTTTTAGTCATTCCTATGTATGAGGCTTAATTTTTATTTTTATTTTGATATTGGAAATCGATTTTATAAATGCCGGATGTGTGTTTAAAGTCTATGGGGTCTTTTTCATTGCGAATTCGTTGGTATATATTTTTATTTGGTTTTATTGGGATGTTTATATTGTGTTTGGTGGCTTCATTTTTAATTTTTACGGCGGCACCTTTGCAGTACGGGATCGCGGGGGTAAAAAGGTGTTTAGATTTTTGAGCATTCGGAATATTGTTTAGGGTTTTTATACGTTTTTTATAAAATTTATCAACTATGGAGGGATTATAATTAGCTTTCTTGGCGATATCTTTTATTATTTTTATTTCTGATTTTAGATATTTTTTATTTGAGCATATGAGTATGGCGCGGTTGACGTAAGAGCGAATAGCGGCGTATTTATAAGAGAGGGGTGTGTGACATTTATTATTTATGATTTCGTTGTTACTAGTAGGTTTTCGGAAGACGGTGGTGTCTATGGAATTATTTTTGTTTTTGATAATAGTGACGTCAAGGAAATTCAAAGAATGGTTATTTTCTATTTCATGGGTTAATTTGATATTCGGATCGGTGTTAATAAGTTTTTCAAGAATGTTGTCGGGATTAATCGTGGGTGGGGTGACAGAAAAAATATCGTCTACATAGCGTATCCAAATTTTACATTGATTGATTAAGTTGCTAACAGAATTTTCGAATATTCGCATTTTGAGCTCGGCGATGATCCCCGATATGGGGGACCCCATGGGCACGCCTTGTGTCTGTTGGTAATAGCATCCATTGAAAAAGAAATAGGAGTGGTTGAGTAGAAGATTATTTACGCGAATTAAGGTATCACTAATATTGTTGTTTCCGAAATGATTTATTATAAGTGAGTTGATTTTGGGGTTAATTTCAGAAATATTGATTGAGGGATATAAGTCTTTAACGTCAAAACTGCAGAGTGTGTCGTTGTTTGAGATATTGATATCGCGGATTTTTTGAATGAATGTTTCAGTTGAGTTTATTGATAAGTTAGAGGGGGGAAGGAGAGCTTTATAGATATCTTTCATGTAACGTTCTAGACAGTATGTCGGGCCTTCGGATTTATTAACGATAGGGCGCATTGTTGGAGGGTTTTTATGGTCTTTGTATTTGCCAAATAGACGGGGAATAATTGGAGCATGGTTATTATAAATAGGGGGGGTGTTATTAGGCCATGTTCCAGTTTTTATAATGGATTTAGTTTTATCAATGAGTTTATTGAGGGGTGAGTGTGTGAGTTTAACAGCGTTGAGTTTTTTGATAAAGTCTTGCATCATTTGAATGTATTGAGTTCGGTCCATAATTGTGAGAAGGTTTGTTTTATCGGACATTAAGCAGGTTATGTTTTTATTGTTTTTAAGATCTTGAAAGCATTTAATATCTAAGTAGTCGGAAGTTTTATTGGTATTTTTAAGTGAATTTATAGCGGTATTACGAATGTTGGGGCGTTTTTGTGGCGGAATATGTTCAATCGCGGTTTCAAAGTGGGCAATAGTGTCATTAATATTTATATTGTCGTTTAAAATAAATTTAGGTCCAAGTTTTAATATTTCATCTTGATGGCTATTGAGTTTGGTGTTAGATATATTTAAATATGGGTACATTTTGGGAGGATGTATATTTTTTATTGACGGTTTATCTCTTGATATCCAGTAATTTAATTTTTTCTTATGCCGTTGAATTAGTTTTGTGGTGTCTATGTTTACAAATAAGTTAACTTTACTTATAAAGATTTCACATTTAGCTTGGGGGTATTTGCATTTGATTTTTTCTAACATTGTGTTGTAGGATCGTTTAAGTCTATAGATATAGATTGATTTTTGTTTAATGCATTTCTTTAGAATATTCATTTCAAAATTTTTGGTTTCTTGTTTATAGTGATGATTGATGTACTTTGATTTAATTTTGATGAATTTTGGAGTTAACTTAAAATAAAGACAGTCGTTAAGGAAATCCCTATGAAGTGTTTCGCGATTAAGTTTGATGGCGGATTTTTTGAAGTTTCGAAAATCATCTTTTTCATCCATTAAAGTAACTTACAAAATAACACAGTTTAAGCAAAGCGCGCGGAAACAAGAGCAATGACAGTTTGATAGCAAAAAGCTCAAATTAACAAGCATGGAAAAGGCAAGAGAAAGTATACGTTAAAAGTTTCAAGAAAAATTTTTTAAGAGTAAATATTAAAACGTTAAAAGCTGAAAAAACAGCAAAAAGATTAAAATATCAATAAAAGATTAATAAAGGATAAAACAATCTAAAATTAGTGTATCAATAGAAGTTATTTGATATCATAGCAAACCAAGATGAACCACATCCAGTAAAAGCACCTTTAGTTTCCTCATATATAAGTTGTTCAAATTTTGAACTTTCATGTCCGGTATTGACTTTAAATACTTTACAAAGATGTTGAAGAAAGGATTATTAATATAATTTACAATAATATTTTTACCTCACATAAATCCTTACTAAGTCCGAGTTTCATATATATTTCGGCTACCTAACGGTGCCATCTTCAGATAAACTCGGTAAAAAATGATTTGAAGGTACTATTTGGATGACTTGTTTATCTTTTGTAGTTTCCTCTTCGATTTCTTCACTTCTCTTGTTTTTCTTATATAGTTGTTGCCACTCGGTAGGAATAATGCTATGTTCGATATCATTGATAGTGTTATTATTGGTTAGTATTTCGGTAGCTTCTCTTTTGAGAGCGTAATGGTGAGAGTTGTATGGGGCTATTTTTTGAAAGTTAATGGAATCAATGTTAATTGGGTTAGTATTGTTAGTTCTTGAGAAAGCTGTGGAATGTCTATTGTATTTTAAGTCGGTTATGTGTTCTGAAATACGTTCTTTTATTTTCCTTTTAGTCATTCCTATGTATGAGGCTTTATTTTTATTTTTATTTTGATATTGGAAATCGATTTTATAAATGCCGGCTGTGTGTTTAAAGTCTATGGGGTCTTTTTCATTGCGAATTCGTTGGTATATATTTTTATTTGGTTTTATTGGGATGTTTATATTGTGTTTGGTGGCTTCATTTTTAATTTTTACGGCGGCACCTTTGCAGTACGGGATCGCGGGGGTAAAAAGTTGTTTAGATTTTTGAGCATTCGGAATATTGTTTAGGGTTTTTATACGTTTTTTATAAAATTTATCAACTATGGAGGGATTATAATTAGCTTTCTTGGCGATATCTTTTATTATTTTTATTTCTGATTTTAGATATTTTTTATTTGAGCATATGAGTATGGCGCGGTTGACGTAAGAGCGAATAGCGGCGTATTTATAAGAGAGGGGTGTGTGACATTTATTATTTATGATTTCGTTGTTACTAGAAGGTTTTCGGAAGACGGTGGTGTCTATGGAATTATTTTTGTTTTTGATAATAGTGACGTCAAGGAAATTCAAAGAATGGTTATTTTCTATTTCATGGGTTAACTTGATATTCGGATCGGTGTTATTAAGTTTTTCAAGAATGTTGTCGGGATTAATCGTGGGTGGGGTGACAGAAAAAGTATCGTCTACATAGCGTATCCAAATTTTACATTGATTGATTAAGTTGCTAACAGAATTTTCGAATATTCGCATTTTGAGCTCGGCGATGATCCCCGATATGGGGGACCCCATGGGCACGCCTTGTGTCTGTTGGTAATAGCATCCATTGAAAAAGAAATAGGAGTGGTTGAGTAGAAGATTATTTACGCGAATTAAGGTATCACTAATATTGTTGTTTCCGAAATGATTTATTATAAGTGAGTTGATTTTGGGGTTAATTTCAGAAATATTGATTGAGGGATATAAGTCTTTAACGTCAAAACTGCAGAGTGTGTCGTTGTATGAGATATTGATATCGCGGATTTTTTGAATGAATGTTTCGGTTGAGTTTATTGATAAGTTAGAGGGGGGAAGGAGAGCTTTATAGATATCTTTCATGTAACGTTCTAGACAGTATGTCGGGCCTTCGGATTTATTAACGATAGGGCGCATTGTTGGAGGGTTTTTATGGTCTTTGTATTTGCCAAATAGACGGGGAATAATTGGAGCATGGTTATTATAAATAGGGGGGGTGTTATTAGGCCATGTTCCAGTTTTTATAATGGATTTAGTTTTATCAATGAGTTTATTGAGGGGTGAGTGTGTGAGTTTAACAGCGTTGAGTTTTTTGATAGAGTCTTGCATCATTTGAATGTATTGAGTTCGGTCCATAATTGTGAGAAGGTTTGTTTTATCGGACATTAAGCAGGTTATGTTTTTATTGTTTTTAAGATCTTGAAGGCATTTAATATCTAAGTAGTCGGAAGTTTTATTGGTATTTGTAAGTGAATTTATAGCGGTATTACGAATGTTGGGGCGTTTTTGTGGCGGAATATGTTCAATCGCGGTTTCAAAGTTTGCAATAGTGTCATTAATATTTATATTGTCGTTTAAAATAAATTTAGGTCCAAGTTTTAATATTTCATCTTGATGGCTATTGAGTTTGGTGTTAGATATATTTAAATATGGGTACATTTTGGGAGGATGTATATTTTTTATTGACGGTTTATCACTTGATATCCAGTAATTTAATTTTTTCTTATGCCGTTGAATTAGTTTTGCGGTGTCTATGTTTACAAATAAGTTAACTTTACTTATAAAGATTTCACATTTAGCTTGGGGGTATTTGCATTTGATTTTTTCTAACATTGTGTTGTAGGATCGTTTAAGTCTATAGATATAGATTGATTTTTGTTTAATGCATTTCTTTAGAATATTCATTTCAAAATTTTTGGTTTCTTGTTTATAGTGATGATTGATGTACTTTGATTTAATTTTGATGAATTTTGGAGTTAACTTAAAATAAAGACAGTCGTTAAGGAAATCCCTATGAAGTGTTTCGCGATTAAGTTTGATGGCGGATTTTTTGAAGTTTCGAAAATCATCTTTTTCATCCATTAAAGTAACTTACAAAATAACACAGTTTAAGCAAAGCGCGCGGAAACAAGAGCAATGACAGTTTGATAGCAAAAAGCTCAAATTAACAAGCATGGAAAAGGCAAGAGAAAGTATACGTTAAATGTTTCAAGAAAAATTTTTGTAGAGAAGTGAAGAAGTGAATAAGAGAAGTGAATAAGAAAAACAAGAGAAGTGAAGAAATTGAAGAGGAAACTACAAAAGATAAACAAGTCATCCAAATAGCACCTTCAAATCATTTTTTACCGAGTGTATCTGAAGATGGCACCGTTAGGTAGCCGAAATATATATGAAACTCGAACTTAGTAAGGATTTATGTGAGGTAAAAATATTATTGTAAATTATATTAATAATCCTTTCTTCAACATCTTTGTAAAGTATTTAAAGTCAATACCGGACATGAAAGTTCAAAATTTGAACAACTTATATATGATGAAACTAAAGGTGCTTTTACTGGATGTGGTTCATCTTGGTTTGCTATGATATCAAATAACTTCTATTGATACACTAATTTTAGATTGTTTTATCCTTTATTAATCTTTTATTGATATTTTAATCTTTTTGCTGTTTTTTCAGCTTTTAACGTTTTAATATTTACTCTTAAAAAATTTTTCTTGAAACTTTTAACGTATACTTTCTCTTGCCTTTTCCATGCTTGTTAATTTGAGCTTTTTGCTATCAAACTGTCATTGCTCTTGTTTCCGCGCGCTTTGCTTAAACTGTGTTATTTTGTAAGTTACTTTAATGGATGAAAAAGATGATTTTCGAAACTTCAAAAAATCCGCCATCAAACTTAATCGCGAAACACTTCATAGGGATTTCCTTAACGACTGTCTTTATTTTAAGTTAACTCCAAAATTCATCAAAATTAAATCAAAGTACATCAATAATCACTATAAACAAGAAACCAAAAATTTTGAAATGAATATTCTAAAGAAATGCATTAAACAAAAATCAATCTATATCTATAGACTTAAACGATCCTACAACACAATGTTAGAAAAAATCAAATGCAAATACCCCCAAGCTAAATGTGAAATCTTTATAAGTAAAGTTAACTTATTTGTAAACATAGACACCGCAAAACTAATTCAACGGCATAAGAAAAAATTAAATTACTGGATATCAAGAGATAAACCGTCAATAAAAAATATACATCCTCCCAAAATGTACCCATATTTAAATATATCTAACACCAAACTCAATAGCCATCAAGATGAAACATTAAAACTTGGACCTAAATTTATTTTAAACGACAATATAAATATTAATGACACTATTGCCCACATTGAAACCGCGTTTGAACATATTCCGCCACAAAAACGCCCCAACATTCGTAATACCGCTATAAATTCACTTAAAAATACCAATAAAACTTCCGACTACTTAGATTATAAATGCCTTCAAGATCTTAAAAACAATAAAAACATAACCTGCTTAATGTCCGATAAAACAAACCTTCTCACAATTATGGACCGAACTCAATACATTCAAATGATGCAAGACTCTATCAAAAAACTCAACGCTGTTAAACTCACACACTCACCCCTCAATAAACTCATTGATAAAACTAAATCCATTATAAAAACTGGAACATGGCCTAATAACACCCCCCCTATTTATAATAACCATGCTCCAATTATTCCCCGTCTATTTGGCAAATACAAAGACCATAAAAACCCTCCAACAATGCGCCCTATCGTTAATAAATCCGAAGGCCCGACATACTGTCTAGAACGTTACATGAAAGATATCTATAAAGCTCTCCTTCCCCCCTCTAACTTATCAATAAACTCAACTGAAACATTCATTCAAAAAATCCGCGATATCAATATCTCATACAACGACACACTCTGCAGTTTTGACGTTAAAGACTTATATCCCTCAATCAATATTTCTGAAATTAACCCCAAAATCAACTCACTTATAATAAATCATTTCGGAAACAACAATATTAGTGATACCTTAATTCGCGTAAATAATCTTCTACTCAACCACTCCTATTTCTTTTTCAATGGATGCTATTACCAACAGACACAAGGCGTGCCCATGGGGTCCCCCATATCGGGGATCATCGCCGAGCTCAAAATGCGAATATTCGAAAATTCTGTTAGCAACTTAATCAATCAATGTAAAATTTGGATACGCTATGTAGACGATATTTTTTCTGTCACCCCACCCACGATTAATCCCGACAACATTCTTGAAAACCTTAATAACACCGATCCGAATATCAAATTAACCCATGAAATAGAAAATAACCATTCTTTGAATTTCCTTGACGTCACTATTATCAAAAACAAAAATAATTCCATAGACACCACCGTCTTCCGAAAACCTACTAGTAACAACGAAATCATAAATAATAAATGTCACACACCCCTCTCTTATAAATACGCCGCTATTCGCTCTTACGTCAACGGCGCCATACTCATATGCTCAAATAAAAAATATCTAAAATCAGAAATAAAAATAATAAAAGATATCGCCAAGAAAGCTAATTATAATCCCTCCATAGTTGATAAATTTTATAAAAAACGTATAAAAACCCTAAACAATATTCCGAATGCTCAAAAATCTAAACAACTTTTTACCCCCGCGATCCCGTACTGCAAAGGTGCCGTCGTAAAAATTAAAAATGAAGCCACCATACACAATATAAACATCCCAATAAAACCAAATAAAAATATATACCAACGAATTCGCAATGAAAAAGACCCCATAGACTTTAAACACACAGCCGGCATTTATAAAATCGATTTCCAATATCAAAATAAAAATAAAAATAAAGCCTCATACATAGGAATGACTAAAAGGAAAATAAAAGAACGTATTTCAGAACACAGAACCGACTTAAAATACAATAGACATTCCACAGCTTTCTCAAGAACTAACAATACTAACCCAATTAACATTGATTCCATTAACTTTCAAAAAATAGCCCCATACAACTCTCACCATTACGCTCTCAAAAGAGAAGCTATCGAAATACTAACCAATAATAACACTATCAATGATATCGAACATAGCATTATTCCTACCGAGTGGCAACAACTATATAAGAAAAACAAGAGAAGTGAAGAAATCGAAGAGGAAACTACAAAAGATAAACAAGTTATCCAAATAGCACCTTCAAATCATTTTTTACCGAGTGTATCTGAAGATGGCACCGTTAGGTAGCCGAAATATATATGAAACTCGGACTTAGTAAGGATTTATGTGAGGTAAAAATATTATTGTAAATTATGATAATTATTGTTTAAGGATATTAAAAGCTGATTTCTTTCTTTATACGTTAAATATTGAGAAAAGCTTAAAAGTTTAAAATCTATATTGGATGTATAATAATTAAATTCATCAAATGATCATATTAATAAATCCTAATATTCCTTTCAATAAAATGAACTCATTATTCTAAAACAACGGATATAAGAAAACACTGTCAATTTCAGCAAATATACATTTTTGTTCAAAAGGTAATTATTATTTATGACACTTTATCAAATTGAATCCGAGAAATTCACTAATTCGGATGTTTAATATGATATAATATGGATAAATAGAGAGAAAAAAAAAAGATGTAGTTTTGCGCTTACAGTTCTTGAAATAATCTTGACTACTGTAAAATGAATAAAATAATATACATACTGTCCCAAAAGTAATGCTCCCGTTTTTATTTTAAGAAATTTATTGAACCGATTCGTACACTTACTTCATATTCTTCGAAATACATCCCCCTGCTTCAACACAGTTGTTCCAACGCGATTTCCATGCATTGTACGCGTCCTGGAAGTCCGTCAAATGGATGTCCTTTAGTAGTACAAGAAGAAAGAGCACAGGCCCCAACGGCTTGAGACGGGTGGAGTCTTTTAAACCAGTTTGTTGAGCGCGTAACTTTCACGTTGCCTCAACTTCTTCTTCTTCCACATATTATTTTATTCCGGTATATTTTGTTCATATATGTTATGTATGATCCCAATGTTTCAGAATGTTTCCTAAATAACTCATATTAACTTTTTCAATAAATTTTATATTGCTTAAGGCTTCACTTTCATATGTAATTGTTTATTAATTAATTCAAACATTCTTTCCTGGTGTAGGATCATAGTAATGAAGAATCATTATTATATATTACATTCGAATTATACATGCTGCCATCGTGTAATTAATTTAAAAATCTTTTACATTGGCAATTCTCTGTGAATTATTTTCATTTAAAAAAAATCTGCTTTCTTAATAGAACCTTTTATAACACATTGGTAACTTTAATGTCTGTTTTTAAACAACACAGAGGCTTAGCTATGCAAAATTTATGGGTATGGTTAAAAAAAAAATTCCTTTTAAAAATGGCTCAATATTTTTCTCGAGAAAATCAATTAATAATTAAATGTCATTAATATTCAACAATTATTATTTAATTACAAAATATCAATAAATATGAACATTCATAAGATTTAATTTTGGTTTTAAATGGGATATTTTTTTTCATTTAACATTAAAAAGAAATTTCCCAATCACAAATAATTTGGGGAGGGGGGGGGCTTAAGCCCCTGAGCCTCATCCTTTTCTACGCCCCTGAAATAACATAACCCAAGTATGCGTTAAATTTTGGAAAATTAACTAATTTTATCGTGTATAAATATATATATGTGTATGTAATTGCTTCACAGATAATAGACTTCTAGTAAAGCTGAGTAATTCCATGTCAAATCAGCACACACACACACACACACACACACACACAAAAAAAGAAAAAAAAAAGAGCATTTTAACCTGACCCCCTCAGATTTTTATGAAATGCGGCTCATTTATTTATTCTAATGAGAAATGATTGTATACCAATTAATAAGTCCCTATCACCTTTAGTTTTTTATATACAGGACTGCAAATATGGGTAAAAAATTCAAATTTCCGAAATTCTTTTACTCCAAATATACCCATATTTTCTTTCTTAATTAACTTAACGGTAGAAATTTAGTATCATTAGAAAGCTTATAGTACAGGCTTTCAAATGATATATCACATGTATATAACGTTAATTGTTTTCCCTTTAAGGTCAAACATTTTGACTTTTGACCTCCAATATCTCAAAAAAGCACACATTTAATTTTCTTTTAAAATTTATATGTTATTTTTACATTTTTTATCTATAACTACTGGAAATTTCAACATGGGACAGCCATGGAATACTCACAAGGGATGGTCATCAACTGTTCAGAAGGTATTCCTACATATTATATATCACCTGAGAGGTCTTACTGAGCTGACAATGAAAATATCCATCTTATTGGCAAATCACCCCTTAGCTCGAGTTATTCCCAATTAAACTTTTTAAATTAGAGATTCTTTAACAATGTACTTCGTATAGTTTTTATCATTATCCTTTTTGTAAAATATTCTCATTCTAAAAATCACTGTATATATTATTAGTAAAAATCGCCCGTAAATTGTTGTGGTTAGCGTCACTAACTCCCTCACAGTATGGTCAGGTTCAAATCCTGGAAAAGTATGGATTTGTTATCCCTGTAAATGTTGGCGATGGCCTCTCATTGGGTACTCCTTCACAAATTATTATCAGGTCAGCGACCGCACAGTCAGTGCACATTTGCAAGTACCGCGCCATTGTAAAATAAATAAATAAATATACAAGTTATTATACATATATATATATATATAACATGTAAAGTATTTTACTGCTTAATAATTACTTTGTGTCAACAATGAATTTATACATCCTAAACTGTATGAAAAGTATTACAAAAGAAGAAAAACAGCAATTAAAGTAGAAAAGAAGCTATTATAATTTTTATAGTAACAAAGAAAACGATTACTTTATATATTCATTTTCATTAAAATATTATATTGTAGGTAATATTATAATTATTAATTTTTTAAAAGTATAATTTTTTTCCCGCTTATCTCCCCCTCATCCATTACTATGTTAGTGCATTAAATTTCTTTTATTGTTACCCCATACAATTTCAGTATCTAAACTATTGATTATGTCGATGTACAGGAAAATCTTTCTGATTGTAGATATTTTGCGCATGGCTACATATATAAAGTATTGGATTTATAAATTTAATTTTGTCACAAAATAATTATTAAACACAGAATAGAAGAATTTACTAACATTATAAATAGTTAAAATTAGGACAAGAATCTGTTAAAAAATATATTTTAACGATAGAAATTCTTCAAAGTACATTACTGAAGAGCCTGAAATTTAGAAATTTTTATTGAGAATAACTCACGGTAGGGAGCGCATTTGCTGATAAGATGGATATTATTATTATCTACTTTGTTAGAGCTTTTAGAGTATATATAATATGTATAAATACCTTCTGAACATTTGGTGACTCCCCCCCCCACCCCCTCGGTTTGTGAGTTAAAAATTAATATGCAATCCTAAATCAGTATTTCATACTAACATAACGTAAGTTTTCCTCATATTTTGTTCCCTAATTAACTTACATATATAAGATTGGTATCATTAGAGCTTGTAATACAGGCTTTTAAATGATATATCATATGAATATATTTTTAAAAAATTTCATTTTAAGGTCAAACAGTTTGTCATTTAAACTTCAATTACTCAAAAAGTATATATTTAATTTTCATTTAAAAATTATATGTTATTAATACGTTTATCATCTTTAATTTTTTTATGTTTCGGTATGGGACGGTCATTTTTTTGTAGAACGTACGTTAGGTTAATACGGAATTACTGGTAGAATTGTATTTTAATTTATAACTCAGTACCCCATGGCCGTACCATGTTGTAACTTATAATAATTATAGAAAATAAACGTAAGAATAACATATAATTTTAAAAATAAAATTAAATATGTATTTTTGATATATTGAAGGTCAAAGATAAAAATGATTGACCTTAAAATAAAAAATAAAATAAAAAATGTATACATGTGATATACCAGTTTAAAACTTGTATTATAAGCTTTCTAATGATACCAATCTTATATATCTAAGTTAATTAGGGAACAAAATATGGGAAAAACTTACGTTATGTTAGTATGAAAATACTGATTTAGGATTAAATATTAGTTTACATCTCAGCATCCCATTTCCGTCCCATGTTGAAATTTGCAATAGTTATTAATTATAAATGTAAAAATAACATGTAATTTTGAAAAGAAAATTAAATGTGTACTTTTTGAGATTTTGGAGATCAAAGAACAAAATGTTTGACCTGAAGGTAATATATATATATATATATATATATATATATATTCAGGGCCCGAAATTTCAACATAGATTACACTCGCTGAAATAAAAAGTTACTCGCCACAAAATATGATTAACTTACTCTATTTATTACGTATAAGTGACCAGATTTTTTTATTTTAAAAAGAGAAGAAATTACGCAATGTCTTTTATTTTATAAGAAAACAGATGTCAGTCTTCAGTGGGGTCTTTCAAGGGGTCCTACCCTTACGCCCTTGAGAAAACCACGGAAAACTCCTAACGCCTAAGCCAACGAGCGCGATTTAGTATCAAACACAGCACCTCACGTACACCAGCTTCAAAGACAGAACCACTCGGTCACTGGTGGGCCTAATTTTATAAGAAATATTACTCATGCAAAAGTGAGAACTCACGTCAACCCACCGCGTATCAACCGGAGCACCATCTTCCACATTCTTAATGAATTCATGACAATTTCAATAGTGATTCCGCGTTCTAGATCAAAAAACCGTACAGATATAGAAAATATTTTTATTTATTTTTGATTCGAAGAGTCTGAATAGACATAAACCATAATATGCTTTGGCAAGTTTATTAGAAAGTTTTTCCTTTGCGAACCTAATGCATAAAAAAGGTTCGCTCTTCGATACAGCGAACAGCCGATTGAGCTTCCCAGTTTTATGAATTTTGTGAAATTAAGAACTAAATCCTTTTCATTTGAAAAAAAAGAGACAGAGGACTAAAAACTTGGCCCAGTATTGTTTTTTTTTCGTTTAAGAGGTAAGAGAGTTGAAAAAGACTATCCTCTTAAAAAGATAATGTATGGTCACCCTATCTAAGATTAGCATAATATTACGTTTTTATATTAGTAGCACCGTACATTGTAAGAATTCTATCTTCATTTAGACTGAAATTTTACTCGCCACAGTAATTTTACCCAGCTCGCTACTGGCGAGCAGAAATTTCGCGTCCTGTATATATATATATATATATATGTATATATATATATATATATATATATATATATATATATATATACTTGTAATACATCTTTCGAAAGCCTGTGTTATAAGCTACGAAATGACTTTTCATCTCTAAGGTATTAAAGAAAAATCGTGTTTACATTTGTAGTAGAAGAATTTCGGAAATTTGCATTTTTTACCCATTTTTGCAGCCCTGTATATCAAAAACTAAAAATGGAAGGGTTTTATTAATTGGTATACATTCATTTATCAACAGAACAAATAAATGAGCAAAATTTTATAAAAATCTGAGGGGCTCAGGTTTTAGCTAAGTTGATTTGACATGGAATTACTCAGCTATATCATTATCACCGGCAGCATCATGCCATAATGCATGGTAAAACCATACCTTTTGGTGGATTCTAGTATATGTCGTTTTCCATCTTGACTCTTAAAGCCTTAATATTTTTATATATAAAAAAAATAATTAAATAAAACTATATTCCAAAGAATAACTATACTACAGATACACAGTCGAAAACTTCGCATGTAAACAAAAAGACAGTGATTCAATAATAGAAAACAAATGGTAATAAATTTCATGTTGAGTTTTTTCTTTACAATGTTTAAACAATATTATCTGAATTTTTTTTTTTAAATTTAATTTATAATAATTATTGTCTATTTTCTTTTTTTTCAAATATTTCATATATATATATATATATATATATATATATATATTGTTATTTGTTAAAAATTATAGATAAAATTTATGAAATCTGCAATTTTAATTTAGATTTCTGTTTAATTTAATTTTGCATTATTTACTTATTTATACTTTTTTTTAATCACTTTAAACATTGGTTAAATGAATCACTTTAACGAAATTTATCTACACTTTCAATGTCATAACTTCTATAATATAGAAAAATAAAATTCTTTAAAAAATATTAGGCATTATAAAGGTAAAATAAAACACCTCAACAAAATATTTTTAATGTCAATCAACAATGATATTTTTTAATACTTACTTTATACACAAGTTTTTTTTTTTTTTTTTTAATAAGTGGATTAATTTAAGAAAGAGCAAAATTGATTACTCCAGGATGATTTCATATAAATCAAAACCTAATCGAAAACTTTCACCTCTTTAATAACCGCTACTGCGTAAGATGGATTTTTTCATGTGTTCGGTAAATATGGATAAAATTAACGCACTAAATATTTGGTATGAACGATTGGTGTACATTATATTATGTTTGGTTACTTTAATTGGTAGTGAAAAATTGGAATGTGACAGTAAATTCGACACTTATTCTAGTCTCTTTTCATACTTGACAAAATAATAATTATTACTATTATTCTTAATTTTTGCATATTGCATATCTTGAAAGTTAAAACTGAAACTTATATAAAAATATTTCTAATGATGAGTGTGACTATATATTTGATTATATCATTATCCTTTTAATCTTACTGTAAATCCTAATTATTATTTTCATTATTTTACACGAATCTTAATTTTATTAATGCATAATGCTTTCGATAATGGAATTGAAACGAATTTTCTTTAACACTGCTCTGAGGAAAAAAAAAAAAAAAAAAAAAAGAAAAAAAAGAAAAAAATGGAGGTCTGATACCATTCTTTCTGATTCTTATGTAATGTGACCTTCTGGATCCTGATATGACTCCCATTTTGCCCAGTCACCCACCGTTTTCAAGGAACACCACCCCCTCCCTCAATTTCATTCGCTCTTCGATAATTTTATAACTATAAATTTGATTTGAAGAATGAAAAATAATTAATTTAACACCTTAGAAACAATATATATATATAAAGTTTTAAAAATTACATTAATAACAGATTAAAAATATATAAGACATGTAATGCATAATTTCAATCGCAAATCCCCCCCCCCCAAAAAAAAAAAAAAATCCCTTGTCGCAAATGTCCATTAACGGTTAATATATCCCCCCCCCCTTCCTAAAAATAAACTTATACCCGTAAAATCACCGAAAAATGATAAAAATAGGGGGCCATTCGTGAAAAAAAAGGTGGGTGATAGGTCAAAGTGGGCGTCATATTCGGATTCAGGAGGACATTTTACATAAGAATATGCTGAAATGGTGTCAGAGGCAATTTTTATGCTGAGCAGTGTAATTACATAAAATTAACTCAAGACACTCATTTTAAAATATAAAAGAAATATAATAAATGAGAAGTAGTTATAATTCTAATTTTAAAATGTTACTTGCAATTTTATCTCACTCTTGAAAATTTAAACATTTTTAACAATTTGTATGCAAATAACTGTATTTTAATTTCATTAAAAAATAAAAAGTTTAATTCTCTTCAAGTCTTAATTTGTAATCATTATATTATATCGAAGTTACTGAATACGTATTACATCGTTTTGAAACACTTCAAAGATTTGTTCAAAAGCACTTTGAAGATGTGAAATGGCTTAAAAATCTTGCCTCAAATGGTTCGAAATGGGAATATTCTCAAGAATTTAAAACCTTTTATGTCTTTTTGAAATTAAAATAAGAAAAATAATTGTAAAAAATTCCTATAAAAAAGGGACATTTTTTTTTTCCAGATTTTAAAGGAAACTTTTTTTTTTCTTTTATATGAAAATGGTTTTTTATTTATTTTTAATTACAATGTATTTCAGGTTTAGAATTATCATATAAATGACCCTTTTATTAATTTATTTGGTACTTTGAAAAACAGAATAAATTAAAATTTCCCAAATACGTAAATGCTTTATGTTCGGGAAAAATAACAATAGTCAACACAAACTGTTTTGAATGTTATGACGTGTGATATTATAAAGTCAGACCAAATTCATATAGATAAAAAAGGGATTACATTTCAAATGAGCATTCATATTGAAAATGTATTAGTATTTAATTTGTTTTTTTAACCCTTTGCGCTCGGTATATTTTCCGTAAGACACGCCTTTTGGCGTTCTTTTAAAACATCACACGTATAGTTTCCAACTTACTACTTTTTGGCTACCGAAAAATTTTAATAATTTTTTTTTATTTTACTTCATCATTAAGTAAAATAAATCTTTCTGTTAAAATTTTCCGGTAGCCGAAAGGTAGACTATAGTTACACGTTTTAGAAAAATAACATTTCATTTGCAGAGGAACACCTTAAGGCGTGGCTAGATTTTTTAATGTCCCCTCAGAAGGGACTTACGAGCGATAAGGGTTAATATAAAATTTAACAATTAAATACCAAAAATATTTCGGTACTATTGGTTGATTTCCATGTATTGCCTTTCTTTTCATTCCTAAAGAAATAAACCTAATGTTGGCTACAAACGTAATGTAATTTTTATCGTAATATGATGTCTAAAATAATTATTTGCTTTCTAAAATAAATTTAATATATATTTTCCAAAAATACAATGGAACAATTAGAAGTTTTTGTATAAATAATACGAAAAAATTTTAAGAGTCGAAGTTTTATTTATTTTAATGTTTAACGTAATTATGTAACATTTCTAAATTAAAAAAAAAATTCTATATTATCCAGATTTTTAATTTTTATAATATTTGTTAACACGTTCACATCAGAAAACGTTATTTTTCGTTTTGTGTCGTTGTCAATAAGGAGGTTATTTACAGCTTTACTGTAAAAGTTACCTGCACTATTTAGAAGCAATATATATATATACATATTTACTTTTAAATTCCCCAATATATTATAAATAATTGCTATATGAAAATGGCGGTGATGAAATAGCATCAGATTTCTACTATAAACTTTATAATGATATTTTATATAATTAGATATAATTTAGATATACCATAACTAAATTATTCGTATAATTAATTATTCCTATTTATATAAAATTTATGGAGAAAATACTCCAATGCGAATGTTCCAACAAAAAACAGTACATGAAAATTAGAAAGCAATCATGACGTATAATGGGCTTTTAAATCTTTTTTAAAATCCTAATTGGCTTTACTATAAGATATGTATTAAAAGTATGATATTTACATTTATCTAATACATATCTTACACTTACTATCACGATTTGAAAAGAAATAGAAACTGTTTGTTTTTTAAGTATAAGAGAATTTCCTTTTCAGAACATCCTACACTTCTTTTTTTTTTTTTTTTTTTTTTTTTTTTTTAAAGAAAATAAAAGAAAAAACAATATTTATGAATATATAAAGAACTTAAGATATTCTGAAATGTGCTTCTATTTTAATTAATATTTTTAAACTTCACCACCGTTCAACATTAAATTTTTTTGTTTAAAACGATTTAAGTCAAGATTAAAGACATTAACGAGAAAATATCGTATGTTAGATAGATTAGAAACAGAGCAATATTTTTAAAAAACATTCAGTGATACATCGATAAAAAAAAAATAAAAAACAAAATAAAAAAACAAAATTTACCATTTTTGAATTTCTCTAACCATAATTTGAGAATTTTTATTTTAAGGATATTCTTCAATAAAAATTCCACTTCTATACATTTAAATATATCATTCATTTCGATCGATAATTCCTCTATCTTTTTTTTTTTATATTCATTACGTCATTGTTATTTTCATTAATTAGAGAATAATTAATGTTAAATTATTCTCCTTAAATTGAACAAATATCTCTTAAAAATTATATTTCATTTTCTTCATTTAGGAACAAATTATAAAGATATTCTAAAAATGGATTATCTCGCCTAGGTTCTTGATTTTTTTTTTTTTTTACTTTACCTTCAATCTCTTATATGCAAGCTTTTAATTTTTTTTTTTTTTTCGGAAATTTTGCATTTTTCTTCCTTTTAGCAGAAATTATTTGTTCCCATTCCATAATTTTTCAAATTCTGAAATTACATACTGAACAACAACCTAAAAGAATTATTCAAAAGTAATTTGAAAATGTAAAAGCTTTCAAAAATCTCTTGTTAAAATACAAAAGACTCACATTTTTAATTTATTCGAAAGCTTTGTTATTCTTTAAAGATGATAAATATTTATTGCTGTTTCAATTTTAAATAATGAAAAGTTTTTTGTTTATATAAAAGTTTCGAAAAATAATTTAAATTATGATTGTTTGAGTAACATTTTGCAAATAAATGTGTATTTTAACAACCATTTTGGCGTTTAAATAAAATTATTGAAGTATTGTAAATATATATATATATATATATATATATAGAGAGAGAGAGAGAGAGAGAGAGTCATGAAGTGTATTGAAATTGTATTTGTCCAAAAGTAATGATAATTAATATTTGAACAGAATGCTTTCACATGAAATTACTTCATATTCATAAGGTAATATTTTTGCGTAAAATAAAATAGTCTAATATTTTGAACCAATCTAAATTTTATTCTAACATTTTGATGAGTTTCAGAAAGTTATTCTATACCTAATTTATTGTATTTTATATTTTGTAAATGTTAAAATCTTATCTAAACATTCCAGATTTAATTTGTAAGAAATTTAATTGCTTTTACTTAGTGTCAAAAATAAATTAATATAAAATAATTTATTTCTTCTTACTAGTTCTCAAATATTCTAATATTTTGAATATGAGTTATATAAGAACCAAATCCATTAAATTGCTTGATTTGTTTATCTATACTACTGTAAATATTATAATAAAATTTAAGTAGATTATGAATATTTTATATGTTTCAGTGGTAAATATATATTATACATGCTAATGTTGTAAATATTCTTAGAAGGCTTTTAAAAATTATTGATAACACTCAATCTAAAACAGAACATCAAACTACATAAAAATGTGTTTTAAATATAATGTGTTTTAAAGAATTTACATTGCAGTTATAATGAAAGCAGGCAAAAAGTTATATATATGCATGAAAAAAATCTATAAGTATTACACATGACATATATATATTTAAAAAGTATTCGTACCTAAATATTGATATATTTTATTTTTCTTGTGTCTATATAGCTTGCATATATATATATATATATATATAAAGTTACTGTAGCTGGCGTCATTTTTTTTTTTTTCTGCGACCGCATCCCCTCGCATCGGGCACAGTGCTCTGCATCATGCGAGCTATCATTGTATTCTGAATACCGCAAGGAGGAGATTTCAGGTAGTTAGAAATTTGTATCATCTTAATTAACGAAGTTATTAATTAAAAACATTGGATTTATAAAGGTATTCTTTTTGCCATTATACAAATAACTTCCGTTATTACACCATTTTCGATAATAATGTCATTCGCCACTTAGAAATTAAAATGTTATCAATGGTGTAAAAATAAATAAATAAATAATATAAAATAAAAATAAAAATAAAACAAAATAAATGCCTTTGTTGCTATTATTAACATATTTTGTCTACTTTTAGAAAATTGAATTTCATACTGGCAATTTCTTATGTTGTTTATCATATTTTTTTTTTATGTGTTCTTTTTGTGACTAATGAAACATCTAATGCCTGTACTTTTTGCTATTGAATTTTTTCGTAAATTAAGGGAAATATATAATGCTCTCTATATATATTTCAATGAAATGCAGCCAATTATACAGATATTATTTTAGATTTTTTCCCCAGTCTTCCAGAATATTTAGGCATTAGAAAATTTTTCTCAAGAAAAAGTTTAATATAGTTTTGTCTTTGACATCCCTACAAAATAGTGCTATGAGCGCTCACAAGTATGATAAATTTTATTTAACGAAAGATAGGCCTCTTTTCGAAAAAGAAGATTAATGTAGTAGAATTGTTTAGAGAGAGAATAAAATGTTTTTGGAATTTTTCAAAAATTGTGGGTTAGGAAATCTGGTTTATACATGGTCTGTCCCAAAAGTAATGCGCCCATTTTTATTTTAAGAAATTTATTGAACCGATTCTTACGCTTACTCAATATTCTTCGAAATACATCTTTCCTGCTTCAACACACTTGTTCCGACGCGATTTCCATGCTTTGTACGCGTCCTGGAAGTCCATCACAGAGATGTCCATTAGTAACTTCGTCGTAGCCACCTTGATGTTCTCCAGGGTCCCCAAATTCTGTCCTTTGAAGATTTTTTTAATCTTTGAGAATGAAAAGAAGTCGGACGGGGACAAATCAGGACTGTAAGGTGGCTGGGGGAGCGTTGAGATGCTGGGACCATTGTCATAGTGCAGCTTCTAGGAATTCTTGATCTCGCGCCTGACGTGGTTGACCCTTTGCTTTAGCCTTTTCAGTACTTCAACGTAAAATTTGGCGTTGACTGGTTGACCAGGTGAACAAATTCAAAATGTACCACTCCCTTGGATTCGAAAAAAAAGAAAAAAAAAAAAAAAAAAAAAAAAAAAAACAATGAGCATCTCTTTGCCCTGCGATTTGCTCATTCTTGCCTTTTTTTTGCGTGGTGACTACGTCGTATGCCCCTCTGCGCTCTGTCATTTTGTTTCTGGGTCGTACAAGAGATTAAAAGATTCGTCATCACTTACCACATTGTCCAAAACAGTCGGATCGTCCTCACAACACTGCAACAATTCTGCTCGAGAGTTTGTTCCATCTTGATTTCGACCGAGCACTCACACAAGGGTTCACTGAAACAGGCACTGACACTCTGCAGGAGCTCGGAGCCGACTGGCGCTGGTAGCGCTGTGTTCCCAAGACTCCACCCAACCTTCCGTGCAAGCGGCAACCCTGTGCGACAGATAGTTGCGGCAGAAGAAAATGAGGCGCATTACTTTTGGGACAGACCATGTATAAGCGTATTTTCCAGTAACTGTACAACATGTAAATGTACGTGAAGCATATATATATATATATATATATATATATATATATAGATATATATATATATGCATATTCATGATCCTTGTTGTATAGAAATTCATGCAGTTGTTTTCTCATGCAAAGTGAGGTAAGTCAATTTTAAATATTTGTTTTATTAATGTTAAAAATAGACTTAATTTATTTGTGTACACTATAAAACATTTTGAAAAAGAATTTTCGCTTTGTTTGCGTTTGGAATCCATGGCAACCATTTCCGAAAATCACATTTTGTCGTAATCACCAAAACAAAATCTTCAAATAGAGTTTCGGATCAATCTGAAAATTGTTCCAAAATATGACGACATTTAGGTTCCAGATTTATGTTTTTCTTTAACGAGCAGATATACCAAAAAATTCATCGCCAAATAGTGACAAAAATTCAAAACTCGCCAAGGCGATCATATACTAAAGATGTATGCAATGCAAGTAAGACAAAGCTGTCAATAATGCAAAATAGTCTAGATATTATGACTCTCTTTCTGTTCTAAAAAAAATACTGATTTTTAGCATAATATAATATAATAGATATGTATATATATATATATATATATATATATAAAGTGGTATATTAAATGTTATGTATTTGAATATTTCACATTCAGTAAAGGGATTTATATAATATTGTTCTGCTTTTGCTTTGTGCTATGCACTGTTAATATTCCTATTCAGTGAAAGGCAAAGCCGCGAATAGGCGGGAAGAGCCCCGCAGGAGTTAATAAGCAAAGCATGTTGGGGTTGGTGAGCGGAGCGAGCAGGGGCAGAGCCAGAAATAAGTTTGAATAATATAGAAAATCTGAATAATATAAATGACGTACAAATTTAAAAATAAAATGTTGATATCTATATATTTATACCATTGTTTATTTATTATTTTTTTTTAATATAAAGATATTTTTAATAAATATTACTTGTACTTAAAAAATAATTTCTCAGCTTCATTTAAATTTTTCTAGAGTTTACATAAAAATAAATAAATAAATAAATAAATAAATAATAATAATTAGGAAAATGTCTATGAATTACTGCAGCAAAAATCCTGTAAACATTTTTATTGGTGTTTAATTTTAATAGTAGAACGATGTTTCAACTTATCTATGTGCTTAAATCCTCCGGCTACCAAATTTATCTTGTTACACTGAATACCAATGGTATCAAATTTGTATTATCACATTTACGTAAAAAATGCTATAGAGAGTCAATTCAATCATTCTAAATAAAAAAAATAAACTATTTATAAATTTAAAGAGTTTATGAGATGTATAAAATAACTTACATGAAATTTGTAATCCGAAAATTTATATGTCAATTTTATTGCTTTCATTTCTTGTAATCATATCATGTCCAAAAATATAAATATATTATAATATATGAAAAACATTTCATCCCCACTTATATCAGATTTCATTAGAATGAATTTTATTTAGAAAACTAGGGGTCTCCGCTGCCTGATCCCTTCGCTCACCAACCCCAAGTGAGGCTTTACCCGCTCCCCACTCGCTTCGCTCATTAACTCTTATGGGGCACTACCTGCCTATTCGCAGCCTTCACTTTCACTGAATAAAAATATTAATAGTGCGTAGCAAAACACAATAGCAGAGCAAGGTTATAGAAATCTCCATACTTCATATTAGTACATTGAAATGCAAAATATTTAACACTTGATTTTTTTCTTTTCTTTTCTTTTTTATTTTTTTTTATGAAACAAATTATCAAAAATTCTGATTTAATGTTGGACAACATAATAAGCAATTGCTATCATTTTGGGTGGAAGACAAACAAAATTAAAAGCGATTGCAGTAACATTTTTTGTAGAATAGAAAGAAATTCGCAATATCTAGTTAGCGTTACAGCCTTTGTATATGACCCCTTCGGCGACTTTTAAATTTTTGCCACTGACTGGCGATGAGTTTTTCTGTATAATTGCTTGTTTAAAAAATTTCTAGTACATATCCTTTCTGATATCTAATATACCTCTTACTATTCTGTTATTGCTAATTCTGTTTAATATACCTCTTAATATTGAAATTTTTAGTTAATTAAATATGTGTATATATATATATATATATAATGCTCTCTCTATATATTTCTAATGTACAGCTAGGTTTAAAATGGCGCTTGTAACAATAAAGATGTAATTTTTTAAAGTGTTTTATCTCTACAATATCATCTAGTTAGACAAACTGAAAATAAATAATTTAGTTTTAATAAAAACCTCATGTAATACAAAGGTGAATATCGAAAATATCACGAAATTAAACACTTACCTACAATGAATAACGAAAAAAAAAGTATATATATATATATACAAAAATAGAAAACGATCCTTTTTAAATGCTAGTTGATTATTCATAAAAACATATAAAAATTCGATAAATAGCGTAAAACATTACTAGTGAGAAATATAATTTTCTAAAAGTAGAAAAATGATACCTGCAGCCAAAAAAAAAAAAAAAAAAAAAAAAAAAAAAAAAAAAAAATCAATTTTAAACTCATTTTATCATTGAAAATACTAGGATAATACTTTCTAGTTATTTGCAGACGATAAATTTCATTATTACTAATGGAGTACGTTTATTATCACGACGTCTTTTATTAATAATTTCGAAAATTACTGTTATAAGAATTACAAACCCAAATAAAACATGTTTCGTGTACTATTTCGCAAGAAGAACAACATCAGCAATATTTTATTATTATTATTATTAATATTAGTATTATATAGAGAAAAATATATTAGGACTACATATAAATTAAGAAAATTCATGTGCGTTTACTTTTTTTAAATTTATTTTTAATAAAAAAAAATTAAAAGTATTCAATGAGATATATTGATTAATTATTCTTATATTGAATTAAAAAGAATCTGATTATTTAAATGTTTTATTAAAATGACTGAACTTTTGAAAGCAAAGATTTTATGCTGCAAACAGATGTTAAAATATTTCTTCATTAAAATGTTGAATACAATACCAGTCAAAACATCTTGATTAAAATGTACGTTTGAATGATTAAAAAATATATGTATTATTAATAATTACATTCCTGTTCCTGCTACTTATAATAGCAAGTAATTTTTATGCTTTTTTGTTGTGAGTAATGTATTTGAATGCTTGCATTTCTAAAGATTTTTACGTTAAAAACAATTTGTATTGTTTTATTTAAAAATATCAAGATGTTCTATACCTTTTAGTAGCAATTATTTATTTTTTTTTTTTTTGAAATTTTTTTTTTTTTTTTTCTAGTAAGAATTCAGAAACAAATCTTATCGTTTATTTTTTGCAATCATACATGAATTCAAGAAATAAATTATTTATGTTTTGTATTTAAAGAGAATGAAAATATTTGAAAGGTAAGACATCAATTTCAATTAAATATGCTGCTTTTGTGATTTTCTTTCTTTAATTATGGTAATCGAAAGTTTCTTTTTTGCTTATTTTACAATACTCAAATGGAAATGAAGTACACTGCGTTTTAGTTAAATGTTTTATGATTTATAAAAACTTAGAAATGATTTTAATTAATCGCATTTTTACTATATTTCTTAAAATAAGAAAAGCAAAAAAGATGTTTTTTAATTTATAAATATATATCTATATATTCTAAAAAATATTTAAGTTGAAATATTCGAAGAATTTTAATTATAAATAATAAAATTTCTTATTTAAATGGGAAATGCAGACAAAACATTACCCAATATAGACTAACATTTGCCGAATTACCATAGAAAAGTTAAATAATCTTAAATATTACTAATATTTGGTTTAATTCAAATTAAATATTTCTAATTTACAATAAATAAATAAATAAATAAATAAAAACAAAAATAAAATAAATAAATAAATCTTCTATCTATAATAATAAAAAAAAAGGTTTGTCAGTCTGTCTGTCTGTTCTTTTATAGGTTCACCCCTATTGAACGCAGAATATTCTATAATAATAAAAGAAAAGGTTTGTCTGTTTGTCTGTTCTTTTATACGTTCAGCCCCTATTAAGCGCAGAATTACAAAAACTGACGTACGGATTCTCAGGAACTTTCCCGAGGGCTCCTGAAAACGGAATTTAAAAATTTTAATTAGTTGTGTTGTGGAGATATTAATTAAAATGTCCACTCATGTCTAACCTAAAAGCGATCTTAATGACTGAGAATTTACCGCCATTGCATAGAAAAAGTTATTTTAACGGAGTTAAAAATAGAAAAAGTGGAAAATAAATTGAAAATATTTGTCCGATCGTTGCGATTTCGATACCAAATGAAAGGGGCATTTTTTCTGAATCTAAGTGTGCAAGTGGCTTATCGGTACAACAATTAGATTTTTCAAAATTAATTAAAGTATGAATTTTTTGTGGCAACATCATTTCAAATGCCAGACGACCGTCTGCCATGAAAAAGGAAATGATTGTAACCGATCAAGATGTCACGTGTTTTATAGTGGGGGGGGGGGGGAATTGCAATTTTCAAAGTTTTTCAAATTTTCATTCACGTTACATTCGAGTTAATATTCGGCCTAGACAACATACTATAAAGCTACAGTTCAGTTTTCATGAAAATATGTGGATAAACAAAAAACTTAGATTAAATTTTGTTTTATATTTTGCAGTATTTTAAATTGAGATATGCTGTTGAAATTTCGTAATATTTCTTTTTAACGTCCGATAATTCGATTCTGAATACTTTTTGAAAGTGTAGAATTATTAGGAACAGCTTGAGGGGGGGGGGGCGAAGGAAAAAAAAAGAGTTACAGCGTTTGAAATTGGTATTATTAGGTTTTAAGGAAAGATAACTCGATTGCGGATATTTTCAAGTGTAAAATTATTAAAAGGGACGGAAAGGGGGGAGGAGGGGCAAAAACGTAGAAAAGGAAAAGGTTGTTTCGGAGAAAACGACGAAAAACCCAGAATGCCTTTATTCTTTTATATTTTGCAGAGTTTCGAATTCTGATACTTCTTTCACATTTCATACTATGGATTTTTAACTTTTATTTAGCCCGGAATTACGCAAGTTTCGGAGAAAACCACGAAAAAGTCAGACATAAATCGTTTTATAATATTATTTATATCATTTTTGAATCTCAGCTTCTAATTAGCATAATTTCAAAAGTAATATGTCATTTTGAAACTTATTTGAATTGAATTTCAAGAGTAGACGCCACAAATTTCTGTCACCTTCCATTAACCGACTACCCTAAGTAAATAAATTCGAGATTTCACGTGATTTACACATTTTAAGGTGTCCTGATTAGGTATTCTTTTGTATCTCAGCTACTAATTAAAATAATTTTATAAGTAATACATTATTTGAAAGCTTTGTTGATTTGGAATTGAACAGTAGATTACAGAATTTTGTACCGCCAGATGGCACTGTAATATATTTTAATTTCAATATTTCGAATTATGAATATGTTTAAATTATTTTTAATGCATCATTCGAAAGATATTTTAAAGTACTTTTATATTATCGAAAGTGGAATTCGATATTTCACCAAATTTACACGTTTTAAGGTGTCCTGATTAGGTTTTCTTTTGTATCTCAGCTACTAATTAAAATAATTTTATAAGTAATACATTATTTGAAAGCTTAGTTGATTTGGAATTGAACAGTAGATTACAGAATTTTCTACCACCAGATAGCACTGTAATATATTTTGATTTCAATATTTTGAATTCTGAATATGATTAAATTATTTTTAATACATCATTCGAAAGATATTTTAAAGTACTTTTATATTATCGAAAGTCGAATTCGATATTTCACCAAATTTGCACGTTTTAAGGTCTCCTGATTAGGTTTTCTTTTGTATCTCAGCTACTAATTAAAATAATTTCATAAGTAATACATCATTTTAAAGCTTTGTTGATTTGGAATCAAACAGTAGATTACAGAAATTTCTACCGCCAGATGGCGCTGCAATATTTTAAAATTTCAATATTTCGAATTCTAAATATGATTAAATTATTTTTAATACATCATTCAAAAGATATTTTAAAGTACTTTTATATTATCGAATAACATACATTAAATTTATCCAATAGAGGGCGCTAATCGCAATTATTCGAGATTTCACCTGATTTATTTGTTCTAAGGTGTCCTAAAGGGGGGGGGGGCAAAAAATTAGAGATTCAGTTAGAACGTTCAAAATTGGTATATATAGGTTTTGGTTGCCTACGAGTCGAAAGAGGATATTTTCGAAAGTGTAAAATTAAGGAGGGACAGGAAGGGTGGCGAAGGAATACGCGCGCGCAGCGAGCGTATATATAAATTCTTGAGCACAGCGCGCACGGGTCTACTCTGACAAAGGCAGAGGGGACCCGGTGAGAGTTTTTACCCGATCAGAAATGATTTTTTTTTTTTTAATTCCTTTCCTTAAGAATAAAAGTTTTTGAGTAATAACATGGAATTTTGAGAAATCATAAGCATGGTGAAGGAATACGCGCGCGAAGCTCTCATATATATGCATTCATGCGTGCGTACCGCGCACTGTTCTGCGCTGCCGAAGGCAGCGGTGACCCGGTGCGGCATTTTTCCCGATCAGAGTTTTTTCCCGATCACAGTTCTTTTTTTTTCTCGCATGATAAAAATTAATGCAATTTTGACAGTTCATTAATTATAATGATTCATTCAAAAATAGTGACCAGCGAAGCGGGCGTAGCCTGCTAGTAAATAAATAAAAGAAATGAACAATAATAATTAAATTTAAAATCATTCAAAAAGAAGAAGTAAATTTTGTTACGAATTTCTTATGTTTTTACAATGTCTCCTTCTAAATGCTACAGGAGTCACTTTTCACCCCCATTGGTATTCAGCATAGACATTATATAGATAGACCAGCTCTCCCCCCACCCCCACCCCCGCCCCCTCATTATCTGTCTGAAACATGAACGACATTCCCCAGCAAAATTGTCACGTGAAAGAAATTGAAAGAGAGATTGAGATTTAAATTGTCACGAGCTGAGAATGATCAATGTGTTATTTTTTCCGTAGGAACGAATTTTAGGTTTTTAAATATTTTTATTGTAAGCGTATGTTTTACTTTAGCATTTAGATTTACAGATGGTTGGAAAGCTGAAATCTCATAGATTAATAACATATAGAAAAAATTATGATAAATTACTTTGCAGGCGAAAAAAATTGCGTTTGAATTCTTACTTCAGTCAGAGAGGTACGTGATTATATTTTCAGATGAATCGCCCTAGGTCCAGTTCACGTGACTTCGGAAGGTCTGAACAAAGGATGTAGATATCAGATTACACCCTACCCTCCTGTTGAAGACTTTCGCTATCAGTCCTATTGGTGGGCCAGTCTAGTATATAAGTTCTATAGTATTCAGATGTTTAAATTAAAAATAATTCCCAAAAATTCCTTATATACCGCTGTCATTTTTAAATGTCGTAAAAATTATAAATAAAAAAATACTGTCTATTTTTTTTCCCAGATTTAATATTGAAGTACTTTAAATGTAATAACGCTTCAAGTAGGCATTGAGGATAAAATTGACCCCATTTCAGTAGGATGTATAAATAATTTTCAATTATACACATTTAAATATTATCAATTTTGTATTCAATTAAAAGTAAATATTTCTAGTTTAAATTAAATATTCCTGATTTACAAATAATAGATGAAATTTAATTAATAAGTGTTTGTCATATTATTCAGAATAAAGACATAAATTCTGTTTTGATTTATATATATATATACCTTATCTTCTTTGAAATGTTACTGTGATAAGCTGTCACGCCCATTTGTATACAGAGGGATAATAAAAAAAAAAAAATACCAAAAAATTTCTTATATACTGATGTTTCAGGTAAATGTCATAAAAATTATAAATAAATAACCACTATTCGTTATTTTTTTTTTCTTCTTTAAGAATTTCCAGTAAAGTATTTTAAATATAGCATTCTGCGATACAGGCGTTGGAAACAAAATTCACTCTATCACAGTAGGAAAGTAAAATAATTTTAAATTACCCTTATTAAAATACTACCATTTTTTCAGGTTCAGTAAAGAAAAATTATAATTTTATATGCTGTTGTTTACTTTTTTATTTATTTTTAGTAAAATGTTAAAGTTTTCAATGAGATATATTGATTCATTATTTTATCTTGAATTATTAAAAAATTGGATATATATATATATATATATATATATATATATATTTCATTAAAAACACTGGACTTTTGAAACCAAAGATTTTATGCTGAAAGCAGCTGTTAAAATATCCCTCTATTAAAATTTTGACTACAATACAAGCTAAAATATCTTGGAAGAAAAATATAAGTCTGAATGAAAATAATAATAATAATTACATTCCTTTCCTACCATTTATAATAGAAAATAATTTTTATAACTTTTTGCTGTGAGTGTAATGTATTTGAATGTTTGTATTTCTAAATTTTTTTTTCTTTAAAAATAATTTGTAACGTTTATTTAAAAGTTTCAAGAATGTTCTATACCTTTTAGTAGAAATTATTATTATTTTTTTTTTCTTTGGAAACAAAATACATTTTTTTTACCCAGTAAAAATTTAGAAATAAATCTTATCAATTATTTTTTCTAATCATATAACAATTCGAGGAAACAAATTATTCGTGTTTTGAATTTAAAGAGAATAAAAATCCTATGAAAGTAAGACTTCAACTTTAACTAAATATGTTGCTTTTGTGATTTTCTTTCTTTAATTAAGCTAGTCAAAAGTCTTTTTTTTAAAAAAACTCATTTTAAAGGACTCAAATAGAAATGAAATCTCATTGCGTTTAAGTGAAATGTTTTATGATTTATAAAAGCTTAGAAATGATTTTAATTAATTTTCTTTTGACTATATAACTTTTTAAAAAAAGGTAAAAGTAGATGTTTTTTATAAAAAAAATATTCTTAAAATTACCGATATTCAAATTTTCGAAGAATTTTAATCATAAATAATAAAATTTCTTATTTAAATATGAAATGCAAACAAAATATGCAAAATATTAAATAATGGATTTTTTTTTTAATCAATGAATAAAAGAATATACGACTTACAAATGTGATTTTTTGAACATTAAATTCGTGCACACAAAAATATTAATCTTTAACATTTATATGCAATATTAAACAATATTTTTATTATTGCAGAGTAATTAATAGTAAATAGTCTTTCAAAGCGTTATTTCAAATAGAAAAATATGCGAAAAAGAAACTGTCGTTATATTATAAAATACCGTTAAAAAATATCGCATTATTTAAGCATTATTCATATAAATTTTAGAAATAAATAAATAAATACTAAAAATATAAAATATTTAATTAAATAAAGTGCTATTATATAGACAAGTTACATAATGCATACTCCTCTTTGTAAAAAATTCAGCACGATGAATAAATGATGCGAATGAGCTGAAATTTCAGCAAATGCAAATTATTGAGTATTATGCAAATGATTAAAACTTTAGATTGACCACGCATGCGTGAGCTGAACAATGCCCTCCGAACTGCTGCTAAAACTGTATAAATAGAGTTGTATATCGACCGGCTTCCCCTCTTCCCCCCCCCCCTTTTTTTTCTATCGTTACTCTGCACCTTCACGGATTTTTTTATTTTTTTTTATTTTTTTTTTAGCTCAGTTTGCAGATGTCAGACTACGTAGATGTAGACCAAATAGGACCTGGGCTCTACGCATTTCCACATTCTTCGATCATCATCAACGTTGAAAATAGTCTATGGTTATGTACTAGTTGTAAACGCTAGATGAGATGTAACTATGTCATTTCCACAGTATACGGATTTTAGACTGGGGAGAATCATCGGCGTTCGGGAAGATGTATTTTTCCTATCGTGTAATAACAGATCACGGGCAATGTAACTAGCACAATGATGCGAGTTAGAAAACAATGGACCGAAGTCAATCGTACTACTCGAAAAGCCAGGAAGGCACTCTGAAAGTGACGTCAGGGAGCGGTGACAGCCATCTGATGTGCTTGGCGCTGATGGATCTTGAGTTTCATTTAGACATTGAAAGCACTGTGGACAACTGATAAAGATGTATTACTATCCGCTTTGTCAATTTCTCGATATCTACTGCTCTCTGGACTACGGGCAAAAACTCCTTAGCAGGATCCTTCATCAAGCAAAATTATCTATGCTTACGGCTGTAATGGGTTCACGAACGTACAAACTAGCAGATAAGCATTTTTTTTTCTTGTCAGACGAGTCACAATTTAATTTCTGGTACCAGAACGGCCCCATTTGTGCTAGAAAACATAACGGTAAATGCTAGCTAACTGAGTGCAATACCAAACATTATCGTGGACAAATGAATGAAGTTATGTTTTAGGATGAGATTTCGTATCATTCTCGATTTCAATTGCTACGAATCGTAGGTAGCCTCAACAGCAATAGGTAAAAGAACATCAGTGAAGTGCTGGAGAGTGAACCCACTTCTTGCTTCAAGAGGATAATGACCGATCACATGTCGAAAAGAATGTTCAAGACTTATTTTCAGCAGAGCACGTGTAGAGTTTTCCTTGGCCTGTTTTTTGCCAAATATTTCTCCTATTGAACATGTGTGAGCTATCGTTGATCGGCGTCTCTCTCCTTACCTTCTTTCTACAGCGTCTACAGATTCACTTAGGGTGCGCATACAAACAATATGGAACGCACTTCAATAAACCGAAATTCAAAATCTGTTTGACTCCATTCCACGTCGCATAGCGGCGCTTGGTGGTTACATCGAATACTGATTTCGGGCACTTAATATATATATATATATATGTGTGTGTGTGTGTGTGTGTGTGTATATATATATAATTTCATTTTTTTTAATTTAATTATTTATTTGTTCTAATATCAGTTGCATTAGATTTCTTTATGTATTAGCTTTCATTTAATTCGGATGATTCGTTCATGATGTTAGAATTTTTATATACAAACACAAGTTTCTTAACAATTTTGTTTAACATTACGCCATTTTTGCCATCAACTATAAGAATATATACATATATTACACATAAATGCATTATAAAAACACCAGATAAAACACACGACTTTAAACAGTTAAAAATTTTTCTCTTTAATTACACAAACATTAAGATATTATTATTATTATTATTTATTAAAACCTTGTTACGTAAAATAAAGTAAAATTTAACTTTGAAAGCATTTCACGGCTAAATATAGCATATGTAAGTATTTACTACGAAAAATAATTTAAATGGAGCAATAATAATAAAATCATATACTTAATTTATTTTGATGAAAAGCAGAAAAAGAAATAGATTCTTCCTTCTCCTTTTGTTTGTTTATTTATTACTTTCTCTTACCCTTAAGGTAGAGAAAGTATTGTTTTTGGGTCAAATTTTCGAACCCGAGATTTTGTTATATTTACACGTTTTGAGGTCCCTTAATGCGAAAATCATGTTTTTAGCAAATGGTCTGTGTGTGTGTCTGTCTGTTATCAGCATATCTCAAAAACAAATTATGGCAGAAAATTCAAACTTGGTATTCTAAACGTGTATCATATAGGGATGCTACAGTAAGCTTTTCGTTAAGATCAAGCAAATGGTTTGTGTACAGGGACAATCAAGAGAATTGTAATACATTACGTCTATGGGGGAAATTGCAGGTAAATAGAGTTTAACGTCTATAGACTGCACTAAATCAAATGAAACGAACATATATTTTTTTTAATAGAGATAGTTAACTGGGAAAAAATTTTTGTGTATGTAGGAGCCTCGCCTCCCCCCCTGGGGGGGAAGTCCCCCCTCGAGGGGAGTAAATTTTCATGATGGGTATCATTCAAAAGAGTTTGCGAATACCTTTAAAACGAATGTTGAACTATAAATCTTGATAATTTAAAACAAAGTAATAGATTTTTTTTTATTTTAACAAAAAAAAAAAAAAAAAAACTTAGAAAAAAAAAATCGTTTTTTTTTTTTTTTTTTTTTTTTTTTAATATTGAGAGTAAAATGGACTTTTTTTTTGGATATTTAGTGTTACACTACCTCTCTAAAATGGAAATCGTCTGCATTATCATAAAAAATAATTCTTTTAAATAATAATTTTAATAAATTATTTTTTAAAAACAGAATTATTTTTTAATAACCGAATTAAATTCTATATAAATGTAGGTGCTTTAATGAAACGGGGGGTTGAGGGGTCGGTAGCCCCCCCTCACACAGAACTAATTATCGTATAAAACTCTTCTGAAGCCTAATTGGAATTGCTTAGCATAGGTTTACATGACAGTTCTCGTTATCTTACCTCTTAATCTGCAACCTGCATTTATAGTATTAAATTTCAGGGTAAGAGAAAGTCGTGTGAGTGACACACCAGATTATGTTTTTTATATATAAAGTGCATGGAGTTTCCTGAGAAATTTGAACCTAAAAAAAAAAAAAAAAAAAAAAGGTCATATAGGCTGTAACAGCTAGCAGTTCTTATGTTAAACATATGCTCTAACAATAATTATGTAAAGTATTACGCGTTGCCTATATTGTTGATAGATGGTTTCTACAGGGCCTCATTATCACACAGGCGTACTAAGCCTCGGCCTAGGGAACCTCTATCTAGGGGTCCCAAAATATATTTTTTTTTTAAATAAAGAATTTTTTTTTTTTTTTTTTTTTGGCAAAGATTTCCTTTAAAAAATTAACTGAAAGTTAGTTCACGATAATAATCTTTAGTTGAAATCCAATCCCCTTCGTAGAGAATAAAAATTGTACGGCATATTTACGAACCACACCTAGGGGTATATCCCAAATCATCGCCAATTTTTTACTGCCTAGCTCAAATGCAACATTTAACCCTTTAAACCTGAACCTCAAGTTGGTATCCAATTACATTTTCTTAATTTTGTGAAATGAAATTAATCAATCAAAATCCAGCATTAATAAATCAAAATCCCATGCTGATTTCAGATTTCTTTGCAAAAAAAGTTAAAACTAATTTCTTATGAAGTTGATGCTTTAACTTTGTTACCTGCATTCAAACTTGCTACCCCAAATTATAATAATAGTAATAATTATTATTATTTTGTTTTGTTTTTTAAAGAAACTTTAATTTGTTTGTGGGAGGGGGGGTGGGGCACTAAAATTGTATTGGGCCTTGTGCCCCAGAATGTCTTAATCGGGCTTTGGGTATCTAAGCTATATTTTTAAATATGATGAAAAATTAAAGTATTCTAAAATAAAATACATGGTTTGCGAGCCTACTAGTGATGATATTCCAATAGCTGAAGAAAATATTTTATATAGAGCAGTACCGTTGAAGAAAAAATAAATTAACCACTTCAATCAAGTGTAAATGAAAACGATGAAATTATCACCATATTTAAAAAAGAAAAATATGAAAACAAATATTCACTACTAAAATATTACGTTTAATGAGTGTCTGAATTCACGTCTGTTTTTACGTTGTTAATGCTACGTTTAGTCCCATAAATGTTTATATTATTGTTCTTTAGTATCAATTTGCGATATAATTGGAGATTTTACAAATCAACAATTAATTAGATTAATATTTTTAAGCTGTAGGTTAAAAAAAAAATTAAATTAGTTGAAACTATTAAATTACTTTTATATGAGATTGAAAAAAATTACTTTAGTCACAGATGATTATTTTGGCAAAAACAATTAGAGATTAATATATACTCATTATACATTTTATGATTTCTGTATATGCAATAACATTATTATAAGTTAGAAAATATTTTTTAAGTATGAAGATTTTCGAGTTACTATAAATTAAATGATTGCCTTATATTGTAAAAATTTTGTTCATCACCATATAATTACCACACTAACATTTTTGACTAAATTTAGCTAATTACTAAGAAACAGAAATTTCTTGGAATTTCTTTATAAACAGGGCTTTTGATTGTATAACCCTACTAAATTAAAAAATTCCTAAAAATATTTAGAAACAATTTTCTACCCTTTTAGGTAATATATCAAAATACACATGAAAACACAATATACACATACACATACACAGACATACACACACACACACACACACACACACACACACACACACATATATATATATATATATATATATTTACTTACAGTTAAAAAAGAAAAATTTTTGAATAAAGAATGTTTTTATGCTTTCATAAAAACAAAAAACACCTTCTACCACTCTAGAACATATACATAAAGCAGAACTTATAAAATATATATCACTAAAAAAGTACAGACATTGGAATTTTATTAACTGATATTTAATGATAAATAATGAAAATCGTTATTTAAAAAAATTAATTAGTACTCTTAATATAAAATAAAGCTTTATTCTTTTAATTATTTTTTTGTGAAACATTATTTAAAAAAAAAAAAAAAGTAAAATTAATTGGTATTAAAAAAAAAAAAAGTTAATTCATTAAAAATAGTTATTTTTACATTATTTTATAATTTAAGCTGATTAAAATATAATGCTTTTTTTTTCTTTTAATTAGCATCATTAACTAATTTTTTTTTTTTCGCATTCGATTGAATATTTTTAATTTAATGTAAGTTTGACATATTTTTCTTTCACGTGTAGATTGTTTTAACGTGTTCCTATAAAACACACAATTTGTGATGTTTGTTTGTACGAGTATCTTTCTTTCTTCCATAAATAAGTAATATAATAATAAGGACTAATAAATCTCCAAATCAGGAACTTAATTATAATGAAGAAAATAATATAAACAATAAAATAAATAGTTATTATTTAAAAATAAAAATCTATAGTATTCTAGTGTATAATCTTTAAAAAGAAAAATATCGAATGGTAAAATATTAATCTTATCTTTTGTTCTTATTAAGACATCAATGAATTAAGAATTTCTTAAAAGTGGACTGTTCATTTAGCTTGTATGCCATCAAAATAATAAAAGTCAAATAGACATTACTATTGCAATTAATTTTAGTTCGGATTATGCCTTACTCGACTAATTCGTGCCAGAGTGTTATACTTTTGGTCTTTACTTAAAGGTGCTGCATCGTGAAGTGCAGCATGTTCATATCGTGCAACTATAATATATTTAGCATTTAGAAGATTAATGATTAATCTATAACTTATGACGAGGCATACTTCTAATACTTTTTACACAAAATTTAATAAATCACCATGAACAATTACAGCTAACAAAACACGTATTACATAAATGGTTATATTTTGGATACTGAGCTGTTTTAGCATTAATACAAGTATAGGGGAATTAAACAGATCATTTAATTGGACGATACAGTTCACAGGTACTTGTACATTTGTGTGACGTCACTGACCAGAAGACCAATAGATTGAATCAGGAACACAATGATGAAATACACCACAACTGTCCACCCCTTAATTTCTTACACCATGACTGATAGGAGGTTTCCTAATTTTTTTTGATCTTCTTAAAACCTGTTGGGAAAAGATGTGTTAGGGTTTTTAAAATTGGATTGTTCATGTTTTAGTTTATTATCAGGAGTATTTTTAAGGTTTTTATCTTTGGGATGAGTCATATTATTTTTTTTAGACTTCGTAGAAATCGTAGATACCCTGTCGGTTATTACTGGATCTTGTGCAGCAGTGGGCTTTTCACACAGTCCCTTTTCTCTTGAATCAGGAAGTTCTGGATCTGGTGTCATGGAAGTCTTCTCACCAGGCGTAGCTTTTCCATCATACTGTAGGTGTAGATTCTTATCATCGGGATTAATAGGATTATTTGTATCGAGAATATTTTCCTCGCTTTCCCTAGGAATTGTAGTTTCTTCCGATTGCACTCTGAAACCTACACTTGTGAATTGATCAACGTGTCTTTTCCACACATATGGACCTACGAATTTTATAATACAATTTACCTACTCTAGCAATTATTTTGCCTATCCGATGTATAATTATGTACTACAACTTTTTCATTTACTTCAAATTCTCTTATTTTTTTTCGTGTTAAAAACCTTTTTCTGTTGATTATTTTCAACATGATTTTTAACATTTGTTACCAGTAAATCTAATTTTAATCTTATGTTTCTTTTGAGAAATAATGATGCGGGGCTATCCTCTGTCATAATAGGAGGCATTATTCTATATTGAAGCAAAAACTCGTTTAACTTAAATTGTAGATTTCCTGGTACTGCATTTAAGGACTTCAAACCTTTCTTTATTGTCTGTACAAACCTTTCTGTCTAACCATTCGTTGTGCACTTAAGATGTGTTTTATATCTTTACTTTGTAGAAAATGTTTGAACTGCTCTGATGTAAATTGTGGCCCATTATAAAGCACAAGGGGCCCAGGATAGCCATATCTGGCAAAAAAATAAGAAAGGCAGTTTATGGTGTTCTAAGTAATTGCACTAGGAACGATGAACACTTCTGTCCATTCGCTGTGAGCATCTACCACAATTAAAAACATTTTTCCCATAATTGAGCCAAAGAAGTCTACATGTATTCTTTGTCATAGTGTTGTGGGCCATTCCCAGTGGAGGTTGGGAGGATTATGTTTCAATTTAATGGAAATAGAAGAATTATTGGCCAATTCCTCAATGTCTTTATCGATGCCTGGCCACCACACAAAACTACGTGCCAGTGCTTTTATTTTAACTATGCCAAAATGGACAAAATGTAAATCTTGTAAAAATTTTGCCTATGAACTGTTTGAATTACAACACGATTTCCACGTAATATAGAGTTATTTAGTAAAGAATAGACTTCTTGTTTGTGTCCAAAATATAAATGGTTTGGCATTTCCGTGCCTGAGATTGAATGTTGATACATTTCTTTTAATATTGCACTCCGTTTAGAACTTGCACATAACATTTTTGTGTTTAAAGATAAGCTGCAAATTTGATGGATAAATAAACAATCAGATTCATCAGTGTCGCCAATTAAATTTGGTGACAAAAATGTGACCTTTTTCCTGATTTGTAACGAATCGGACGACGGAAGCAGTACGTCTTCACTACGTAATGGAAGACGCGATAGAGCATCGGCACTTCCGTGCTCAGCAGATTTTTTTATATTTAATGTCATATTTAGAGGTGTTTGCGTTCCGGATTTTTTATTTTATTTCCCACCAGTAATTTTTTAATAGTGATATTATTATTAGTTTTCTAGTAATGTTTAGCAATTAAATACAGCCAAAAATACAATTCGTAATTACTGGTGGGTAATAAAATAAAAATTCCGGAACGCAAACACCCCTGCATATTGGAATGTTTGTAGGTATAACGCATATCTTTGCATTCTGGCTGCCGAAAGTAATGGAACGCTTTTTGTGGGTGAAAATGTGGAAACTAGTGGTTTGCTATCCGTATACAAGGTAAATTCTAAGCCCCATTTTAGCGAAAAATTCGTCAGGTCAAACCTATAGGAGCTGAGTTCAAAAGTTTTAAAGTATGGCTTATTTACGTGTGTCCAACACCCATTGTAACGGTATTTGCGTAACCCCCTTGGGAAGGGGACAATAAACTCATTTCCAAACATAAGTATGCTTCAAATTATCTCAGTAAGATTCATTTTTACGTGTGGGTTGTTTGTGTATTTCCAACACGCATTATAAAGGGATTTTACGAAATTAACCCCTGCCCCCTTTAAGGGTGGGGGGGGGGGGGTTAAAAATGCTTTTAACAGTAACTCTGCTTCAATTTATCTGAGAATAGCAATTTTTCGATACCTCGATTGGTTATGCGTACTCAAGACACACACTACAAAGGGATTTTGTAAAATTCCATTTCATCCCACTTGGGGGTGGGGTGGGAGGCAAAATCATGTTTCCATGCGCAAATCTGCTCCGAACTCTCTATGGCGAATTTTTATGTGTAGGCTGATTATACGTTCCCAACGCGCACTATAAAGGCATTTTGTGAAATTTCCTTTTCTCCCTGTAATGCGGGGGGGGGGGGGGCACGTTTTACAGCGTAACTCTGTTTTAAATTATCTCAGGAAAGCGATTTTTTGATATGTTGGTGTGTTATGTGTACTCAACACACAAAAACTACAAAGGGATTACTTGAAATTCCGTGCTATCTCCCCATTAAGGGTTAGGAGGTAAAAAACAAGTTTTCATGCGTAATTCTGTTCCAGATTATCTTAGAATGGCAATTTTCGATGTGTGGACTTCTTATGCATATTCAAAACACACTACAAAGTGATTTTGTGGAATTCCACCCTACTGGGAAACATATATTCATGCGTAACTCTGCGGTAAATAATCTTAGGAAGGAGAGTTTCGATGTGTGGGTCAGTTATATGTATCTAACTCATCATATAAAGATATTTTGCGAAAATCGCCCCTCCTTCTTTCCTTTAAGATTAGGGCGGGGGGGGGGGGTGAAAAATCCTCTTTAAATCATAACTCTGCTTCAGATAATCTAAGGATTCTGATTTTTTTATGTGTTTAGTAGGTATGTATATGCAGCATGCACTATAAAAGAGATTTTGTAAAGTGTGGCTAATGGGAAATCTGCTACCGAAGGTATCGAGAACTTTAAATTAGATTTCAACTGATTTCACTGATTTTTATTATTATTATTATTATTATTAATTATATGGTATTTTGAGAATTCGTTTCAATATAATGACCAGCGAAGCGGGCAAAGCCTGCTAGTCCGTATATAAAAGAGCATGTAAAACATTTACATATCTAACAAATATTTTATTTTAGAACATATCGCCTGGTCTTTTCTACAAAATTTTATTATTACATTCGCATATAATAAATATCTTTAAAACCATTTGAACAAATATAGTACAAATAACATATCCCAAAAATTGTTAAAAAGTATTTTACTATGAGTAAAGTTTTAAAATTTTTATGGAATTACAAGAACTTACAATGAACTTGAAACATTGTTATGGATACTTTATCGGGGATTAAAACAAATATATATATATTTAAAATAATCTTTAAAAAATCTTTTCTTTATCTTCTAGAATAACCAGGAAAAACGCAAAATACCAAAATATATCTATCTCTCTTTTAAAAAGGTAATCGCAATGTTCTGCTTTTTTTTGACAATACATAGAAAAGTGATTGGGGATTTTCTGAAAAGTTTAATTCAATGTAAAATATTTTCTAATATAGGGTTTCCTAGGGAACAATTTCTTTAACTTTTATAACAATGTTTATCAATAAAATCGTCTTTTTTTTTATTTTAAAGAACTCATTTAAACAAACTTGCTTTCGATAAACTGCGTAAAATTAAATTAAATACTTCGTCCACATGAAATATTTCTTTTGATTTGTATCTTGAGTGATTATTTTTCAAAAAACTAAATTCATCGTGATTTGTTATAAAATATAAATGTTATAATATTTTTGACATAAATACAGAAATTGACGTTTTGTAAAATATTTCAGAGTCTAAAAAAACAGAAATAACAGTACACCTTGCTAAGTTCATTTCAGTAAATTTTAAAATTTTAGTTCAGAAAAATAACATGAACATTTTTTTAAAACTTTATTTTACCCATTTACTACTAATATTATTTAAGTTCAAACAAATGAAATTGGGCTTTTAGAATATTACTTGTTTTGAAGCTCTTCGCGTCTTCAAAATTCGTGTTTAACATCTGCTCTGTGTGTCTGTGACCTGTGACTATGTGTTTGTGTGACTGTCATCAGCCTAATCCAGCAAAAGTTTTCAATGGGTTGCCAAAACTCGGTATCCTAAATCAGTATCGTATGGGGATGCTATTTAAATCTCTTTTTGTAATCAAATATTTTTCTTTTTTTTTGTGTATCGTGACATTCAAGAAATTTCAGATAATTTATACGTATAGGTGAAATTTGTGGTAGTTTCAACTTAAGATCTTTAGACTGAAAAAAAAAAAAAAAAAACTTTTTTTGTTTGTTTTCATCCCATGCTTTTTCTATGGATTTTTAGCTCCCCCCCCTCCTCGTTTTTAACATTATAAAGTGCGGTAACTCACAATGTTAACCCTACAAGGCACCCAGTTCCATTTGTGGAACACCAACTTTAATCGTTCCTATAGCTATAAAACTATTAGTAGCGACATCTCTTGACATCTTGATAGAAGCTACTGACATTTAGCAATGTAGTAATACGAATCTTTACCTATAGATGTCGCTCGTGTTTTTGTTATAGTGCACTCAGAGTGAAACTTGAATGAAAGTGATACGTTAGTCGTTTGTCTGAATTCAAAAATAAAAAAAAAGTATAGTTATTGAACACTTTTGACTCGAATAAAAAATACTGTGTGTTATAACGAAGTATATATTGTGAAGAGGTAAGTTGTATTTTTTATATTACAATGGTAAACGTATTAGTAAATCATATTTTTATGTATGTTCCACATACGGTACGTTGATCTAAAAAGCTGATTTTTCCGTAAAGTATGGTTTTATTTTTATTTTTATAGGTTTTCCCTATCTTTTGATCACTAATTACAACCTATATATTTTTGTCGCGCACGAAAAAAAATTGAGCCTTGTAGGGTTAAGTGTGTAAAAAAAAAAAAAAAAAAAATCTGACACCGGAAAGAATAAAAGGTCATAACTGACTAAAAAAATCATCGAAGAGCGGGACGTAACTTTGGTTGGGGCTATCCTAGTCCTCATTTAATACGCCGATTGCACACAAAGGCGACTTAAAAAACAAAAAGAAGTTATTTCTACGATATAGAAGTACACTTTGGACAAAATTCCAGAGCGATGGTTTTGATAGAGTGAAAAATAAATTGAGAATTTAAAAGAAGCGCTATATATATATATATATATATATATATATATATATATTATATAATATTTGATCTTAGTTGTAGCCATAGTGCATGATTATGAGCCTCTTTAATTTTTAGATGTAAATTTATATGAGAATTGCATTTATATTAAAGGAGGCATAAATAATATTGTTAATTTTTTACTTATAACATGCACAGTTTTAAAAACAAAGCAATATCACTTTTAGAAATCTTGACATACTACATTAGATACAACATACTGATATTAGAATATAAAAATATCAAATATCTGGTGAAATATCAGCAATTTTAGAAAATTTTCTTTTACATGATGTATTGTTACAAAATTGTAAATAATTGCGTTTATTTTTGTATAAATACTTTCAAAGAGGCTTAGTAAGTTGATAAAATGCGAATTTTGTGCATTTCTACTCGTTTTAGCATTAACACAGTCTCCCCCCCCCCCTTAAAAACGTATTGAAAAGTTCCAATAAGGCAGAAAATGGATTTGGCGCCAAATTTTGCGATTTTTTGTCGACCTTGGAGAGAAAATCCTTATTAGAGATATACCAAATATGGAAGCTCTAATTTCAGTGGCTGATGAAATACGGAAATTTCTGGAATTTGCCACACTTTTCAACAGAAGTATAAAAGGGACGTACTTTCGCCAATGGTAGTTCAGTTCTCAGCCAGCTTCCTCTAATGTTTGCATTGCTTTGAGCCTCTTTGAATGAGACTTGCTTTTTGTGTTACTGCTATACAGTTTGTACTGTGGTTTTGCTATTGATAGCTATTGTTTAAGCTGTGTTTACTGGTTGAATTGAAGCTGATATTTGGTTTATAGACCTGTATTTTTCTGGAACTTTCTGTGTATAAATAACTGAATTTTTGAAAGCTTCGCTTCTGATTCTCGGACAAATTACGAACCCCCAAGTACGCAACAGAATTATTTAAATGTGTAGACTAACTCTAAAAATATCCTCAAACAACTATTGTTAAAACTCAGTAAGATATAGTCAATAGAAAAACTGATTTTCATGTGCTTTCAAATGGTGCAAAACACTAAGGGGTTTTGTTAATATCTTCATATTGAAACACTATAGAATATTCGTGAATATAATGAAGGCATACCATGCACTTTCTCAGAAATTTAAAATATTTGAAAATCATTATTTTTTAAAACAATTAACATTTATATAAACTTTTATTAATATAATCTTTAGAATATTATAATAATATCTACAAAATATTAAATTAATATTTAAATTAATAAACTTACAAAAAATGCACAGTAATTGTAATATTAGATGGATAAATATATAATCAGTATTATTGACTATAAGTAAGATACTAAAGACTACATAAAAATATGTTTTATAAATGTTTTTTTTTTCTAATATTTTTACCATTTTTGGGAGAAAATAAAAAAATGTACCTTCATTTATGTCCATGATTACGCAACTATTCAAAATAAAAAATACAGTTAACACCTGTTAGCGTTTTGCATGTTTTTGAAAGTACTGGAAAATCAATAACTGTGTCAATGATATTTTTATAAGTTTTAACGATATTTGCTTGCCGATTTCTTTTTTTATTATAATCATAATACTCTAGATACAGAGCATTTGAAGCATTACTTTTTACAGGATGGTTTCAAATGTTATATATTTTTGGTTAATTTGTGTCTGATCCCTTTTTAGCCTTCGGGGAAAATCTTTCGCATGAATTATATGTAGTACAACATGTTCGTTTTGCATCTAAAGTTACAAAAGAATCCGTGAAGTATCTGATTAGACATTCGATAAAAACATCTAGATAACTCAGTTGCTGTCACCCGTCTTCCAAGTTTTAGCCACCAGTGTATTTTGAGATCTTAGGTCATATTGATAAAGAATCTTGCGTTGTCTGCCTGTAAAAAAGTATAAGTTCGAGATTCACGAAAATCTATACAGTGTCTTCGATGGTAACCATTTACATGTATACAAATTTTTAGCTCAATCGTATTTAAGCGCTATTTCACTTTAATAAATTTCATCAAAAATAACATAAGTATCGAGAATATTTTGTTGTGTCCCTGTAAAAATCTGTCAGTCCTAGATTAACTAAAATGTATACAGCTCCTGCGTCGGTGACCTATAATATATGTTCTAACTTTCAGTTCATTTGAACACAGCAAATACAGACAATCACTGTTCAATTACTGACACACACACACATATTTACATCACGAAAAATCGTATAAAATCGTATATATCTTTAAAAGGGAAGATCGTATCAATCGTTACGGAAATGTACAACTAGACATCATGACAGCCTCAAATAAAAATTTTCAACATTTAACGCCCTGTCATGTTATAGCTATACGAAACACAAAATCAATTTTTCAAATCGTAACTACAATATTTTCCGTATATATGTATGTCCAGAGAGAAAAAAATACATTGCTAAGATGAACTTTAAACATATCGTTTCTGATTCAAGTGTATAATTTATTTTAATGGCAAAAATTTTGTTGAGAATGATAATACACTGTTAAAAATTTCAACAGAAAACTCTGTGCAATCTATTATCTTAAGTCTTACGTAAAATTACCGAGAAAAATAAACGGAGGTGTTAAAAAACTTATGTTATACATTCATTTTAATAACTAATATTAATTTAATTAATTATTGGTGAGAATATATTTCGGACTTGTAATGCTTTTTCTTAAGTAGAATCAGTTATTTCTAATTTCAATTTAAAAATTATATGATAAAATTAGGTAAAAATACGGAATAAAGATTGAGAATCTCGATTATTCACTTTTAACTAACAATTACTGTAAATTTACAGAGACTCTGGATAAAAAATTACATTAAATTTACAGAAATTTTTAACAGTGTAGTGTGTCAAGATTTGTTTATTTTATTTGGGGTAAGTAAATTTCAATTTTTATTTGCTAATATTTCAACAAATGTTTTAGGTATTGTGAGATAATCAATGCTTTTATTGTAAAAATATTCATAGACACATTTTATTTTTAATTATCTTTATAAAAGTTTTATTCAAAAAATTCTAAAATCTTCTTGTTATTAAAAAAAAAAAATAATAAAAAAAAAATAAATATTAAAATAATAATAATAATAATAATAAATAAATAAAAAAGTTATAGAAATATAAAAAATGTTTACTTAAGTACCGAGAAAATTTCTGAGAATGTTTGTTTATTTTTCGTGAAATAAAATTATAATTATTTAATATTACACAAAGGAAAATTAAAAGTTGCTTCTTAATTAAATTATTAAACTATTTATTTATATGAAATTATATTCAACATAATTCCAAGAACATATTTTTTTTTAATTAATCATTTTAATTAGCTTAATTCCATAAAACACTTTAATTAGAAAGACAGCAATTAATTTAGATGTAGATTAATTGCAAAATTAGTACGTTTGAAGCTAAAACAATATGTAAAAGAAATATTTTTTAATGTCAAAGATATTATTATGATTCATTACAATCAGCATGAACTATTAATTAATATGATTAGCTATTAATTAACTCAATTAATATGTTTAATGTTATTAATTTCGTTATTGATAATACTACATAACGATATCTTTTATAAAATTAACATCGGTAATCAAACTAAAGCAAAAATATTTCAATCTTTACTTATAACACTTGTTTCATTAATCGATTTATACATGATTACATGAAAGAGTTTTTCACCCTGTTTTGAGAAATTTTGCAAGTTTTTGTGTAGTTATTTGTAAATTTGAGATAATAGCGTAGAAGAAAATTGATAGAATTTCTTGAGAATTGAAAAGCATGCTAATCGCAAAAGCAAAAAATAGCTTAATTTAGTTGAAGAAAAGAAAAATAGACTTCATTATGTAAATTTATTATTTGTAAAAATTATTTCCCAAATTAGTGTTAAAAAGAATAATTTGTATAAGAAAAAATAAATTAATTCATGTACTTTAATCTATTTTATCTTATGCTATTTCAAATCTTTATCGAAGAAATAAAATAAATGGAACGTATTATAATTTATGTTTAGGAAGTTTAAGCTTATGCAAAAAAAAAAAAAAAAAAGAATATTATAGAATTTACGTTAATTATTTAATCCATGTGTTTAAATTTAAACTAAACATAAAGGCCACACAATTATTCCGTTTAAAACCATGGAAGAAGGATGGTTTCAAATCCTGTACTGATAAGTATAAAGGATTTAAGTCCATATTCTTGATTTTTCAGGAGACGAAAAATAAAATTTAACTAGCTAAAAACAAATCAGAAGAATCGATTAGGAAAAGGGTATTTCGTTGATTTATACCCTTTATACCATTCAGTGGTTGTCAACCTTCATTTACATAACGGGAAAAATTGAATTAAATATTTTATACCATACATGAATAGTGAATTTCTGAAATGGTCCTTTTTTTACCAATGGATTTTCTCAAAGACTAAATGACATAGAATTAAATCCTTTATACCAATCGATAGAGAATTTTTTTCTGAATCTGACTATGTACTTAACTCAAAATCGACATTTTTGGACATAAATCCTTTATACTTATCAGTACAGAATTAATGACATATGCCATGCAGGAAAAATTCTCACATCTAACATTTAGTTTATTACTAGTGGTGAAAGGGAAAATGTTTCAAAATGAAAGTAGAAATATTATTACAAACAACTAATCTATACATGTATATTAAATTAAGAATTATGATTTTAATCTCGATATCATTGGTTGGTTTCAGGACAGGTTGTAGTTGGACAGGACCCATGCCCCAGCCCCCCTGGTTCCCGCTGTTCAATGTATTTTTCTAGTCAATTTTGTCCCTTTATTACTTCCGGTGTGATTTTTTTTTTTTTTTTTTTTTTAACACACTTGACATTGTGAGTTTTTTTGCTTTTCTTCCCATGCTATTCCTATGGGGTTTTTAGCCTTTTTCCCCTCTCTTTTCCTACATTCTAAAGTGGCGGTGGTTCCCGCCCACCCACCACCGCCAAGAGTTATACTAGGCGAGTCGTATTAATCCTGGACGACAGGACCCATGCCCCAGCCCGTCCGGTTCCCGCTGTTCAATGTTTTTTTCTAGTCAATTTTGTCCCCTTATTACTTCCGGTGTGATTTTTTTTTTTTTTAACACACTTGACATTGTGAGTTTTTTTGCTTTTCTTACCATGCTATTCCTATGGGGTTTTTAGCCTTTTCCCCCTCTCTTTTCCTACATTCTAAAGTGGCGGTGGTTGCCGCCCACCCACCACCGCCAAGAGTTATACTAGGCGAGTCGTATTAATCCTGGACGACAGGACCCATGCCCCAGCCCGTCCGGTTCCCGCTGTTCAATGTTTTTTTCTAATCAATTTTGTCCCCTTATTACTTCCGGTGTGAATTTTTTTTTTTTTAACACACTTGACATTGTGAGTTTTTTTGCTTTTCTTACCATGCTACTTCTATGGGGTTTTTAGCCTTTTTCCCCCTCTCTTTTCCTACATTCTAAAGTGGCGGTGGTTCCCGCCCACCCACCACCGCCAAGAGTTATACTAGGCGAGTCGTATTAATCCTGGACGACAGGACCCATGCCCCAGCCCACCCGGTTCCCGCTGTTCAATGTTTTTTTCTAGTCAATTTTGTCCCCTTATTACTTCCGGTGTGAATTTTTTTTTTTTTTTAACACACTTGACATTGTGAGTTTTTTTGCTTTTCTTACCATGCTACTTCTATGGGGTTTTTAGCCTTTTTTCCCCTCTCTTTTCCTACATTCTAAAGTGGCGGTGGTTCCCGCCCACCCACCACCGCCAAGAGTTATACTAGGCGAGTCGTATTAATCCTGGACGACAGGACCCATGCCCCAGCCCGCCCGGTTCCCGCTGTTCAATGTTTTTTTCTAGTCAATTTTGTCCCCTTATTACTTCCGGTGTGAATTTTTTTTTTTTTTAACACACTTGACATTATGAGTTTTTTTGCTTTTCTTACCATGCTATTTCTATGGGGTTTTTAGCCTTTTTTCCCTCTCTTTTCCTACATTCTAAAGTGGCGGTGGTCCGAGGTTTCAAATACTACAATTCCCATTGCCATACTTCGGCATATTTGAATTACAGATCTGCTTTCTAGTTTCCACTACATTTCTAATTTTTATTCCTGGTGTTATTTATGAATCCGCTTTTTTTTTTTTCTTTCTGTGTGTGTATGTTATTTCTATGCTACGGTGTCCGAATCGAGCGGTCAAAATCATCGCTACAATCTGATACTAGAATGAAAGCCAGGCCTAAATTAGAATGTTGGGATTACCACAGAAATGTCTTATGGAAATTCATGTAAATCGCTCTAAAATACACTAACCACGGCCTTTTAAAAAACGAAAAATAAGTCAACACAAGGTAAATAAATATATAATATATATATATATATATATATATATATATATATATATATATATATATATATATATATATACATAAATAAATAAAAATAAAAATAATGATGATAATAATATTATTAATAAATTAAAATGAAACAAAATAAAATTAATAAAATAAAATAAATAAATAGATTAAAATAGTTATTTTCGTTTCAAACTATCATAAAAATATGATTTTATAATTCGCATTATATACATTGACGAAACTGTTTTATTTATTACACACACACACACACACACACACACACACATATATATATATATATATGTGTGTGTGTGTGTGTGTATGTGTGTGTGTGTAATGAAAAAACATATGTTTTAAATTTTCTATCCTCGCATAGGCAATTCTCTCCATAAAAAGAGAAGAGATAGTACTCGTACTAAATATTCAAAGAATATATTCTGGTTATCCATTATTATCAAATATAAGAATTTTAATTTTTATGATCAGTTAAATATAATATCATTTATTTAATTATATTTAATAAATTTTCTCATATGCTGCCACAAGAAAAATCTTGGCGACAACACAACCATTTAAACGATACCCGTTAAAAACTCAGACAAAAATTATTGTAAATATTACGCAAATACATATAAAATTCAGGGCGAGTATGATTAAACTTGCGATTTCAAAACGCTCTAAATTTAAAACTCTTGGTCAAAATAACTTGATATTTTACCAAAATAATCTTGTGGGAAAGGATTTTTTTTTTTTTTTTTTTTAATGAAAAATATTTCCTAAATGTGACGATGGTACAGCGTCTAGAATAAACAGTGTGGCAATCGTCTATAACCGTGATGTTAAAATGATGTTAGAAAAATTAAGCTTACCCAGATGTCGCTGTGATCAAAGCTATTGCTCAAATCGAAGACCTGATTGGCTTTTCCCAGTTTCGTCAGTTTAATCACGTGATCTAAGCATATAATTAACCAATAGGGAGTCTCGGTTTTGTTGTCGGGACACTAGCTTCGATTACAATGACATCTGGTGACAGGCTTAATTTTTTTTAGTACAATTTTATTCGCCGCTTTCCACACTGTTTATTCTAGACGCTGTAACGATAGATAGGACTTTCATCGTAGTATCAGGGGAAAGGCCTAAATGGATTCTTTAAATACACAGGAATGTTGTTAGGCTAAGGAAACAATAGTAGCCTCCAAGGACTTACGACAAATTTATTAGCAAAAATACAAGAATATTCGTTTACAACGAAAACAGTGATAGTGAAAAGACAAAGAGGAGCTTCATGAAACAAACAACAGCACATTTTCGAACTATGTTCTTTCTTCTGCCAAACAAGACTCCATTCCCTCACAATTGTTCTAATAAAATATTCATTAATTCCGGCTGATAGTTTTTAAAGTCAAAGCATTTTGAAATTACAACTTTAATTATAATCATCTTTATTATTAAATTATATACATGTTAAAGTCGTAAATTGTTATAAGATTAATATCTTCTTAACATAAATATAAAGAAAAGAAAAAATGTTTGAAATGACTTACTCTCTAACTAACTTTCATAGTGAGTGTCAAACGGATACGCTGATTACGAGATTTCTAGTCCTCAAATACCATACGCTGGTTCTCATAGTTATAAGTACATTTTTTTTTTTTTTTTTTTTTTTTTCTTATTTTAATAGAACACACAAAATTATTATTCAAATAAAAATATTTTTTTTATTAATTTAAATTATATTTAGTCGATATTTATAAAGATATATATACATATAGCACGTTTTGGCTTGAATAGAGTTGAATTTAACCCTTTTCTTGTTTATTAAAACTGCTAAAATTATTTGTTTTGGTTGTTTATCCGTTCCACTTTCATTTTTTCATTTATCATAATTTGAAGTTTTGACTTGAATAGTGTTGAATTTAACCATTTTCTTGTTTATTAACACTGATAAAATTATTTTTTTTGATTGTTTATACATTCCACTTTCATTTTTTCATTTATCATTATTTAAATTTAATAATTTATCTTTTGTATATAAATTCAGTGCTGCTTTATGCGTCTATTTTTATGCAAGTTAAATTTGTGATTTATTTTGAATTTAATAATTATATATATATATATATATATATAAATAGATATATAATAAATAGATAAATAAATATAATAAATAAATAGATAAATAAATATAATAAATATATATAATATATATATATATATATATATTTGAAATTTTATGAAGTTTTTTTAGTAGTTTTATGTATTATATATATGTTTGATTTCTCTTTAGTTATTGGTGGCTTTCTATTTGGTGAGAAGTTGGGGGCTAAGGATAGTTATTAGCTTATAGCTACTGTCCTTTCAGAAACTTCTCGTTCACCCCTACACTGAGGGGCCTCCCTGATGAAGATCTCAGTGTTTTTTGGGGTTTAATTTCATTCATTTGTTTATATATTTCTACATTTATATATTCCTACCTCTAAGTTTTATATTTCCTTTTGCTGCAATTTTGCGCATTGGTTTGTAATTCTCCATTTGGTTTTTCTAATCTGTAAAACTTATATATTCATAAATTCATGTCAATAGTTTTCTCTCTCTCTCTCTCTCTCTCTCTATATATATATATATATATATATATATATATATATATATATATAAGATAAAATTTAAATATAGGAGGGAGTAAAACCTGAATTATTAAAAAAGTAGAACTAGAAAAAGCTCCCCTTCTAGCTCCCCTGATGAAGGCCCTCATGTGTTTTGGGATTAAATTTTCATCTGGTTTTGAATTTTTTGTTTATATATATATATATATGTGTGTGTGCGTGTGTGCGTGTGTGTCATTTTTATACTTAAAATATGGTCAAAAGATGTTTTTTTACGCGTTCACAATTATAAGGACAACTCGGTTGTTTATCATTTGCGTTAGATATTCTTTGAAACAATAATTTGTGGGACTTATTTTAATGGTTAAACAGTCAGACATTCTGTCTAGCATTTTTTTCTTTTTAATTTCAGTATTCAGTTTTAGTGTTATTTCCATTATACCCCCAATAACTTCAAATTAACTAAAACTGCTTTAACATGCATTTTTCTGATATGATAAATTCAGCATTCTTCAACCATTAGATCCAAGGAAATGTAAAAGTACAAAAGTTTCTTTCTTCAAACCTTTTTTTACTTCCCTAGAAATAGAGAAAAAATCTCAGACTTGTTGAATATATATATATGTATTACTTCCCCACCCCACCTTCACATTAAAAACGAACAACACTCTAACATTTCTAAGTCTAAAACTTGTGGATATTCTCTTGACGTTCACAATAGTAAGCAAAATTACTAAATGCATTCTGTATTTAGCTAAAACTGCTCCGCAGAGCACCATAAATCAACCTTTGAAATGTTTGGTTAATACCTGCCTTCAAAATACCTACTCTGTCTTTTACTATCCTTAAATCAAACTAATAACTGCTAAAACAATTTTACCAAATAAGGATAAAACATTTTTCATCCGAAAATGCAATATATTACCATTTCATATTGTCTTTATGCCATTTTAACACACATGCTCTTCTGCCAATTTTATGCTTATTGTTTACCTCTGTTTTTTTTTTTTTTTTTTAACATATTATTACTTAAAATACGTACATTTGACCCTAAAAATTTTCAGCAAAATTCAGCAGCAGATATTTTTTTGTAGAACAGTAAGATGGATTACTTCGATCTCTGTAAGACAAGCTTGATTTTACCCCAGATCTCTCTTCTACCGAATCAGCAGTTCTTCGTCTGATCACATTTTCTTTTATAGATTTAGATTTTCAAATTTCACCAGATATACGGCGAACTAAAATTATCCTTCCATATAAAGATCACGCTTGATTTCATGAACGTTCTGTTTTTAGAAGAATTACTAGCAATATCCAATTGAGAAAATTCTTAAGTTAATAAAGGAATAAATCTAATCGCGTACAGTAGAACCTCGATTATCCGAAGTAATTGGGACCGAAGCTACTTCGGATAATCGAAATTTTCGGATAATCGAGAATTCATCAATAATCATCTCAGGGGTCGTACTGACCGCCCTTTTTTCATGACACTCTCAAATATGACAAATTTCCGCCTCTTTTCCTACCACTATTTTTTTTTACGATGATCTTTAACCAGATATTTCTATAAAAAGTACCATAAAAATTTCTGCATGAAATTACTGGTAGCAAAATAGGAGAAAATTTCTTATTCTTAAGTGTGTCCTGAAAAAGGGGCGGAGAGTACGACCCCTGTTATCTAGTTTATTATGTAGTATCGTCATTGAACTGTTATTATGACTATTTTAACTGTTAAATAAATGAAAATAAATTTATTTGTGAAACAAAAACTCACAATGGTTTAAATAGAAGCTTGATCTGGTATAAATTGGCCATCCTTTGCCGTGCAGCTGTATCCCGAAGTTTTCTTAAAAGCATGAGTTCAGAGGAATCATAAGTGACACAAAGTGACAAAAATTTTGAAATTCTACTGCAATGAAAATTTCTCTGTTCTTGAGATGACAAAAGAAGTTAGGTTCTTTGCACTTGCTTACAATCAGAGGGTGCAATAACATTCGATTGTTCTGGGACTTGGCAGAATGGACTTCCACATTTCGAAATGGGATGTGTTTTTGTTTGGAACAGGGACGTTTGAAAGTGGGAAAGAGTACACTCATACCGAGAATTGAGCTTGCGAGAAGGAATTCTAAAAAAGGAAATTCCAAAATGTTTATCTGCATTCGAAGTTTGAAAAGGACGGATTGCATACAAAAAGAATCTGGGAAAAAAAAAAAAAAAAACTTTAAAAATGCATGTTTGTTAAGAGAAAAATTTGGATGATAGTAGAAAGTGAAAAAAAAAAAAAAAAAAAAAGTGAAGAAGAAACCGACTTCGGTTAACGGAGAGGAGGTTCGGTTAATCGAGGTTCGGTAAATCGAGGTTCTACTGTAGTTAACAAATTTGCCTAATTACTGTAATTTAAACTTTCGTAAGTAAGAAAAAAACTAAAAAAGTATGGATTGCCCCTAGAATTATAAACAATTAAAAACCTGGTGAAAAAATATTTGCATTATTTTTTATTAATTTTGTTTTACTTTACAAAAAATGTCACAGTTTAGGTTTTTAGAATACTAAACATTTTAAGTGCACTGAGTAAAATCTCGTTAACAATCATTTTTACATTAGTTATTTCAAAACATAACTTTAATTGAAAAAATAACTTTAATTGAATTCAGTTTAAAGTTAAGGAAAGATTTAACAAACAACTTATTTCTTTTTGTGTAAGTTCTTTTTCTATCAACTTTATATAAGTCAAGAATAAACATAATCAACTTTTCATTTCAAAAATCATTGTACAGAATATAAAAACTATTTATTTTGTTAAATCCAAATACTGAATTTATAAAAAAAAAAAATCCCATATTTATATTTTTCAAAATTTAATTATAAATGAATACACATTTGCCTTAAAATTATTAAATAATTAAATATTAAACTCTAACGTATTGGAAATGTTTTAATCTGTTTAATTAGTTTAACTTAAAAATATAGAAAATCTTTGTCTTTTAAAGTTTTCTGTAAAACGCACTTTAATTAATTACAAGTTAAAGAATCCAATATCCAATAGTTTCAGAAGTACTGAGTAGACATTTTTTGCTACTGAAAGTCGTGTGCTGTTTTAATTAGATTTTAAATTTGAATGCTTATTTTTCAGTTTTGGTACTTTAAAATAAATGAATTATTCACGTACTGTAAATACTGTTATTGTTTCAACTCTCCATTTCTTAATATAAAAATGTAAGAATTAAGTTTGTCAATAGTTATATGAAGAGGTTTAAAATCTTGTTGGAAATGAATATTGTAAGATTTTCTAAGTTAAATACTTAAGCTTTTTTATTAATATTTGTTTGCCTTATGATTTAAGTAATATACTTATGTTAATTTTTATTAAAATCACACAAACAACTGTGGAAGAAAATCATATTTATTGAAATTTTATTTTTCCGACTGAGTGAATGGTGTTTTCCATTTCCTGCGACTTATTTTCTGTTGAGCTATCTACATGATAGACCAGAGATATTTCTGCTTAAAGGTTGTCTGAGTGAGTAATGCTGACCGGGGTCTCGGCCTGGATTGCTCAATTGGTAGAGCCTTGACCTTGTAAGTCAAAGATCCGGGGTTCGAGTCCCGGTCCAGGCATTATTTTCACTCAGTCGGAAAAATAAAATTTCAATAAATATGATTTTCTTCACACAGTTGTTTGTGTGATTTTAATAAAAATTGTATTTCTTTCTCCCATTATCTAATGGTATTTTCCATTTCCTGCGGCTTATTTTCTGTTGAGCTATCTACATGATAGACCATAGATGTTTCTGCCTAAAGGTTGTCTGAGTGAGTAATGCTGACCGGGGTGTCGGCCTGGATAGCACAATTGGTAGAGCCTTGACCTTGTAAGTCAAAGATCCGGGGTTTGAGTTACGGTCCAGGCATTATTTTCACTCAGTCGGAAAAATAAAATTTCAATAAATACTTCAGTTAAGTTTTGGAAAGTTTTATTAAAAGATAAAAAATACCAAATTTATATGATAATGTCCAGATGTAAAGATATTTTCATCTGAAAAAATAATGCTACTGCCTAAAAAATTATAACACATGACATTAATGCATTCTTTTACATAATGACTATCTGACCGCCGCTGACGGATATCATGACGGATATCTGCTCACTGAGCTGTTCTTTTTTCCACAATATATTTATAATTAAAAATTTTATAATTTTGGAAATTTGGCTTATTTTCCAAGTTTAACGGCCCTCTTCACTTACCGTCGCCGGAAGCCCGAGCCAATGTTATTCTATGGGGAAATTTTCTTTACAAATAACGTATTAACTAATACATATTTTTAAATTCTGTTCTCACATTCAGAAAATTTCCAACTGTTAAATTGACGGATCTTTTTTAAAAATGTATTATTTAAATTTTTAATATTTTATTTTGAAATTGCAAAAGGAAAAAATTTCACATATTGAAAATTCGTATTTTGCAGCTTCAAAATAAAATAGAAAAAAAAATAATAATAATAATAATTTTTTTAAAAAGGTACGTCAATTTAACAGCTGGGAATTTTCAGAATGTGAAAACAGAATTTAAAAATATGTATTAGTTAATAAAATATTTGTAAAGAAAAAATTCCCATAGAATAACATTAGCTCGGGCTTCCGGCGGCGGTGAGTGAAGCGGGCCCTTAAAGGTCGTAAATAATAGTCGTAATGTTTATAATCATGTCATTCTTAATCTCAAGCTGAACTAAATAATTATTTAGTGCAGTGAAAACAACATTACAAATTTGCCACTTGCAAAGGCGGGCAGATTAAATTCGGATAGAAATGTATCTAATGAATAAATTCAGATAGAAATGTGTCTAAAATACCAATCTAGAAAAAAAAAATATGCATGAAATGAAGACACGCGTAAGTATGCGAAGTTTCAGACAGCACAATCGTCTGAATTTGTGACATGTGCCTTTTTAATTATTTTGAAGAAATTCTTCTGAGAGCATTCTGAGCACGTAATTATTTAAAAGTTAGTGTTAACAATATTTCCTAATGACTGTCATTTTATACGTGTTGTTACTATCATAATCGAGTTTTCTTTTTTTTCTTTCTTTTTTTTTCTCATTCCATCATTTTTTGTAAATTATATGTTCAGATAAAGTTTTATATTAATTAATTTTTGATGATCTGTCGCTTTTGTATTATTAGAGGCAACAGTTTAGATGCAACAATTTACATAAACATATTTGTCGTTGAAAAACAAGAAAGTTTATTTACTAATTTTTTATTATGCTTTAAATTACTATTAGATATCATAACAAATTATATTTCACATAATTTAGTGGTATAAATATTTCTAGAATATAATAGTAAATTCCTAAATTAACTGTTTAAAATTTTAATGCAATAATTTCATGTGTTTATGTATTTGTAACCCAGAAATGGTAGAAAAAAAAATATTGTAAACTCCACTATATGAAAAAAAAAAGTTTTGAAATTCGTTGTTACTGAGAAAGTTTAAAATGATAAAACAAGTGTTGTTTTAAGTTAAAGTATATGCAAAAATAAACAAAATATAGAAAATAAAGAACTTTAAGTTATGCAGGCCATTATACCAACATACAGTCGGTAACAGAGTTCTCTGAACATTAGCAAAAATTCCTGTATATAAAAGTACACTTAATACAGTTTTGTTAAATAAATCCTTGTCGAATCCTGTTTTTAGACTGACTAAGAACAGGATTCGACAAGAATTTATTTAACTAAACTGTATTAAGTGTACCTTTTTATGTATAGGAATTTTTGCTAGTGTTCGGAAACTTTTGTTACCGACTGTAGCTTACGCCAAATAATAAATAAAAATGAAAACAATTTTGACAAGCATTAAATACATGGAGAAAAATTCATTATTATTATTATTATTAATAACAATAATAAAATTGTGTAAATAAAATAGAAAATGATATTTAGGATTTTAAAAGATAAATGAAATGAATCTGAAATAAAAAACAAAGGTTATTATAAGGGTTAATGTTATAAATAGTATAACTGTTAAACATTATAACTGGTTTGAAAAGAAGATTATTTTATTTATAATAAGTCTCCAATAGTTTTTACTTGATATAAAATCGATTTTACCAATATTGTGTGAAATATAATAATAATATAAAAAATAATAAAAACAGAGATTTAAACTGATAAATTTTTCGATTATTAATTTTGTCATTTGAATCACAGCGAAAAAAAGAAAAAAAAAAGGGGGGGGGGCGAAAGCTGTATGATATTTCTTCTGTCGAGGATTGCATTATAGCTTTAAATTTCAATGATTAATTATGCGCCTAACTTTGGTAAGGACTTAACCCTGTATATTATGAATAATTGATTTGAGCCACGGTACCTTGAATATGAACTATAACTATAAATAACGATATAATTTAATGTCAGTAAACATCTAGTGGTCTTTCATTCTATGCCACTGGCAGTATTCAATTATCGTTTAATAAGTTACAAAAAAAAAAAAAAAAAAAAAAAAAAAAACTGCTTAATTTTTGTATTATAATTTATACATCTGTTATAATTATAAATCCATATGTGTTAAGAATAAGAAATACAACACATATGTATCAATAAATAATAACAAATTTAGATTTTAAAAAATGTACTTATTTCAGGCTGGAAGCTATATTGATATTTTCGCTTGGCATATTTTTCCACTTATTTGTTATTAGGGGTGGTATATTTTACAGTTCATTTAAGTAGTAAACTAAGTTTCGAAGTCAGCAACTGTCTCTTTTTAACAGGCAAGTTGACGAATTAATATACAATTGTAGTGAAGGGCTTTCTGTGAGATTAAATTATGCAATGATTCACTTGTGGTTAAAAAATAATTATTTTAAATATACATATATTTTTAAGGGTGTAAGTAAAACTAATACATATTTTATTTTTAAAAATGTTAATTTATTATAAAAATATGAACAATATTTAGTATTTATTATTATTATTATTATTATTATTATTATTATTATTATTATTATTGAATAGAAAGAGGTATTTAGCTTTAACATTCGGAATATATTTGATCATGAATTAAGAATTGATTGTTAATTATTTCCCAATAGGGAAAAAAATGTCAGTAGTTAGGTGTATACAGATGTATGCAATTTAAGTGCTTTAGGCAATAAAAAATTAAACCTACATATTAAAAAAAAAATCATAAAATGAACAACGATAATTAAATTAAAAATCTATATTTTTTGAGCTTTTACTTTTTTATTTGGTAAACTTTTCTGACGATAACATATTTTTTTCAATATGTGTAAGGAAATAATTTAGTCTTTATGTAATTAGTAGCTATGATGCCAAAGTAGCGTAGCTGAGAATTAAATGTTAATCTTGGTATTGCTAAAAATAAAATAATTGATTAGTCCACTTTAAAAAAACAGTGTTATTTAAAAAGAGAAATTCGTAGAAATTGAGTTATGTAACTGATACAAAAGTGTTTTCTATTCAATGGGAAGGAAAATATAGATTTTAGAGGGAAATAAAAAGAAGTATTTCTTTAAAAAAATAAATATAGAAATAAAGAATATTCCTTAAAATTGTTTTTTTAAATATTTTTCTTGAAAATTGAATTTCTGAATATTTACAACATTCGACGTATTTAAAAGATATTTTAAAGTTACAAAATCGTATTAATAGTAAAAGGATGAAACTGGGATTTAAAATTGAAGTATGTAAGATATTCTCAAACAAAATGTTTCTATTTTTTTTTTTATTAAAAATTTCTATTCTGGAAATCTTCCCTTTTTTGAAAAGTAAAATTAGCTATGAATAACCTACATTACTAATAGTCTTTACATTAAATATGTATATTATCTATTGAATACATTTATTAAACGCATTGTTGCAAAAGAATGATCATGCATTTTCTAAAAACATTTTGGAAAAGCGATTAAAATAAAAAAAAGTCGACTTCCCGGACATCAAGTAATTAAATGTTGTATGAGTAAATTAAACTAGGTTAAGTTGTTAAATTAACAAAAAAGAAAATTATAACAGGATGTTTGAGTATTTTTCTCTATATAGTATGTAGTTTAATTTAACGCTGTTGCCAATCAAATAATTTGTTCATATAGATCATAATGATAAAAAAAAAATTCGTTAAGTCCCTGTAAAATTCTATAATACTTAACAAAATCTATACAGTTTGTGCAATGATGACTTATAACATGTATATAAATTTCCAGCTCAATCCAATGAGGTGTTTAGACGCTATCGCGCTTTAAAACTTTTGAGCCCATAGGTCATAATGATAAGGAATTTTTCTTTGTGTTCCTGTAAAAAACTGTAAATTGCTAGATTCTCCGAATTCCATACAGTTTATATGATGGTTATCTATAACATGTATATAAATTTTCAGCTCAACCGTATAAGGCATTTAGACGCTATCGTAGTTTTTGCACCCTCGGGCATAAGAATTTTTCTATATGTTCCTGTAAAAAATTGTTGGTATTAGATTCACCAAAATTTATGTAGTTTTTGCAAATGGGACCTATAACTTTTGTATAAATTATCAGCTCAACCAAATCAGGTGTTTAGACGCTATCACACTTAATAAAAATTTGAGCCCATAGGTCATAATAATAAGGAATTTTTCTCCGAATCCCTGTCAAAGAACTATACATGTTAGATTAATCAAAATGTATACAGTTTGGGCAACTTAAAACATATGTATACAATATCAGCTCAATCGAATAAAGCATTTAGAGTCTATTATACTTTAAAAATTTGCGCCCATAATGATAAAGAATATTTTTTGTGCCCTTTCAAAACAAAACCAAAAAAAAATAAACTATAAGTGCTAGATTCACTAAAATCAATAGGACTCGTGCTACAGAGACCTACAATATGCATATCAAATTTCAGCTCATTTGAACAAAGCGTTTAGACACTATCACGTTCATTCACATACACGTTCACGTACACACACACGCATCATCGTAAAATAGCAAAAATGAGCCCAGGGCACCTCAAAACGTGTATAAACACCAAAATCTCAAAAAGTAGGCTTTCTGACATGATTACAATACTATTCTTACTTATTTTCGGAAAGTAAACAGAGTAAAATTTCAAATGTTATATCAAACAACAAAGAAAACTAATGCGGTTCGCATACATTATTAACAATTTTCAACTGTTCATACTTGTTCCATCGTTTAAACATCAATGTATTTTTTCTACGTGATCACACAATAAGCAGAGAGACAGCAAGACAAACAGATAGACTGCATTAATTTATAATCAGCAATAAACATTGTCAGAAAGTGTTAAAAACATTTAACACAAACATAAATGCAATTTTAGCAATTTACAATTACGGCCCTTAATGAATCTGAATATTTTAAGGCAACAGTATAAAACTAACTGAACATACCATATTCAATAAAAAATATTATTTTTAATTTCCGAACGTAAGGAAAGTATTGTAATAATGTCAAAAATCTGTCTTTGAAATTTCGGTGTTTCTACACGTTTCGAAGTCCCCTGAGTTCATTTTTGCTATTTTTACGTTGATGTATGTATGTGAGTGAATGCGACAGCGTCTAAACGCTTTGTTCGAATGATCTGAATGTTGTTACATATATTATAAGTCACCATTACACAAAACCCTATTGATTATCGTGAATCTACTATCTATAGTTTATTTTACCGTGTCGCAAAGATAAAATTCTTTATCATTATGGTCTCTGGGTCCAAATATTTTAAAATATAGCGCCTAAACTCTTTATTGAGTTGAGTTGAAAATTTATACATATGTTACAACGCACCATTGCACAAATATTACAGATTTTGGTAAATCGAGCATTTATAGTTTTTTTTTTTTTTTTTTTCACAAGGTCAAAAAAAGCTTTATTATTATTCCCTATAGGCTCAAATTCTTTTAAGGGCGAGATAGCGTCTAAACGTTTTATCCGATTGAAGTGAAAATTTATATACGTGTTATGGATTCCTGTCTTAAGGATTGTATTAATTTTAGAGAATGTAGTACATAGAGCTTTTTTACAGGGGGTCGAAGAAAATTTTTTCAACATTATGGCTTATGCGCACTTTCTTTTTTTTTTTTTTTTTTAATGCAATAACGTCTAAATGTCTTAACCGATATAGCCAAATACATACATTTGGTGAGTCTATCACATATAGATTTTTACAGGTACATAACAAAAATTTTTTTATAATTATGATCTATGGGCTCAAAGTATTTGAAGGGCAATTAGCGTTAAATTAAACGGCATCCATACTACATAGAGATACTACATAATCCTACATAATCCTCCTACATAGATCCATACTACATAGACAAAAGTACCACGCATCCTATTATATATATATATATATATATATATATATATATATTTATTTATTTATTTATTTATTTATTTAACGACTTCTCACATTTGTTCGGAATGTCGAGTGGAGTCACTCCAGATTTTTTACCATGCAAATAATAAGCATTAATTTTATTATGATTTGTGCAGTAGAATATATTTTTTAATATGATTAATAAAACTGCCTCTCAAGAATGCAGTGCACTGGTATTTTTTGGAGTCTCTCTTTGCACAGATCAATGGTATTATTTATAGCAATTTAAATATGGAACATTCCATAGTGAATTTGAATATGATATAAGAGTTTGAAGAAATTCTGAAATTACATGCGGATGATGGAACGCAGACAGATGAAGGAAAAAAAAAACAGACAAGTAGACTAATTGAATTTATAATAACTCTTAAATATTGTTAAAACATAGCCTCCTAAACTAGATGCCTTCCGCGTGGCTGTTAAACTTGACAACAGTGTAAGTAGGGACCCTATATATAGAGAGACTGGACATTGACCGAAAGTCGGCTATTTTAGTGCCAATTCGGAGCGATTCCCGTAGAACGTAATGCTTTTTTCTTCGAGATAGAGGCTTTACTATACAACATAAGTGAAATGATATTGTGCTAAATTTGTGCAGAAAGTGAGGCAGAATATAAATATGTAATTTTTTTCGTCTTAAAGAAAAAGAATTTGAAGAAAAACGAATTTTGTTTTAACCTTCTACATGGTTACTTTTCAATTCCTATCGAAAAACAGGGGAATTTTTTGTTGTATATTTCTATATTAAGTAAAATACGTTGATTGTGAAAGCAATTCTATCTTAGTGAAAGTAATTCTACCTTATTTTTTCTGAGGACATACATTCTATATATAAAAAGTTTGAAATTTTTTGACAAAAATATGGTAATCTTAGTTTTTGTCAAGTAATTCATGAATAAATGTAAAACTACGGCAGAAAAACATAAATTATTTTTTATTATTTTATAAAACTATTTAAGTAATATTTTTACAAGCTAAAAATACACATTTTATTTCTTTCAATTACGCATTATTAATAATAATGACTTAGTTAAATATTAAAAATATTTTTTTTTTAATAATAATTTGTAAAAACATTAAATAATATCTTTAGAAAAAAAAAAATGTCTTTATTTATTTTATTTACATTTGCTTATTTCATTGATCTTTTTTTTTCTTTTTTTTTTTTTTAGTTTTTTTTTAAATATTATGTAAATAAATACAATTACTCATTTAAATATTATTTATAAAATTTATTATGGCAAATATTATTTAAAAGAAATTTATATTTCATATGTTAGCAAATAATATACACCTTATTTTCTTTATTTTTATTAATTTATTTTAAGAAATCTGATGCATTTCGCGTACTAGCAAAAAAAAAATGTATATATATAGTTATTTTAAATATGTATTTTAAATGTATGTCAGAAAAATACATTGATATCTAACATATTTAAATATGTTGCACAACAGAACTTAAAAACTAATAGCTAGCAAATAAATAATGTAATTATCTCATATGTTAGGAAATAAATGCGTAAAACAGCATGCAATAAGAGAATTCAAAGTATTTAAAGCATGATATAAAGTAAATAATTATGCATTTTTATCTTTTAAAAGTATTCCAAAATTAAAACAATTTATCTGCCAACAAAGTAAAAATGTAATAAGTAAGTTCTTTTTCGATTATGACGTAAAATAATCAAAATTTCTCTCAGCGTAATGATAAGCAATGGAGCAATTGGAAATTGGAACTAAAATGGAAAATTTCTTCAAAAAGTGGGCGCGCCAATGTCCAGTCTCTCCCTATTGCTGAAGCGGTCCCTAAGTTGAAGCGGTCGACAGCGCCACCAGGTACAGATTGCGCGACTTTTTTATTCAACTGTCACCAAAAAGTTTTAAAAGTGGGATTTGATATACATAAAAGGCGAACACAATCTTAGAAACGTCGATTATATATATCATATATCACTTCTTAAAATTATTGGTGGCTGTTGAATAAAAAAGTCGTGCAATCTGTACCAGGTGGCGCGGTCTACCGCTTGAACTGTTGCCAAGTTTAAGAGCCACGCAGAAGGAATCTAGTTTAGGAGGCTATGGTTAAAAAGTGTCAAAATTTACCTATAAAAAAGAAATACAGTTCAAGAGTTTTTCAATTTTAGCTCTTAAAGTATCAAAATAATTATGTGTGATCCTATAAGCGTGTTAACTATACTGTATTCTATAGAAATATTTTTTTGTGCATATAAATAATAAATGTTAATTTCATTGTGACTTGTGCAAAACAAACATATTAAAAATAGGGTTTATAGACATACCTCTCACAGAAGACGATGCTTTGGAATTATTTCGAATGTCCCTCTACACAAAAGAGTGGTGGTTTGTATCTTTATTTTAAAAAGATAAAATCCCATAATTAACATGAATAACATATATCAGTTTCAAGGAATTATAAGAATATTCATGCGTGTTTGAGCGCTGACAGGCAGATGGACAGACGGACTGAAAGTCCGATATGCATACTAATTGAATTTTTAGTCACTCTTAAACACTGTAAGAAAGTTATTATAAACAATCCCTAAAAAAAAAAGAGTTAAATTGAACACGTATCATTTGTTAATTATATTGAGAACACTTTAAAAACCCGTAAAATTAAACTTTATTTAAAAGATGTTAAAAGTTCTATCCGAAGATTTTCGCTTTTAAATAATAAAGCATCATCAGGGATTATTTATTACTCTTTCCCAATGAGCAGTTCTTTAAAAAACTGCTCATTGGAAAAGCGAAATAAAAAAAAATGGAAATGCTATTCCAGAATTTTTTAATTATATTCTGTAAGGTATCTGGATATTTTTGGGTAGTTTTGTAAATCTTAATGCTAATTATACTATGCTCAATAGAAGTATCTTATTTGTGCATACTAACAGTACATGCCAATTCCATTATGAAAATAATAGGTGCAGAAAACTTTGAACTAAAACTGCAGTATTTAGAGTGAAAAGACAAGTAATTAACCGTTTTGTTTAAATTTTTTAAAGTTTTATAGTACTTTTTACTGTTATCATTGACCAAGTTTTTGGAAGTTTCTCTCAGTAATATTAATAAATGTATGAAAATTAATAATTGAGTTCCATTTATTGTTTCTCTTAATTACTATTTATATTATTTACAGTAATACTTTTAAAGTGGGATTTTGTTATTGATTGACCACTTACATCGAAAAAAAGTCTATAGTCTTGTCAGTAATTGACAATTTTACTTTTCCAGTTAAGAATTTTCTACATTAAAACCTATTGGTAAAAATATATATTTAAATTTTATTTCAATGCAAATATACAAAATATAATAAAATATATTAATAATTAACACCAATCAACTTAAAACCAATGTAACATTTAAAATGAGATAATGAATACAAAAATTTTAAAACTTTAAAAATACATTTAAATGAAAAACATTAAAATACACGACAGACGTTTCGGCTAAAATTCTAGCCCTCCTCAGTGTCAAACATACAAGCACAACATTTACAAAAATTCACAATACATCATAACAAGATTGTATATTCAGGAGGAATAGCTTTAGTCTCGTTCAAAGTAGAATAGTGCATTTTAGTAAAGGCGCAATCTGCCTTGCAACATTCAGCCTTGAACGAGACTAAAGCTATTCTTCCGGAATATATAATCATTGTTATGATGTATTGTGAATTTTTGTAAATGTTGTGTTTGTATGTTTGACACTGAGGAGGGCTAGTGTTCTAGCCGAAACGTCTGTCGTGTATTTTAATGTTTTTAATTAAAATGTATTTTTAAAGTATTAGAATTTTTGAATTTATTATCTCATTTTATATGTTACATTGGTTTTAATATACTAATGAGGCGTATAAATTATGTTTAATTTTATTAAACTAATCAACTTGCTAATCAACTTCTTTTAAGTTAATTATATATAACAAAGAAATAGATTAAATGAAGTTTCTCATCGTATTTTACGTTAAAAATATAGTTTTTAACGTATGTGGATCGAAAAAAAAAAAAATATTATTTTACATTTAAAAAACTGGTTGGCATAGGTGGACTCTGCGCAGTTTCTCATCATATTTATGTTCTCATAAATTTCTAGTGCGAGACATAATATAATCATGTTAAAAGATATGAATTTGACCAAAGCTTGATACAGAAACAGAATGAAATCCCCACCTAATAGGCTATCCACCGTTCACTTCGATATATTTATCTTATTCTAATCTATTAATTTATTTTGTCAGGGTCAATTCTGTTGTTTAGGTTTCATGATACTATTTCCAATGCAATAATCCTCAAAATTCATATTAATATAAAAAATTTACAATTTCGCTATGTTGATAAAATCGTAAATTACGAATAATTTACGAAATTTTCCTATTAGAATATTTGTATTCAATCATGTTCAAACAAATATCATAAATGTAATCTTGAAGTTGTCTAATGTATTTATAATCCTCAAAATGGAAGTTTATGCTCAATTTTGCCTTATTCTGACATGTTAAGTAAATCGTAAATTCCAAATAATTTACGAATTTTTTAAATTGGAAAAATCATAGTCTATGATATTCATGCCAGTATCCAAAATAATATTCAAAAAGTAGTTTGACATCTTTACTATGACAATATCCCTCAAGATTGACGTTTATGTGAAATTTTGCTCTATTCTGCCATGTAAGAAATTCGTAAATTTCCAATAACTTACGAAATTTTTATATTGGAAAATTCTTAGTCATTAATATTCATTCCAGTGTCCTAAATAATATTTCAAAAGTAGTCTGACATCTTTACGATGAAAATATCTCTCAAAATTGACGTTTATGTGAAATTTTTCCCTATACTGCCATGTTAAGAAATTCGTAAATTTCCAATAACTTGCGAAATTTTCAAAGTAGCATATTTATAGTTACTCATGTTCATTCCGGTATCAAAAATGATATTTTAAAACTGGTCTGACATTTTTACAGTAAAAAGTTTCCATTTAACCCTTTCCGGCGCAAGACAATTTAAAACATTTAAATTATACTGCCACCGGAATTTATGAACTAAATTAAACTAAAAGAAATTTTAAATTTTAAGGTTTAAAAAACCGGCCTTTTCTGATATGTTATAAACGTGAATTTTTGCAAAAAAAATTTCCGGAATGAAATTTTGCAGCTGGATCTTAAATTTTGCGTCCTCGCAGCGAGAACAGCGCGCGTCAAGGGGTTAATATACGTTTAAGTGAATTTTTGTCCTATTCTCCCATATTAAGAAAATCGTAAATTTCTAATACCTTACGAAGTTTTTTAATTTGAATGTTGCAAATGAATAGGGTTCTTGCCAGTGTCAAAAGTAATATTTAAAACTGATTTGACCTCTCTGCGAGGATTTGTTCTTGAGATATCGTGTACACAGACTAACAAACTAACGGACTAACGGACTGACACACTAACACACTAACAGACACCCTACAGACAGACACCATACAAATTTTGTCATTTTCGGATTCCTCACACCTGGAAACGTGTACAAAAGTGAAAAAACCAAGGTCGAAAATTTTCACGATTACCTTAGTTCCCAATACCTATAGTATAATAGGGAACTAAAAAAAAAAAAAAAATCTTAAAAATAATAGTAATAAAAATAAATAAAAATAAACAAATCTAAAAATCTACCAATACGTAAAATATTTTTTATCTGCAAATTTGTAGTTTCTAAATGTATTTTAAATAAGTAAGCATTAAAAGAATTTGTTTCAATGTAAAATATCTATAAAATATTCTATAGCTTCTCTGTATAATCCAATATTATTTATACCTTTAATACGAAACAATGTTAACTAACGTATATTTGTCAACATTTTAATTTATTCCGGAGCATTTTTAGACCACTCTTTATTTAGCAACACTTTATTTTTAGAATAATTTCCTGCTATATATAACTACAATAAAATAAGAATAATGTACACTTAAAAAAGAATAGTATAGAATAAAGGCGGGGCTTAAAATGCTCCGGAATAAATTAAAATGTTGGCAGCTCTGCTAATATACTAATGAGTATACATTTTTAATATTCAATGAAGTGATCATATTTAATTTTAAATTAAATAAGTGATATTTGATTTAAAACTATTACAAATATTATTTAGGATTATGCTACAAATAAAATGAAGATTCAAAACAAACATTACTGATGTTCAACAATATAAATCAAATCAATACATATTCATTTTTCTGTTTTACTAACAAATTGCATACTTTTGTTTGTGGAAAATATTTTTCTGAATAATTATACAATATTTAATGTTTTCTATAAATTACTGTTTGACGTAATTAGAATATGTAATTTTAATGTAAAATTAGAAGACGGTTAATAATATATGCATAAGACGAGATTTTGTTTTCATTTATTATATAGATTTCATTAATTTTGATATTTTTATTTACACTATTTTTTCTTTGCAGGAGAATTCATATTTGACAACATCAATTAATAAAAGTAAGTATAATTTATAATAAAGATAATATTTTTTTTTTTTTTTACGAAATAAAATCTAAAGTGTTATGAATCCTACACCTGCATTTAATTATTATGAAAAAAACAATTTAAGTACTTTAAGTTATCATTTCCGATTTTCAATTAAAATAAATTTGTAAATGACAATGATTATGTTGATAAATAATAGTATTTCATAATAATAATACATAGAAACCAAGAAGCAAAACCATGATAATATTTATTAAGAATTTATAAACAATATAAGCAACTAAATATTACATATTGAAGAACATAATATGACTAACATATGATGAAAAAACAAAGGAAATATGGCACAATAAACGTTAAAAATTCTTAGAAACAAACGTTACGGCGTCAGGTGCATTTATAGTTATAGGGTGATATAAATGAAAATGATTATGTAGATAAATAATTGTATTTCATAATAATAAGGCGCAGAAACCAAGAAACAAAACAATGGTGATGTTTATTAAGAATTTATAGACAATTGAAGCAACTAAATATTACATATTGAAAAACATAATATGACTAAAATATGACGAAAAAAAGGAAATATGATACAATAAACGTTAAAAATCTTAAAGACAAACGTAACGTCATCAGGTGCATTTATAGTTATAGGGTGATATACATGACAATGATTATGTAGATAAATAATTGTATTTCATAATAATAATGCGCAGAAACCAAGAAACAAAACCATGATAAGGTTTATTAAGAATTTATAGACAATTGAAGCAACTAAATATTACTTTTTGAAAAACATAATATGACTAACATATGACTAAAAAAAAGGAAATATGATACAATAAACGTTAAAAATCTTAAAGACAAACGTAACGTCGTCAGGTGCATTTATATTTGAAGGGTTATATAAAAGCCATTGTTTCTGTAGACATGAAAGTTTTTCACAAAAATTTCCAATTAAGCTGTCTTTATTACACATAAAAAATACTTTACGAAGTTTAAAATAAGTAAAATGCAAAAGGTAAAAATACATGGCTACTGATGAAAGGGGCAAATGAATGTGAGTCGCAATAGAAAAATTGACTTATCGACATTCACACATGTCGGGACAGGTTTATATGGCACTGTACGTTTATCTTTTTGCGCATTAAGGTTCGTTAGACTGGAACATACGTTTTAAAGTGTATTCTGAAACATTATAAATCAGGGTTGACAAACTAGGCCCAGCCCAGTAAAACCCGCCCGGGTGGGCGGGGGCGGGCCCACCAACAAAAACCAGCTAGGTTTTTGCAAATAAGTGGGGTTATGTTAAAAATTGTTTATAATTTACAAATCCCATCTGTAAAGTATAGAAAACACCTTACCTTTAAAGAAAAAACTCTTATTTTTATTTTCTAGTAAACAATATTAAAATTAAAAAGTAACTGCAGTTATAAATATAATAAAAGCAAGTTTATCTTCTATAATTGGTTCAATTTTCCTTTTCCTGTAAAACCAAACGATATTTTTGTTTAACAGCGAACATAAATGTTGTCCACAATCAATATTTAACTAATTAAATTGTTTAGATTTAAAGCTTTATAATAATTTTATTTTAATTTTAGTAGCAACATAATTATAAATCTAATAAAATAAAATTTTCTTCTTTAACCTTTACAACTATTAAAAAACTAATTAACAAAAAAAGGATAAAGCAGTGCAACTTATGTTTATAATTAAAACTAGTTGGCTTAAGTGGACTCTGCTCAGTTCCCCATCATATATATGTTCAAATAAATTTCTAGTATAGGACATTCTCTTAACATGATTATCATGTTAAGAGAAATGAATCTGACCAAACGCTTGACACAGTGACAGAAAGAAATCCCCGCCTAATAGGCTATCCACCGTTCACTTTGATATATATCTTATTCTAATCTATTAATTTATTTTATTAGGATCAATTTTGTTGTTTCGTTTTCATGCTACTATTTCCAATGCAAAAATCCTCAAAAGGCCTATTTATATAGGATATTCGACCTATTTTGCTATGTTGATAAAATCTTAAATTACGAGTAACTTGCGAAATTTTCCTATTAGAATATTTGTAGTCAATTATGTTCAAACAAGTATCATAAATGTTATTTTGAAGTTGTCTGATATATTTATGATCCTCAAAATGGACATTTTTGCTAAATTTTGCCCTATTCTGCCATTTTAAGTAAATCGTAAATTCCAAATAATTTACGAATTTTTTAAATTGGAAAATTTAGACTCTATGATATTAATACCAGTACCCTAAATAATATTTCAAAAGTGATCCGACATCTTTACGATGCAAATATCCCTCAGAATTGACATTTATGTGAAATTTTTCCCTAACTGCCATGCTAAGAAATCCTTAAATTTCCAATTAGCATGTCTCTAGTTACTGATGTTCATTCCGACATCAAAACTCATATTTTAAAACTGGTCTCACATTTTTTTCAGTAAAAATTTTCCATTTAATGCATGTTTAAGTAAAATTTTGCTTTATTCTCCCATGTTAAGAAAAGCATAAATTTTTAATATTTTACGAAGTTTTTTAATTTGAATGTTGTCTTGCCAGTGTCGAGAGTAACATTTTAAAACTGATCTGACTTCTCTTTGGCAATTTGTTCTTGAGATATCGTTTACACAGAATAACGGACCAACAAACTAACACACACCATACAAATTTTATCATTTTTCGGATTCCTCACACGTGAAAATGTGTAAAAAAGTAAAAAAAAAAACGAGGTCGAAAATTTTCACGATTACCTACGTTTTCCATCAATAGCATGATGGGGAACTAAAAAAAGTTAAATGATATCTATTGTACTTAAGAATTTAAATTATTTTATCAATTATTGTCATTGAGAATATTTATTTTGAATAAGCATACATAAAAATAAAATATAGTAATCTTACTAATTAACACTGTTTTAATATTAGAATAAAACCAATTTTTATTTCTAAGATAAATATTACATTAAGTATTAGTTAGTAGTTTAATATAATTAGGTGTATTACAACTAATATGCTAAATAACATATATCTAACATTGCAATAAAATTGCATTCAAACAAAAACTCACAAATGTCCAGAAAAACCCAAGTGGGTTGTGTTTTTCTAGAAAAACCCGTTTTTTTGCTAACCCTGCTATGAATATCCATGCTTGAATCGATACTCTCTCCAGGCAGATAGGAACCGATGATGAGAGATTTAACCTTTCCACAACCTAATGAAATCACAAGCGTCTACAATATGAATGTCTAACTCTGTATTTTTTACTTTAAAAAAAAGCAACATTGAATCACCACTTATTATATTTCATATTATCAATATTATTATATTTCATCTAAATTCAACTTGATGTTTTGATCATCAAAATTTCTTTCTAATGGCCGTATCACACAAAAGATTTCTATCAGCTTTTCACTAAACACAACATGATCAAATTCTCCAAAAGATGGTCGAAAAAGTTGGTCACCCGCTAACCTTGAATCTTCCACCATACACTGCTGTGTTGTGTTTAGTAAAATGTTGAACGAAAATCTCTCGTGTGATATGGGCCTTTAGTTTATAAATGTAAAAATTTCCTCATTGATTATTCATTAATAGTTCTTCGGTATTATATATATTTATAAAATTTAATTATTATAGTAATTCCTTTTATTCATAAGCATCACCATATTTATTAAATTTTTAATAGTTTTTTCGTTCTTATAAAATACAGAAAAAACTTTTAAAAAATCGTATCATAAGTATTATATTATATCTTAAAAAATAAATTAAAAAGATATAAAAAAAATTCGAGAAAGCAGAAAGATAAATGTATCTGTACAAGTGAATGCACTGTTTAATTTGTTAATTAATTTGATTTTATGATTAAGTTTGGCACTGTGTAATAATTTATAGATTATTTTTTTTAATTATTTAAGTCAAAAGAAGCAATTTTTTACAACAAATAATATACAGGTATTTTTTTTTATAAATATTTAAATGTATCATATGCATTATATTCACAGGCGTTTTTCACATTACAGTCTTCCCTTAGGCATTGGGAAGTATTCTGAATAACGATAGATTTTCACATTGCTAACTTTTGTAATAGGAGTTCCTTTTAAAGTCTGAGATATTATACAGAATTCCCCAAAATTACAGAATCAAACTTTAAGAGGACATTGAGCACATCATAAAGATTCAAAATTGCATAGAAATCTGTGTACGCAAATGTGATCTTAGCCCTTTAAGAATAAGATGTTTTGGAGTCCTTTTTAACATATGTGGGCAATACAAAAGTAGTTCTACAAACCTTAAGTGGATGTAGATAACAGCTGAAAGAATGGGCAATACATAGCAACCCATCACAGCAGCATCATACAACTATTAACTTTTAAGAAATGGATACATTCTGGTGTTTTTTAACATTTACTGTCACGTTCTAATATTATCGACTGTTCATATGCAGTCTATTTTTTGGTTATTTGTAATACTTACACATTACAAAATCATACACAATATTTGAATTAATACAATGAGTGTTTTAAATACATCTATTTTCACAATATTATTATTATGTATCTACTTTTATATAATTATTTGCAGGAAAAAAAAAGGTTTGTCAAAAATTCAAAATTTACAAGTCACGCCCAAATCTGTTAAAAATACTCCAAAACACCCGGTCCTTAAAAGGTTAATAGAACTTCCAACCTAATCTTGAGGATTGTCAGTACCTCCCCTTTTTTCACACCAGTCTTTTTTTTTTTTTTTAAGAGTGTTTTTCTTCTTAATACATTCATCGTAAATATATTTGAAGAGAATTATTCTAAAAATTAAGTGGTGTAAAAAAAGGGGCGGTACTAACAATCCTCCGGATTAGGTTGGCAGCTCTAAGTTAAGATGACGTTTGTGGACATAGACTCTTATACAATTTTGAATATTTAGGATGTGCCTTATCTTCTCAAAAAGTTTGTGACTGTAATTTTTCGACGCGTTGTATATTATTTGCTTTTATACTAACTCAGAACTATTTGTTTTATTGATAAGGTAACAATTAAAAAATACCACATAGATCTACAAAAGTAACGCTAGGAAAATTTGATTTGATAATTTTAGGTGATATAAATGTTTTTTGTTGTGCTGAAATAAAAAATGCAGCCAGTTTTCCTCTATTACGTATAGATATTTGTCAGTACAGGGTGTCATCTGACACGATTTCTTCAATTTCGGTATTTTCTAGTATGTTTCTATTATTAATTATAACTAATCTTGGAAACGTACACTAAAAGTTACCATATAATATGTTTGTGGAAGAGTCACGATGATATTGTGCTGGTAGATACTCTATATTAATAAAATACGTGGTAGAGATAACCTGTGCATTAATCTATCTATACGTCAGAGACAAGCTGGCTTTAGTTTTGGTTTTATCACACAAAAAAACGTAAAGATTAGTCCAAATTATCAAATCAAAACTTTAAATGTACATCTGAGTGATAGTCTGTCAGGTCTGCTAGCCATTGCTCGCCACAGGAGTAAACATCCACAGGTTATCTCAATTAATTCAAAACTTATTAATCTGACTAAACATCTCTCCCTGGCACATGTTTCTGCCCACAGGGGAGTTCTCGGCAATGAACTTGCTGATTCACTGGCCAAGGCAGCCACCGAAAACAATTCAATAGATTTTTCACTCCCTGCCCCTCCCTCATACGTTAAACACGTATTAAAACAACAATTACTTAGAGATTGGCAGGAACTGTGGGATACTTCTCCAAAGGGAAGATACACCTTTAATCTCATTCCACTCGTAAACTTAAATTCTTGGTGTCTTTCTCCCCCCCCCCGTGACTGCTTTTCTGACAGGTCATGGCCCATTTCCATCATATTTATTATACAGATTTCATTGCCGACGCTCTCCTCTGTGTCCTTGCGGGGAGGAGGGAACTCCTAATCACTATTATTACTACTGTAGTTTAACTTCTGCCTTCCACTTAAGAAATCCCACTCCCAGGCCAGCCGATTGGCTGTTTAATATCCTCAATAGAAAAACCCTGCTTTCTAAACTAAATAGTATATTTGAATATCTTATGAATATGACTAATCTCACAGATTAACCTCACATCTGCTTGCTCTATATGTCATCGAACCTTCACAAAATCATCTTTTCATTTCATGAATCTTGTGCTGTGGGACATTTCACCACAACATAAAATATCGCCATCAACAACTGCAGCCTATTATCTACCAGCATAGAGCAAGCCGCTCCTTGTCGCGTGGGATACCTGTCTCTAGCGACCTTTGTAATTTTTTTTTCTTTTTCTTTTTCTTTCCTTTTTCTTTATTTATTTAGAGTTTAAATAAACTCCGGAAGAGCGGCCTAGCATAGTTGGAATCGCTCGACACTGCTCCTAGAGCGGTGAGCGGCACCTCTTCCCTGTTAATACTGTATACTTCAATATCCGTTCACTCATTCTATTTTCTGAAAATGTTATGTTCACTGTTATTTTGACAAGATTATGCAGACGTTCGTGCACGGTGGAAAAACCCTGTATATCTTTATAAAATTTAAATGTCTAAGTATGCAAAACAATTATTAAAAATATAGACAAAATGCTATCTCTTATCGTATTTTAGAGTTAAAATATATACTTTTCTTAATATATGTTGATTGAACAGTAATTATTATTTTATGTAAAAATTGAATAAACCACATGAAAATCTACCAATATTTAATGTATATATTTGTCTGTAAATTTATAGTTTTTAAATCTATTTTCAGTAAATAAGCATCAAAAGCATTATTTACATAATAAAATATCTATAAAATATACTATTGCCTGATTGTAAAATTAAGGTGAGCAGATATTTTAAGTGAATTTGAAAACAAATATAGCGGTTCCCCCGAATTTCAAGGACAAAATAAATAAATCACCTCAAATTGTAAAATTTATATATATGAAGTACCTAAAAGCACTTATTTCAGTTTATTTATTATAAATATAATAAATTTTTATAATAAAACATTCATAGCTTTATGACTGGTTTTCTCAATTTTTTTCTAATTTTTTGGAGACGAAGGGTAACTTTCAAGGATTATTGACCTGTATCTGGACCACTGGACTACTTCTAGGTTTGAGTCCCAGACCATCGCCAATTTCCCATTGTGCAGCACGAGTGCGAGGTAAAACCAACCCATCCATCCATTCGAGGATTATTCTCTGTATTGGAGAACGTCTGGTCACACTAGTAAAATATAATATTATTTATATATTTAATATGAAACAAAATTAACTGATAGATTTGCAACATCATGTCATTTATAAGATCAAGGGATAAGATCCTTCAAAGTAACTAATTAATCAAATCCTAATTCAGTGCATGTTCTCTATGACATATACTTTGACGATTTAGACAAAACCTTTCTCGAGTATAAATGATCTAACGATTAGTAATTAAGATATACTTGAATAATCTCAGTATATCCCTTTGAAATAAGTTTAAAGCAAAGAGATATAAATAATTGTTATATAAATTGAAAGCGCTGTGCAAATAACGATTCTATATTAATATTAGTAGAATATAAGTTCACAGTTATGTAATAATTAATTTTGTTTTTACAAGTGTTTATGATATAATGGCAGGAAAACAATTTTGATTTGTAATTCTAAATTAAATTATTGTTTAAAGAAATCTTATATAATATTTAAAATACAAAACAATTATTAAAAAATTAGACAAAATGTAACCTCTAATCATATTTTAATATTATAAAAATATAGTTTTCTTAGAGTGTGTGGATCTAAAAGATGTTTTTATTTTATATAAAAATCTAATAAAACCACATGAAAATCTACTAATATTTAAAATATTTTTTTTATCGATAAACTTGTAGTTTTTAATAATAAAAATAATAATAACAATAATAATAATAAATAAATAAATCATTAAATGAATTATTCACATGGTAAAATATCTATAAAATATTCTATATAATATACTCTATAACAAAAAAATCGACGCACCAAGAAGGAGTAATGAAAACTGGGCAAAAATTGACACGCATGCATGTTTCGATGTAAATCAAAATTCTAAAAGTTGACCGTCATTGAATGAGCATGTGACGTTGCAGCGCATCTTAATTGCGCAATTGACAGAATATTAAAGAAGAGAAATTTTCATTCCAGGTTATGAATTCTTTGAGAATTTTAATCCGCCTACTCACATAGACAGTAACTGTGCCTCGCATACAGGTGCGCAGACAATACAGATGTCAACATTTGGCAGAAGTGTGTAGTTGGGCTTCAAGAAGCCAGTTGGTCTAATCTGCGAATTGTCTGTCAGCTGGATAGAAGCGATGACCCTATGGCAGGAATGTGTGAATAATGGCCAAATACAGCGTTATATAGAAAATGGATAGTCTAGAGAGAGGACAGAACGTGAGAACCGATCAATCCTCAGAGCGGTATTCAAAAACTCCAATTCATCATTATTATCGATCCTACGTGCAACTGGTACATCAGTGACTAAAAAGGCCATTAAGAGGCGGCTCAGAGGAATGGGATTGAGCTCACGGAGCCCCTTTCACAGACTACTGTTAAACTTTGTATACCAAAAAGCACCTTGCAGTGATATCGGGATCGTTCGAACTGGAATGCCACTGCAAGAAGTAGAAATGTCTTCAGTGATCAGTCCCACTCTGATTTGAGCCCCGATGACCAGCGAAGGCACGTCTTGAGACTCCCCGAAAAAGTGTGTGGGGGGGGATTCCAACCTGATTGTTGCCAGCCATACGGCCCGACAATCAGGAGTGATGGTCTGTGGTGTCATTTCACTTCATAGCAGGGCCACTTTGCTTGTCATCTGTGGCATTTTTACAACACATCGGTGCATCGAACACATTCCACATATCGTTGTGTTTCCCTTCATATCATGCTATGCTGATCGTATATTTTGGCATGATAATGCCCGCACGCGCACAGAGGTAGTCTCTACTGCTTGCTTTCATGCTTGTCCAACAATATTTTGGCCATCAAAGTCGCTGGATATCTCTCCCACGGAGGACGTTTGGAGCATTATAAAAAGAGTCCTACAACCACCTAGAGATTTTGTCAATCTAACGCCCCAATTGGACAGAATTTGAAACGATATCTTTCAGAAGCACATCTGCCAACTCTATTAATTAATACCAAGCCGAATAACTACCTACTTAGATAAGGGTCAGAAGTGGACTAACACAATATTGACTTGTTTACTTTGTGAGGCCCTTTCTTTTGATTTCATCATCCAAATTTTCTGAAACTACAAGCATTTGTTTTCCTCCACAGGTCCATCTGTCGTGAACAGATGCTCCTCTCTGATATAAACCAGATATCTGATTCATAGAGACTTGTGTGAACTCTTGCGTTTTAGATGACTAATAACTTTCTTTTTATTTTTTGTAGATACTTCTGTTGCTAAGTACTGGGAGAAGAAAACTAGTTTTAAGACGGTGTGGACGTCTGTTATAGCGTCCGCTCCGAAATATAATTTTGAATTGTGATTTAAGCTTTAATTAAAATTAGAAAAGACATCCCACGTTTGATAATTATTTCTACGTGTAGTGTACCTTCATTTTCACTGCAGCTCAGACATTGGATACATCATAGAAAGAGAAGTCGAACATCGAAGCTCATCCGTCCCAGATGAAGAACCCAGGTAGGCCTCTTTACACATATTCCTTATTAATAAAAATTTGATTGATTTGAATGAAAAATATAAATAAAGAGAGCCTTAAAAATAATATGAAAATTTTGAGAATTAATTAGATTCAGAAATTCTCGACATGGCATCCCTGTCGTGGGATCGGATGAGTAAAACTAACTGGTCTAGATAAAGAAAAAAAAAAACTGGATAAATTATTATTTTGTAGTATTTGATTTTGTAAGAAAAAATGGCAGAGCCTGAAATTTTAAGGAAAAAAAGAACCGTGTTACGCACAGCTGTAACAAACTGCATTAATAAAATAGAGAAGGAATTACAAAAACAAGATGAAACTATAAATATCACAGAACTGGAAGAAACATTGGAAGTTTTACTAATGAAATTTGAAACGTTAAAAAATACGGACAGGGAATTAGAGCCTCACATTAAAGTGGAGGAATTTGAAAACGAATTCCTAAAAGCCGAAGAATACGCTGAAAAAATTCAATTATGGAAATTCAGGTGTAATAAAAAACTTGGGGAATTAAAGGGAAAATTGACCGATATCCCGAATTCGAACCGCGAACCACTTAGTCAAAAAGTAGAAGTCTATAAAGTACCTAGTACAAATGTAAATTTGCCGCGAATTCGAATCGAAAGATTTTTTGGAGATATAAATAACTGGCTCACCTTTTGGAATACTTTCGAATCCTCTATACATAACAATAACGAATTAACGAAAATAGATAAATTTAATTATCTGAAAGCGTACTTGGGAGGTAGCGCTTTATGTACAATAGATGGGCTTCCTATGTCTGAAAGTGCTTATGATTCGGCTGTAAATTTATTAAAAGAAAGATTCGGCGACCGCAATTTATTAATACATAATCATACTTGTAATATCCTCAACATCAAACCACTTAGAAATTCTAACGATGTAGCAGAATTCAGAAAATTTTATGACAAAATTTTGACGGATTTAAGAAGCATTGAAGCCTTAGGATCAGATAATAATAATTTATCAGCGATTCTTTGTACCACAATTTTGAAGGCCCTACCACAAGATCTATTAATCGATTTAAATAAACCAGAATACCAAAAGGGTTATTATGACGTCACATGTTTATTAGATTTCTTATCTATATCTCTGAAATCCAGGGAAAAAGCTATGTTGGTATCCGGTTTTTCGAATGAAAGTACAGTTAGGAAAAGCGCACCCCAAAACAGACCGAAAAATAGAGACAAAACAACGAGTTTCTATGCAACGAAAGATCTATTAAACGAAGGTCAGGAGATAAGGGGAAAATGTTCCCTTTGTGGGTCATTGACACATAGGGGTATGGTGAACTGCGACGAATTTAAGAGATTATCACTTGAAGAAAGGAAATCTTTACTGGTTAAAAAAGGCGGTTGTTTTAAATGCTTAGAAGTGAAAGGTCATATCGCTAAATTTTGCAAAAAAAATATTAGTTGTCAATATTGCCAGGGAAAACACGCTTCGTTAATGTGTTTTAAACACTACCAACAGGAAAAAGAGAAAGCGCTTGCAAAGGATGAAGAAGACAGCACACTTTTGATTAATGAACACTCGGAAAATAGAGTGTACCTGCAAACGTTGGTTGCTCGTATAGAAAATAACGAAAACAAGCATTTAGTGAGAGTAATTTTTGATACGGCATCTTCAAAGTCTTACGTATCTAGCTTTGTAGCAAATAAATTAAACTTAGCAAGTATAGGAAGAGTGAAAATTACTCATGGGCTGTTTGGAGGTACCGAGGAAACAGTATTACATGATCGATATTCGATTAAATTAAAGGGGTTAAAGGACAACAAAAATATTGTAATCGAGGTCATGGAACAAGAAAAGATTTGTACAACAGTTCCCAGGATTAGCAGTATTAATTGCATTAGAGAATTAAAAGAGAAAAATATTTTTTTGAGCGACATTTGTCCTAGAAGTAGAAACTGTTTATATGAAAACGATGAAAATGAAATACATGTTTTGCTAGGGGCAGATGTCGTGGGGAAATTGTTTACTGGGAAAATAAAGAATCTGTCCTGTGGGTTGGTAGCTATGCAAACGATTCTCGGATGGACGGTAATGGGAAAAATTGAAAGTAGAGATAAAGATAGCTCTCTAACGGCTCTTTCATTGTATGTAAATGAGGCTAAAATCACGGACTTATGGAATTTGGATTTATTGGGTATAACTGATCCGGCAGAAAAACAATCCAAACAAGAAATTCAGGAATTAGTTTTGAAACATTTTAAAGAAACGGTATGTCGGGAAAATGATGGGAGATATAAAGTGTGTCTTCCATGGATAGATGGACATCCAGAGATTTTGGATAATAGAGAATTAGCGGAAAAGAGATTAAAAAATAATGTAAATTCTCTTAAAGCAGCCGGATTAGTAGGAGAATATGAACAAGTTTTTAATGAATGGGAATCCGAGGGAGTTATAGAGGAAGTGAAAACTAAGGAAGATTCACCTCAGATTACTAATGTTCACTATTTACCTCACAGGGCGGTAATAAAACCGAACTCAACGACGAAAATCAGACCTGTTTTCGATGGTTCGGCCCATGTTAGGGGTTCCGTTTCTATAAATGAATGTATAGAGAAGGGGCCTAATTTGATTGAATTAATTCCTTCAGTTTTGAATCGTTTCAGATGGGGAAAAATAGGCGTCGTAGCGGACATCCGGAGAGCTTTTTTACAGATATCTTTGAACGAAGGGGATAGAGATTATTTACGTTTTCTTTGGTGGAGGGATGGGAATCCCGAAAATCTGATCACTTATAAACATTGTAGGGTAGTTTTCGGACTTTGCAGTAGTCCGTTTCTCCTCGCAGCAACACTTGCGCATCACCTTGATCAGGCACCAGACGACGTAAAAGATGTAGCGTTAAAACTTAAGGAATCATTGTATGTAGATAATTGCGTGACTAGTGTGGATTCCTTAGATGAATTAGATTATTTTCGTACTGAAGCGCAAAAAATCTTAGCTTCAGCTAAATTCGACCTTCGCGGCTGGTGTTATAATTATCGCGCGGACGGAGAAATGATTGATTTGGAAATTGATAAAAAGACGCCGGTGCTCGGGTTAATGTGGGATATGGAGAAAGATACTTTAGCGTGTGATTATAGGAATTTTAAATTAGAAGAGGGTTCCATAACGAAGAGAAATATTCTGTCTCTAACGCATAAGATATTCGATCCGATAGGTTTTACGTGTCCAGTGACCTTGATTCCAAAATTACTATTGCAAAAATGTTGGAAAATTAAGGCTTCTTGGGACTCCAAATTGCCCGATGAGATAGTTAAGGAATTTAAAAAATGGAAAAATCAAATTTTGGAGTTAAAAAATATCTCCATACCCAGAAGAATTTCCGAGTTAAATCTATTTACAGGAAGATTGTCTTTACACGTTTTTTGTGATGCCAGTAAAGTTTCTTATGCTGCTTGTGTTTTTTTAAGAAACGAGATTCACGATCAAGTTAGTTGTCAACTATTACAGGCACGATCCAGAGTTGCGCCGTTGAAAGAAATATCCACTCCCCGTCTCGAATTACTAGCTTGCTGTATAGGTGCCAGATTAGCGGATACGGTTATCCAAGATTTAAAATTAAACGTTGACATAGTTTATTGGTCTGACTCGATGGATGTATTATACTGGATAAAAGGAGAAGGCCCTTGGGGAACATTTGTAGAAAACAGAGTAAAGGAAATCCGTAAACTTTCTTCTCCTGATTCCTGGAACTTTGTCCCTGGTCATTTGAATCCGGCCGATTTGCCCTCTCGTGGGTGTTCAGTGAAAACACTAGCTAAATCTGAGTGGTGGCTGGGGCCATCCTGGTTATTAACTGCAGAAGAAAAGTGGCCTAAGAATAATATAGTTCCGAATATAGATATAATCAATAAAGAGAGAAAAAAAACTATCGTTACTGCTACGAATTTAGAAAATAATGAAGATAAATTTTACCTCAGGTACTCTTCTTACACAAAAATTGTACGTATAATAGGGTGGATTTTTCGCTTCTGTACCAATTCAAAAATTGTTAGAACCGATCGAACAAGCGGTCTGCTAAACAGTGAAGAATTAAGAAAAGCAGAAATTGCGCTTATAAAATTAGTACAACAAGAACATTTTACGAATTCTTCAGATTATAAATTACGACATCTACGCACTATCACAGACTCGAACGGTCTACTACGGATAAAAACTAAGATCTTTATGAGAGACGACACTCATAATTTTCGCTTACCAGTGGTCTTACCGTCAAACCATCATGTAGTAGAACAACTGATAATTTCGAAACATCGTGAATTGGGTCATTGTGGTGTACAACTTTTAATGTCAGAACTCCGAGAGAACTACTGGATTTTGAAATGTCGGAAAACTGTAAAAAGGGTCATAAACAAATGTGTAGTATGCAGAAAATTTACTTCAAAACCGCCAGAAGTTGCGGAAAGTGTATTACCTGTTGATAGGGTAAGAGATGCGTCGATTTTTGAGATCGTCGGCATAGATCTAGCCGGCCCTCTCTATCTTAAAAATGAAACGAAAACATGGATCCTAATTGTTACTTGTGCAGTTTTTAGAGCTGTACACCTTGAATTACTAACTTCTCCTTCAACGGACAATTTTATACTCGGTTTTACACGATTCGTATCGAGAAGAGGTCGTCCCTCAGTAGTGTATTGTGATCAAGGAACTAATTTTATTGGTGCGAAGAATCTCTTGAATAGCATAGATATTGAAAAATTGAAATCAGTATGTAAATTCGCTCCCATTGAATGGAAAATAAACCCGCCTGCTTCGCCGTGGTGGGGTGGGTTCTGGGAGCGTCTAATAGGAATCCTGAAGCGGATCCTACGAAGAGTGTTAGGCAAATCCTCGCTTAACTATGATGAGTTGATCACAGTGATCTGTGACTGCGAAAGCATTATAAATGCTAGACCATTAACTTATGTGTCTGAAAATAGTGACGACCTCGAACCCTTAACGCCTGCAATGTTTTTGCAGGATATACCCGAAATAGGACTACCAGAGCTATCTGTCCTTGACAGTAAAACTATGAATAAACGATATTTATACAGGGTGAAAATTCAAGAAAATTTGCGTAGGAGATTTCGAATTGAATACTTAGGGTCGTTACGCCAATCTTTGTTAAAAACCAAAGAGTGCCGCTCCCTGAAAACAGGAGACGTTGTGATCATTTCAACAGACAATGTTAAAAGAACGAATTGGCCACTAGGACGAATCGAGGAGATACTAATCAGTAAAGACAATGTGGCCCGCATTGCAAAAGTGAGAACATCATCCGGCATTTTGCTACGTCCTATCAGAAAACTGTGTCCCCTAGAACTAGAATCCGACATATCACGAGACGCTGTCACCACCAGACGAGGAAGAATCGTCAAACAGCCAGACCGACTCGGGGTGGTGTAGTGCCTTGAGTTGAGTTCTGGTTCCCTCTGAACTCAAGGTGGGAGTGTCGTGAACAGATGCTCCTCTCTGATATAAACCAGATATATGATTCATAGAGACTTGTGTGAACTCTTGCGTTTTAGATGACTAATAACTTTCTTTTTATTTTTTGTAGATACTTCTGTTGCTAAGTACTGGGAGAAGAAAACTAGTTTTAAGACGGTGTGGACGTCTGTTATAGCGTCCGCTCCGAAATATAATTTTGAATTGTGATTTAAGCTTTAATTAAAATTAGAAAAGACATCCCACGTTTGATAATTATTTCTACGTGTAGTGTACCTTCATTTTCACTGCAGCTCAGACATTGGATACATCATAGAAAGAGAAGTCGAACATCGAAGCTCATCCGTCCCAGATGAAGAACCCAGGTAGGCCTCTTTACACATATTCCTTATTAATAAAAATTTGATTGATTTGAATGAAAAATATAAATAAAGAGAGCCTTAAAAATAATATGAAAATTTTGAGAATTATTTAGATTCAGAAATTCTCGACACCATCACATCTACCAATTTTCGTCCCATACGGATAACTCTTGGTGCATTTTTTTTTTTTGTTGTTGTTATAGAGCGTATATTATATTGTCTGTCTATAAAATACAATACCTGTAGTATGAAGCAAGATTAATTATAGATTTGTGACCTCATGTCATTTCTACGATAAAGGGATAAGGTCCTTCAAAATAAATAATTAATCAAATCATAATTCAGTGCATGTTCTCTATGATATATAATTTGATGTTTTAGACAAAACTTCGTACGAGCATAAATGATGTGTTCTGATAAAAATTTAAGATACTCTTAAATAATTTCAGTATATCCGGTTGAGATAATTTTAAAGCAAAGAGGTGTAAACAATAGCCAAGTAAATTGAAAGCACTGTGTAAATGACGATTCTCTGCAATATTAATAAAATATAAGTTAACAGTTGTGTAATAATTAATTTTGTTTTAAAATGTTTTTATGACATAAAGGCGAGCAACCGATATTGCCTTGTAATTCTAAATTAAATTACACAGGCCGACATGTAAAATTTTGATTTTGTAATTTTGGCTGACCTTTATTTTCTTTGGTTTGCTGAAACCGAAAATGAAATCAATTATTCTCTATCTCGTATAGATTTTTGTCAATACAGAGTGCTTACCTATACAATTTCTTTCATTACTCTTGCAGAAGTGCTCGTATATATAGGAGAGGGGCCGAATTTAGTTCAACCAATAGGATTACGGAAAGGTGGGGAGAGTGGCCTAAAGAAATTTATTAAAGTTAGCTGTGTAAACAGTAGAAAAATTAAGAAAATATGGACTGAATATAAAATTTCCAACAGTCAGACAAATACGGAATAGCGAAATCACAATTTAGAAGGTTTTTAAATTTTTTATAAATATGAAAGGCTTCAAAGAAATCGAGTTCATGAATGGATTTAGGTCTGCAAATTATTTTAGCTGAATTAAATTTAAAATTATGATTTTCCTCCCAGCAATGTTTAGAAATAGCTGATTTATTGGCTTCTTGCTTGCGGACGTAATTCATATGTTCTTGTTGACGAAATTTAAGACTGCGTTTAGTTTGGCCAATATATGATAAACCACACTGACAGGAAATACTATAAATGCCCCAAGAATTATGCATATCAATGGGATCTTTTAACTGAGAAAAGGTGAGTTTATTGGAAGGCGAAAATATTATTTTAAAATCATATTGCTTGAGAATTTTAGCTATGGTTTGACTGGATTTTTGAAAATAGGTTAAGACAATACTGATATTAGAAGAGTCTGACTTACAAGGAAACATTCGAAAGTTATCATCTTCAAAGAGTATTGAAAAAAAAATATATTTGATTCTACTCTTCATAAAACACCAGAAAATGAAAAAAATTATCGGCTGAAATTAATTACAGCGACCAGAAAAAATTATCAAAATTAAGCATATTTGGCGATTTAGCGCTGTTAGGCGATACGTTTGCTAGCACGGAGATTGCCGTGTTACGTACAGAATCGTGTTTTGCTTTTCCACCAAGTACTCAAAATCAGTTGCCTAGCAGTGTGAAATCACCAAATATGCTTAATTTTGATAATTTTTTGTGGTCGCTGTAATTAATTTCAGCCGATATTTTTTTCAATTTCTGGTGTTTTATGAAGAGTAGAATCAAATATATTTTTTTCAATACTTTTTGAAGATGACACCTTTTGAATGTTTCCTTGTTAGTAGACGAAATACGAGGGAGTTGTAATTTTTGGATAGCTTAGTCTATAATGGAAGGGTCATAACCTCTGTCAATTGCAATGGCTTTCAGGTATTTAATTTCAGATTTTAATAAAATAGGATTTGAACAAATATTAAGGGCACGGTTTACAAAAGTATAGAAAGCAGACATTTTTTGGTTAGGTGGGTGACATGAACGCGCATGGGGAGGAAGGGAGACAGCAAAATTTTTTCGATAGACGGTGGTTGAAAATCCATTTACAGTGCGAGAGACGAGGGTATCAAGAAATGAAAGGGAGCCATTATTTTCTATTTCATATGTAAACTGGATATTACTGTCAATTAAATTTAAAGTTTCTAAGACATGGTCAATATTGTGATGAGATATGTCGATAAGCCTGAAGGTGTCGTTAACGTAACGGGTCCAAAAAGGAAAGGATATTTTTTTAAAAAGCTTGCTTTCGAAATAGTGCATGTAAATATCAGCGATAATTGGGAAGAGAAGGGTACCTATCCTAAACCTTCAGACTGACGATAGAATTTATTTTGGAAAGAAAAAGTGGTTTGTGATAAACAAATGCGGGTAAGAGAGATTAATTCTTGAATCTCAAAAGATGTGAAATGAAACTCTTTTCACCTTTTGAAAGGGGCTCTTTCGAAATCGTATGGTGAAGCGTGACAGATGCTGTCGCAAACATTTCAAAAGGTTAATCTATTTTCGAGACAACAGAGGGCGCCACTTATTGGAACATTAGTGAAAAGAGATTTTACACCAAAAGAAACCATAGTGAGATTAGTGTGAGGGCAATTTTGAATGTTTTTTGCAAATTTTATGGAATTCTTAACAGTATAACTATTAACAGCAAGAAGGGGAGCAAAAACTGTGGTGAGAAATTTAGCTAAATTATAGAAAGCAGTACCGATATTAGAGACTATGGGACGAAATGGAATATTGGGTGTGTGAACTTTCGGTAAAGTATAAAATCTGGCACAATTAGCAATAGAAGGGATAAGATGAGATTTAGTCGAGTCCAATAACAAGGGACAAGATTTTATAGCAGATTTTATTTTATTTAACTCTTGAGTAGAGGGGTCACGGGGCAGAGGAATATATGGGCCATCATTAATTAATTCGGTAACACTTTCGATAACTTTTTAATACCTTCACTTCAGTTTAAGTTTAGCATTAATAAAACAGTCAATTGTATCAGCCGATGTTTTGCCAAGAATACACTGTTTTAAATTAGTGAAGATGATTATAGGCTAAATATTTGCAAATACTAAATAGATGAGATAAAAGAGATTGGTTAGAATTTGTTATTTTGCTAATTTATCTTTTAAGTAGTTTATTACTTCCATTACCCTACTACCGTAGGGTAATGAAAGTATTGTATTCGGTCTGAAAATTCGATATCGGGTTTTCACCTGATTTACACATTTTAAGGTCCCCTGAGTCCAAAAAAGTGGTTTTTGGCAATTGGTCAGTGTGTATGTATGTGTGTGTGTGTGTGTGTGTGTGTGTATGTATGTGGAGAATCTACTGTCTATTATAGCTCAGAAACTAATAAAGATAGAGCTACGAAACTTTAGAATTGAAATACGTCTGGTGTACAGATGAAATTTCTAAATTTTGGTGAAAATTGAAAAACCGGAAGTAGGACATCGGAAACCGGAAGTGGGACCGTAAGTCCGTATTTAAAAAACGGCTCTAACGATTTTCTTCAAACTTGCTATATAAACACTCTATTAGATGTCCTTTCGAATGATATAGTTGGTTAGTTCAGGAAAATTGATAGGCGTCCTGTATAAATAGCTCAATTTCAGGCCTCGCAAAGGCGTTCCTTTAAAAACGGTTGTACGGATTTTTTTCAAACTCGCCATTTTAACTCACTTTTAAATATGCTTTTGTATGTAATTATTGTTTTCCTGTCAATAATTGAGTTTAACCGGAAGTGGGACATCGGAAACCGGAAGTGGGACCGTAAGTCCGTATCTCAAAAACGGCTCTAACGATTTTCTTCAAATTTGCTATATAAACACTCTATTAGATGTCCTTTCGAATGCTATAGTTGGTTAGTTCAGGAAAATTGATAGGCGTCCTGTATAAATAGCTCAATTTCAGGTCTCCCAAGGGCGTTCCTTTAAAAACAGCTGTACGGATTTTTTTCAAACTCGTCATTTTAACTCACGTTTAAATATGCTTTTGTATGTAATTATTGTTTCCGATCAATAATTGACTTTTTGTAAATGTTGGCATCTCAGAAACGACTCTAACGATTTTCTTGAAAATTTGTATTTGGTTGATTATTATTTTTCTAATTATTATTTTAAATAACTTATTTGACGGATAGAGCAATTTTGTTACTTATTTAAATCAAAAATGTATATAAAATGTTTATAATGTGTGTAGTACTGGGTAATGGAAGTCGTGTGGCTGTTACACACGAGATTTTTTTTGTTATGAATTTAAAACAAATTCAGCGAATATCCTTAATTGATGTGTTTTGAAGGTAAAGAACTATTAGAGCAAAGATTATCTTAGAAAATAAACCAATTGAACAAATTTCACATTTTAATTATCTAGGATGTGACATATCTTATACTTACAGCAATGATATACAAAAGAAGCTAAATGAGCTCCAATACATCTGCGGGACTATAAAAAGAACATTGAGAAATGCAAGAGCAGATACCAGAATAAAATTTTTCAAGACAATGGCGATACCTATTCCTCTATATGGAAGCGAGACATGGACGCTCAAAAAGAGTCATGAAAGAGAAATCCGATTTTCAGAGATGAAATTTCTAAGGAGTGTGAAAGGCTATTCTAAAATGGATAAAATAAGAAATGATGACATCAGGAAGGAACTAAAAACTAAGCCAATAATACATAATATAATAAACTATAGAAATAAGTGGAGAGAACAATTGGAACGAATGCCAAATGACCGTATACCAAAGGGAGCTCTAAAACATAGACCAAGGGGGAGAAGAGATAGAGGAAGGCCACGTAAAAGATGGATTGAGGCAAGAACAGGCTTACAGCCTTCAACCGTGTTCTTTATTATTATTTATATTATTATTTACAAAATTTATCCATCATTATTAAGTTTTGTACTATTTTATATACAAAGTCTAATTATAAATGACATTTTTAAAAAAAAATGTATAACTTAAAATCTATGTATATATATATGTTACCGTTAAAGTATATAATTCAGTTATTTCATAGAATAACTAGTTATTTCATTAAATAACTAGACAAGTCGGTTAAAGTATATAATAGATAAAAATTTCATAATTTACTTAGTTATTCTATGAAATAACTAATGACAGACCGTTAAAGTATAAAATAAACAATTTCAAAATTATTTTATAAATTAATTGATCATAAATTCATGTACGCAAAGCGTACAGACGTGCGTAATACTGACCACTGCAGTACAAAATTGTGTATATGTTTCAGATTCCTGCATCTTGAGATAGGGGTATCCAGTGATGTTTTTTTTTTTTTTTTGGTTTTCATGTACGCAAAGCGTACAGACGTTCGAAATACTGGCTGCTGCAGTACAAAATTGTGCATATGTTTCAGATTCCTGAATCTTGAGATAGGGGTATCCAGTGATTTTTTTTGGTTTTCATGTACGCAAAGCGTACAGACGTGCGTGATACTGGCTGCTGCAGTACAAAATTTTGCATTTTTTTTTATTTATTTCATGCATTTTCAGTAAAATTTTGCATCTCAAAATGCATGAATCTGAAACATAAGCACAATTTTGTACTGCAGCAGCCAGTATTTCGAACGTCTGTACGCTTTGTGTACATGAAAACCAAAAAAAAAAAAAAATCACTGGATACCCCTATCTCAAGATGCAAGAAATCTGAAACTTATGCATAATTTTGCACTGTAGCAGCCAGTATTTCGAATGTCTGTACACTTTGCGTATATGGAAACAAAAAAAAATCACTGGATACCCCTATCTCAAGATGAATGAATCTGAAACGTATGCACAATTTTGTACTGAAGCAGCCAGTATTTCGAACGTGTGTACGCTTTGCGTAGATGAAAATCCCCAAAAAAATCACTGGATGCCCTATCTCAAGATGCATGAATTTGAAACATATGCACAATTTTGGACTGCAGCAGCCAGTATTTCTAACGTCTGTACGCTTTGCGTACATGAAAAAAAAACTGGATACCCCTATCTGAAGATGCAGGAATCTGAAACATATGTACAATTTTGTACTGCAGCAGCCAGTATTTCGAACGTCTGTACGCTTTGCGTAGATGAAAACCAAAAAAAAAAAAAAAAAAAAAAAGAAAAATTATTGGATACCCCTATCTCAAAATGCATAAATCTGAAAAGTATGCGCAATTTTGTACTGCAGCAGCCAGTATTTCTAACGTCTGTACGCTTTGCGTACATGAAAAAAAATCACTGTGGGTACTCCTATCTCAAAGTGCATGTGTCTGAAAAATATGCAAAATTTTGTGCTGCAGCACTGCTAAAATAACCGGTAAATGTGGTAAATATTGAATAATTAATCACATTTCCCCAAAATTTAGCAGGGATTATGCATTATCATTTCATACATTAACGATCATGTAATCGTTATTCTATAGAATACCTAGTTAAATCGTAGAATTCAATAATATTATATACGTTAACTAACTTGTCTAATTATTCTATGAAATAACGGATTTCATGCTTTAACTGTAACATATATATATATATATATTTAAAATCTATAATTTTAAATTGTTTTCAATGGACTATTACTTGAATTTGAGATCTTTTAGTAAAAATAATTAAAAAATAACTTAGATTATACTTTTTATTAGTAAACACAGATGAACGACTTGTAAAGCTAACGTTAATATATAAATAAAAATATTGCTTAATCATATTTTAAAGCATATAAGTTGATGGCATAATACTCCCCACTTTAGCTTTTACATATTTTTTTAATTTTTTTTTTTTTTTTTTTTTTTTTTTTTTTTAAGATATTGCTTATAATTTTTATAATCATAGGAAAACACGTTTTGCAACGGCAAAAGTAAAGAAATATCTAAGTAAAAGTAATTAAATAAATAAATAAAAACAATGTTTCAATGTGAAATAATATTGTAAAAAATACGAAAGAAACTACAGTGTGATACCATCTTAAATACATTTATTTGTTTAAATGATTCACCTTACTTTTTATTTTCAAGTATCTCCATTTATATTTTGTTGTAATTTTCATTATTTAATGGGTATTCATTTGTCAATTGATATTTTTGTAAATGGCTTGTTTATAGATATTCAGAACATAACTGAAAAAATAAATAAATAAATAAATAAATAAATAAATTTGAAAATAAACTTTAGAAAAAAAAAATTGGAAACCATGAGAGAAACTGAGAAGATATTTTACGCTTCAGATAAAATTGAATGAGATTCGAAATACATTTTTATTTATTCATTTTTTTTTCTGGCGTCGATTACCTAAATTGCTCCATTTTGAGCAGAATGTTCCAAATCTCTGGATTTTTCTGCTCACGTTGATGTGAAATGTCAATGTACACGTTTGAATAAATCGAATTCTTTTCAAAAAGAGAAAAATGTTGAAAACATTATTTTAGAAAACGACATTTATTTATCGCTGGGTAAAATAAAATGAACAGGAATACATTACTAAATTCACTTTTTCTAAGTTGGACGTGAGAAATTTATTCTACGTATATAAAATTCAACAATAGAGCTGTAAATGCTACTACATTTCTTTTACAAAATTTCAGAAAATGTAGAAAAGTTTTTCTTTTTCAAAAATTAAAATAAGGAAATTATTTTAATGAACTGCGACTTTTTATTATTTTTATTATTATTACTAAAAAAAAGTGCAATTAATTATTTTATATAATTTATAAAACCATTATTATTTTATTTAATTTATATAAACACTATATATAAATAGGTAAATATGTGAATAACGCCCCATATTTTTTTTCTTTTTTTTTTTTTCTGTAATCCCTGTTCTCCTGTGAAATTTAAGATTTACATGAAATTGAAAAAATAATTAACAAAAAGCACTTTAATGCATTATTAAAAAGAAAAGTGTTTAGTTCACCGTTTGCAATTTTTAAAACATAAAATAATATATTAATCTATATAAAATTCATCATTAAGCTTAAATTTATTTATACAATTTATATAGAGATACTTAGAAAAGGAGAAAATGAATTTAATTTTCAGTTTGTATTAGCAGGGTAGTTATAATTTAAATTTAGGTATAAATAACAACATATGACTAAAACGCCGGAATATATTATCCTCGCATTTGGTAGCAAGCGATTCAAAGAGGCGCTCGAGGAAATAATACTACAAAAAATATCCGCTAGGTGGCACTGTGAGGGAAAAAATCCAAAAATTAATAAATAAAAGCACCTACGTTCAATAAAAAGAAAATAATCAATAAATTATCAAATTGTATTTGAATTTCCTGTGAATTATTTATTTTATATAACTTTCTGTCGTTTCTTGTTTAGTAAAACCACCAAGGAAGATCATCCCACTCAGGCATAGGACTCTCATGAAGTCAATTGCCCTTAATCTTCACAAACACATCTTTTTACTATAAAAATACCCTCTAGGGGAATTTTTAAAACTTAAATTTTGGTTCCTTGAGTGCATATCATGAATGGTTGCGGTAGAATATCATCTGCCCTTTTTAGATACATTTTAGACTTTTACAGGATTCTTTTAATTTACTGTGAATGTTTATGTGCATATACTGTTGAGTATTCACCCTAAATCTTCACAAAATTTCCGCAATTTTATTACCATTAAGTCTGAATTTCAGTAATGCGTTACAAATTATGTAATATATATTGTTAAGGTAAGCTTTGAGCATATACTTTCTGATTATTGGATTAAATGGATTTTAAGACAAAACTTTTGTCGAGAATTATAGTGTGTTAAGATTAGTTTAATTTACTTGAAGCCAGTAAATATGTAGTATTTATTAACTGGCTTCAAAAAAGCAGAAGGCTTCAATTTCAACCCTTTTTTTTTCTTTTTTTGTCAGCTTATAATTTTTTAACGAATGCTTTGATATTGATACTTTTTACCCCTTGAGAAGGTTTTTTTCTGGAATAGGTCCCATTATTACATTCCCATTTTTAAAATTAAAACTTAATATAGGGAGCTGTAGTCATAAAAGTGGTATGTAAGAATTGTTAAATGGGCATGTGCTAAAATTAACAACCGCTTACAGCGCCACCTGGTCGAAAACAGTGAAGTTATCATTCATATCTTGAAACCGATACAAGATAGGGGATGAAAGTGAATTACAAAGTTGTAGAGCATCATCGATTTGTTACGAAATGAAATCTTGTATACATGAACGCTGAAATCAGAACGCCTAAAACGTCCACTTCTTTGTTCGCAATTTCCTACTCTATGAAGTGCTGAATCGATCTTAGAAAGAAAAAAAAAGACAACTGTACCTCGTTAATTATCTTTATGAGCTGAACAGTTGAACCTTTGTTTGAATTTTATGCTTGTTCACACTGTAGCATAGTAAATTCAGTATTTGAGAAAAATCAACTGAAAAATAAGGATTATGTATTTTTTAGTATTATAACAAAACTGACACAACTGCCTCTCAGGGGGATAATTTTTATGATAGAGATATTGATACAGATATTTCAGTGACATAAACTAACTAAAAATTTCCATTATTTGAGTTGTGTCACTCTCCTTGTTACGTTTATATCTCTTCTTATGCACTTCCTTTTTTTTTTTTTTTTTTTTTTTACAGATTATTTACTGGGATTTTGCCGATAAATCTGACTTGTCGTATTTAAATAAAGTAACTAGTATCAGTAGATTTTTTTTTATTATTATTTATTTATTTTTATTTTTTTATTTATTTTTTTATTTATTTATTTATTTATTTTTTGAATAATCTGAGTATGCTGTTTAAAGAGATTTTCCTTGTGAGATTTCAATTTTTAAAACATAAATGCTTAATCAGGAACAATATTTATATTGTTTTCTAAAAGTTTTTTTTTTTTTTTTTTTTTTTTTTTTAGGGGGGGGGGGAGGGGGGATTGGGCATTAAAAAAAAGAAAAGAAAGTGAAATTGATCAATAATGAATAAATATTACACAAGGAAAAGGAAGAAAATGTCATTTCTTAATTAAAAATATATATATTAATATATTTATTTATATTAAACTATATTTAATGCTATCGAATGAATATTTTATAGCATTACTCATTTTGATTTGATAAATTCCATAAAATTATTTAATCAGAAAACTGGAATTAATTTGGATGTAAATTAATACAAAAATTAACATATTTGAAGCTGAAGCAATATGTTAAAGGACTATTTATTTTTTATGTCAAAGATATTAAGGTTCATTATAATAAAATTAACAATAAAAATATGTTTAATGTTATTTTTTATCTTACTGATAAAACTTTAATACGGCGTCTTTAATAAAATTAACATCGGTATAATCCAATTAAAGCAGAAATATTTGAATCTTTGTGTATAACACTTGTATCATTAATCGATTTACATGATTACATGAAAGAGTTTTTCCTCTTCTTTTGGGACATGGTGCAAGTTTTTGTGCAGTGTTATTTGCCAATTTGCGATAATAGCGCAACAGAAAATTAATAGAGTTTCTTGGCAACGTTAAAAGCATGTTAATAGCAAAACCGAAAGATAGCTTAATTAAGCTGAAGAAAAAAAAATAAACTTAATTATGTACGTTTATTACTTGTGAAAAATTGTATTCCAACTAGCATTAAAAAGAATTATCTGCATAAAAAGAAATAAATCAGTTTATGTGCTTTAATGTGTCCTATCTTATGCTATTCGAATCTGTATCAATGGAATAAAATAAATTGAAACAAATTGTTTATGTTTAAAAAAATAAATTGAATAGTTTATGTTTATAAAATATACAATAAATAACTAAACACATATGGATTTACGTTTAACACTTAATCTATGTGTCTATAATTTAACTGAATGAAAATGTCACTCACTTTTACTTTACGAACACTATAGTGAGGTAAGTATTGTAATCATGTCAAAAATCCGAATTTGAGATTTTGATGTTTCTATACGTTTCGAGGTCTCCTGAGTCCGTTTCTATTATTTTTACGATGATGTATGTAAGTGTGTGTGTGTATGTATGTGTGTATCTCTGTGAGTGAACACGCTAGTGTCTAAACGCTTTGTTCGAATAAGCTGAAAGTTGGTACGCATATCGTAAGTCACCATAGTACAAACCCTATTGATTTTGGTGAATCTAGCACTTATATTTTTTTTTACAGGGACACAAAGAAAAATTCTTTATCATTATGGCCTACGGGACCAAAATCCTAAAAGTGCGATAGCATCTAAACGCCTTATTCAATTGAGCAAAAAATGTATACACATATTTTAGGTCATAGTTACACCAACTGTATAGAATTTGGTGAATATAGTAGTTGCAGTTTTTTCTTACAGGGACGCAAAGAAAATTTCTTTATCACTATGGCCTATGGGACCAAATTTTTAAAAGTGCGACAGAATCTAAACGCCTTATTCAATTCAGCTGAAAATTTATATGAATATTATAAATGACTGTTGCACTAAGTATAAGCATTTTGGTGAATCTAGCATTTATAGTTTTTACAGGGACACAGCGAAAAATTCTTTATCGTTATGATCTATGGGCTCAAAGTTCCGTTGCGTTAAATAAAACATCGTGTAATATATGGAGAAAAATACTCAAACACTCTATTATGGTTTTTTTCTCCTTTGTTTGTTTAACAACTCCTCTTTCTTTCTTTCGTTTTTTTTTTTTTTTTTTTAATTCAAATGGATACGCAAGAAAATTTTCAAATTAAAACATAACATCTTAAATATTTTAAAGAATTTATTTTTAGTTGTAAAAGAGAAACTTTTTCAAGGTGAAAGCAGAGATATTATCACAAACACTAATCTACATAATAAAATAAGAATTGCGATTTTAGTTCAGATATAATTTTTTGGATTTAGCAATTTCCAGTGAACGTTTAAAATGTTACATTACGCGTTTCTCATTGGAGTGCTTTAGTACATCTTAATTACAATTTTGCTTTCTAGCATTCTTCTTTGTATAATTTCCTTTTCTTTTACATATGTTATTTATAAATCTCAGGAATTCATCGCCAAGTTTCAAAGCTCCAGGTTAATACTAGAATGAATGACAGGTCTAAATTTATACCACAAAATATTTTTTTTTTCTATGTTTCCCTTGCAAATTCATGTAATTCTTTTCATAACACAATTACCGCAATCGTTTGAAGAAATATATAATAGGTCAATGAAAAAACATAAAAGAATTAAAAAAGAAAATAAAAACTAGTGAAAATCTCTCTCCCCTCCTACAAATATGATTCAACCAATCGTTTTATATACTCACAAGTTTAGTTTTTCTTCTTTCTTCTTCTTCTTCTTCTTATTTTTTTTTTTTTTAAATAATCATATTGAAAATTTTCTACCTTATCTGGGGTATTCTTCCCATTAAAAGGGAAGAGATAATTCTACATATGCAAAGCTTTATCCAGGTTGAATATTACTGTGAAAAAATTTTCTTTTTACTTTGATGATCGGTTAAATGTAATGTCAATTATTTAATTACATTTAATTAATATATTAACTTTTTTCCTATGCTGCCACATTAAAAATCACCACGACAGCTGATTCATATACATCGTAGGCATTAAAGGTTCAAACACAAAAAACATAAAATGAATAATGTAAAAATAAGTATAAATTTCAATAAATTCTATATTTTTTCTTCTAGTGTTCATAAATAAATATATATAATAATAACGTTAAAGACAAACGGCGTCCCAGAAAAGTTAAAGTAAGTTCAGTATCTCTTAAAACATATTAAAGAGATTAAAAAAAAAAAAAAAAAAAAAAAGGCTAAACTCGTAAATTGGTACAAGTTCAATATCTTCTTATTATGAATAGAGAGAAAAGTAAAAACAGTTGAAACGACCTACTCGCTAGCTAACTTTCTACGTGAAGAAAAAAAAAAAGAAAAAAAATGCCATTTATGAGTTCTTAGCATTCAAATACCATATGCCTAAGTGATAAGTAAGAGACTATCTTATAAGCAAGAATATATTGTAAGAGGTTGTAACTTTAAAAGTTAAATATATATATATATATATATATCTTTATATATATATTTCTTTTGTGCGTGTGTATGTCACTGAACTCCTCCTAAACGGCTGGACCGAGTTTAATGAATTTTTTTGTGTGTCTTCAGGTGGATTTGAGAATGGTTTAGATTTACAATTCAGTTCAATCGGATAATTGGATCAAAAGTTATTAAATAAAAACTCCATTTAAACTTTAAAATGATTAAAAAGAAAAATATATTTGATACCAAAATAAACAAAATTCACGTTTATTTTTTTTTTTTTTCCGGAAATAAAATATTTTTAATTTCGCGTGATAAATAATAAAAATTAGAAAAAAAGAAAAAAAAAAAATCAATATAAAGTTCTAACAGATGACGTCACGAGCATGTATGCTGAGGGACAGTTGACCCCACTGACCCATTTTATCATTGCGGAATAGTGTTACAAATTTATTGTAACACAGTGTTGTAAATGTATTTGTAAAAGCATGAAAAATAATCGACTACTACGCTTCCAAAAGCATGGAAAAATTAGCGTTGTCCTTCAGCAAAGTACGGTTTCTAAGAAGAAAGTCACGTGGTTGTTAGAACTCTATACTATGAAAATATTCGCGTGTAAATAAATATTTTCATAGAGATACTTGGTATTAGCTTAAAATTTTATTTAATTTAGTAGTACTTTTCTTTTCTACAGTAAAACAAAATTTTTCGTTTTAATTGATACTTTATATGTAACTTATAAAGGTTCTTTTATGTTTTCACCTTAATTGTAAATAGTAATAATTTCGAATTTATTTGAATTTTTTATTTTTAATTTTTTTTTTTTTTTGTATATATCATAAAACAGTTTTTTTTTTTTTTTTTTTTTTTTTTGTATGGAACAGCTGTAGTTTGGAAAAATTTGAAATTTCGCACCGAAGTAGTACGGACGTTTCTCACCAAGATGGTCAGACGCAATTGAGATAGCCATGTTAATTCATCGCAAAAATGGTCAAAAATATTTAAAGTCGACAAGGGAGGTCTATACTAAAGCTGTGCCTTTGTATTTATCTTCATATATTTATTTCTTTTGTGCGTGTGAATGTCACTGAACTCCTCCTAAACGGCTGGACCGAGTTTAATGAAATTTTTTGTGTGATTTCAGGTGGATTCAAGAATGGTTTAGATTTACAATTCAGTCCAATTTAAATTGTTTATTTAATTAATTTATCACTTATAAATTGTTGTTGATTTTGGAATGTTTTACATTGGATCCGGCAGACTGTGCTACGATCGTAGTATCGAATATTCAATAATACGAAGGCGAAGTGATGACGTCACTGGCCGTCCGTGGATGCAAGAAAAATATTTCCTATGTTAATCGCCCATTGGATTTTAAATTACTAAAAATTGAGGAAAATTATTTCCCGATTTTAATCCCCATATTTGGGTATAGATATGTATTAGTTATCATGTGTATGCGTTAGATTGAGTTGTTTTTGCTGTAAAATTGATAAAATTTGAATTTTTAATCTCAAAACTGTCATCCTTGGCGGAAAAAAAATATCGCCATATCATCTGGCGAAAATATTTAATTTCTTTCAAAAATAATGGTTATTTCAACAACTTATATTAAGAGAGTAATGAATAATATGAAACAATTTCGTACAATACATATTACGAAAATATACATCTGGCATGTTTTTTCGTATTACGTTTTTGATCGTCAAATACAAAAAACGCCAAGGAAGACAGAGTTTTGAATTAAAATTAATCTTTTGTCTATTTGAGAGCAAAATAACTCAATCTAACACATGCATACGATAACTAATACATATCTATACCCAAATACGGGGATTAAAATCGAGAAATAATTTTCCTCGATTTTTAATAATTTTTTATAAAAAATCCAATGGGAGATTAACATAGGCAATCTTTTTGTTGCATCCACTGACGGTCAGTGGCGTCACACTTCGCTTGCGTATATTCTATTGTAATTCCAGTTTGTCCCGACAGTTGGTACTGCCATCAAATTCAGGAAAATATTTTGTAACTTCGTGTTATTATTGTTATACAAAAAATTGTGTCCTAATTGAAATATTACATCAAGATGTAATTAGTGTTTGAAGAGTTTTGAAGTATGCATAAAAAACTATACATTTTGCAAATTTAGTGCGGAATTGGAGTGAGTATTTTATATAATTTTCTATCAAATTTACACGCGCGTTGATTAACAACCACCCTAACCTACAAATTTATTTGTGTAGCTAATTTATTATATTATATTTATTTATTTTTTGAATGGAGCACCTTTAGTATCGGATCCCTTTGGCAAAATTTGAAATTTGGCACCGAAGTTGCTCGGACGCTTCTCGCCAAGATCTTTAGTTCCACAATTGAGATAGCCATTTCAATTCATCGCAAAAATGGCTTAAAATATTTAAAGTCACCAAAGGGGTCCCATAATTTTAAGCGTGTGTATGTCTGTGATATTTTATTTATTTATTTTTTGTATGGAAAATTTGGCACCGAGGTAGCTCGGACGCTTCTCGCCAAGATCTTTAGTTCCACAAATGAGATAGCCATTTCAATTCATCGCAAAAATGGCTTAAAATATTTAAAGTCACAAATGGGGTCCCATACTTTTGTGCGTGTGTATGCCACTGATATTTTATTTATTTATTTTTTGTATGGAACACCTTTAGTATCGGATCCCTTTGGCAAAATTTGAAATTTGGCACCGAAGTAACTCGGACGCTTCACGCCAAGATCTTTAGTTCCACCATTGAGATAGCCATTTCAATTCATCGCAAAAATGGCTTAATATATTTAAAGTCACCAAAGGGGTCCCATTGTGGCTTAGATTTAGAAAATCCGTGCTTTTCTCACGGCCAATTATCTGTTGTGTGTTCCAGGGTTGGAAAACCTTCGAATTTGTTTGTGTATACTCCTCAAGGATTAACCAAAAATATTGTACATCCAATGGCATTACGATAAATTAAGTTTTTGTAGATTAAAAAAATATACCTGTTATAAAATAAATTGAGTTTCAAGTTTTTCACCTTTAATTAAAACGAGTTTAAGTTTTTATTTAATACGAACTCTACATTTCACTTCGCTCATACTATACACATACTCGCATGCACCGATTGATTGAATTGTGATAAATGTACATGATGTTAGATATTGTAAAAACTTTTTGATAAAAATTTTCATCAAATCGGTCCAGATTGTTACAGCTTATTCAAAAAAGACGGAATTTTCATGTGAAATTCGTTGTTATCAGAGATTCTCTCATAAATTGAAATATTTGCCGTATGAAATAAAATTTTCTTCTGTTAGACATTCAGCGGAGGTTTTAGATAACAAGTAGCAAGTTGAAAGTACCAAGAAGCAAGTAGCGAAAATTTCGGTAATTATGTCTTTTACGTTATAATCGGAATTCACAGTCACCGTTCACAGCGCTCCATACCTGTTTCACTTATATACCACATCCTTACACACTTACAATAAATTAGTTATTTTTTTCTTGCAAAATATTCTCTAGAAATAATTTATATGACAAAACAACGTTTGTCGGGTCAGTTAATATATATATATATTAATTCCACAACAGAAAATAATAAATACGAGGACGAAAGATCTATGATTGCAAAGAACGATAATGTTAGACCTAGAGAAAGGCAGTTCAGCGTTTAATCTGGAAAAGTTCTCCTGGTTGATTCTTTGAAGAGTGACGGAAAGAAAAACAATGATATCCTGAAAAATGAATGAAGAAAATTACATTAATTGCATTGAATTTAAAATTAAAGATAAATTGAACAAACAAGTTATTATGTGTTATATAATCTACGTTATGTAAGTTCATTTTGTATAAGTTTTATATGAGTTAAGAATAAAAATAATCAACTTTTCATTCAAAAACCTATTATACAGAAACTATTTGTTTTGTTAAAATCAACTGACAAATATAATTTGTATTAAAAAAAAAAAAAAATCGAATTCATATTTTTCAAAATTTTAATTAAAACTTAATACATATTTGTCTCAAAATTTCAAGTATTTAAAAGTGTAACTCTAACTTATTGGAAAAAGTTTTAAAAAAGTTTAATTATTTTTAACTTAAAAAAATAGAAACATTTTGTTTTTTAAGGTTTTCTGTGAAATGTTCTTTATTAATTATAATTTAAAGAATCCATTGTGCAAAATCTTTCAGAAGTACTCAGCAAACAGTTTTCATTCATGAAAACAGTACTGATGAAAGTGATGCACTGTTTTTAATTGCTTTTAAATTTTAATGTTTGTTTTTCAACTTTTGTACTTTATTTTAAAAATAAACGAATTATTAATGTAAAATAGAGTTATTTTTCCAACACTCCATACCATAATGTAAAAAATGTAAAGAGATAAGTTCTAAATGTAAAGGTTATATGACTAGTTTTAAAAACTTGTTGATCTATTTGTTGAAAATGTGTTGAAAAAAATAAAAAAAATAAATAAAAATAAAATATCTGATGTGGACACCACATGACTTCCTTATACAACCATAGTACAGCGTCTAGAATAAACAGTGTGGCAACCGCCTATAACCGTGATGTTAAAATGATGCTACAAAAATTAAGCTTACCCAGATGTCGCTTTGATCGAAACTATTGCTCAAATCGAAGACCTGATTGGCTTTTCCCAGTTTCGTCAGTTTAATTACGTGATCTAAGCATACAATTAACCAATAGGGAGTCTCGGTTTTGTTGTCGTGACACTAGCTTCGATTACAATGACATCTGGTGACAGGCTTAGTTTTTTTAGTACAATTTTATTCGCCGTTTTCCACACTGTTTATTCCAGACGCTGTAACCATAGGAATATACATATTTTTATGAAAACATTGAGAGTTTTGTAAAAGGTAACTGATTCGTAAAAAAACAGGCATGTTCCAGTTCATGAACATTTATATATGTAAAAAAAAAAAAAAAAAAACTGTTACTCTAACCAAAAATGTCACCATAATACGATTACATATACCGCCGAGACAAATATAGTAGTTTTTTTCAGGAATAGTAATCCACAACTTATTACAAAATCTCTCATTGACAAATGCGCAGATTAAAATCATTCGAGTATAGATGTCCAAGTTTTGTTCTCTTTGGAAAAAACTGGTGGCAAGAAACACACTTTTCCAAAATAATTAACTCAGTTAAAATTGACAAACTGTTTCTGGCTATCCAGAAACAATATTTGCCGCAAAATTTTATCGCTAATCTCACCAGGCCACAAGGGTTGCTAGAGTTTGAAAGCTCTAACTTCAATACAGACAGTTCTGATATATTCCGGAAAAAATCTTTGGTTTACAGAGCAGAACTAAATTCATCGAAAGTTCTATAAATGACTCACAGGACAACCAAAAAAAAAAAAAAAAAATCTGGAATGACTCCATTCGACTTTCCGAACATTGAGTAATTAACAGTTTTGTAGATAAAGTAAAGAAAACCATTGAGAAAACCATAATAGAGTGTTTGAGTATTTTTCTCCATATATTCCACGATGTTTTATTTAACGCTATTGTACTTTGAGCCCACAGATCATAATGGTAAAGAATTTTTCGTTGTGTCCCTGTAAAAACATATAAATGCTAGATTCACCAAAATGCATATAAATTTTCAGCTCAATTGAATAAGACGTTTAGATGCTATCGCACTTTTAAAAATTTGGTCCCATAGGCAATAATGATAAAGAATTTTTCTTTGTATCCCTGAAACAAAAAAAAAAAAAAAAAAAAAAAAAAAAAAAGCTAAATTCACCAAAATCTATACAGATCTTGCAACTGTGACCTATAACATGTGTACAAATATTTTGCTCAGAATAATAAGGCGTTTAGACGCTATCACACATTTGAAAATTTGGCCCCATAGGCCATAATGATAAAGAATTTTTCTTTGTGTCCCTGTAAAAACCTATAAGAGCTAGATTCATCAAAATCAATAGGGTTCGTGCTACGGTGACTTGCAACATGCGTTCCAACTTACAGCTCATTCGAGCACAGCGTTTAGACGCTAGCGTGTTCACTCACACACATACATACACATACACACACACACACATACATATATCATTGCAAAAATAGTGAAAACTGACTCAGGGGACCTCGAAACGTATAGAAACATCAAAATCTTAAATTCGGATTTTTGACATGATTACAATTCTTTCCTCACTATAGTGTTCGGAAAGTGAAAAAAAAAGTGATTGTTGATGATTGTCGACAAGAACTTGCCTATATCTTTACGTGCTATCTATACGGTATTGCAGTAAAAGTGGAAACAGATGAAATTTTTTTCATTTCCACGAAGGTGGGCTTAGACGTAGCGTAAAATTAAGAATTAAAATGTCGCGAAAAATAGTAGTAAGGGATTCAGAGAATTTGGAAGCGTTAACTTAAAAGGAGTCTAATTTATGAAATTTTCTAATGATGCATTGATTTCTCGCGCAGAACGACCTTGAAAATTCCATAAACCACTGAAAATACTCTCGATGATTTCAAATTCCATTCAGACTTCGAAATATTCGTTGTTCCTGATTTAGAGAAATTTATGCTCTGCAGTGTATTTAACAATGTTTATTTGATTTCTGTAGTAAAATGACAATTTCATTGGATTGTTTCGAGAATATTAATTTTTGTAGTAAAAAATCTGGAATCACTCAACTCGACTTTCCGAACATTAAGTACTTAACGATTTGTTAAATAAAGTAAAGTAAGAGGAGTTGTTAAATAAACAACGACAAAAAAAAAATTATAATAGGGTGTTCGGGTATTGATCTTTATACATTAAACGATGTTTAATTTAACGCTATTTTACCAAACACGTAGATCATAATGATAAAGAAAAATTCATTGTGTCCCTGTAAAAACCTACAAATGCTAGATTCACCAAAATGCTTATAGTTAATGCAACAGTGACTTATAATATTTATATAAATTTTCAGCTCCATCGGATAAGGCATTTAGACGCTATCGCGCGCTTTAAAGTTTGAGCCCATTTGCCACAATTATAAAGAAATTTGCATTTTGTCCCTGTAAAATGAACCATAAGTGCTAGATTCTCTAAAGTTCATAAAGTTCGTGTGACGGTGACGTATAACATGTATATAAATTCTTAGTTAATTTGATAAAGGAGTTTAGTAGCTTTAAATAATTTAAGCCTATAGGTCTTAATGATGAACATTTTTTAATTGTATCCCTGTAAAAGTCGTTAAGTGCTAGAGTCACCAAAATCCATACAGTTTATGTGATGATGGCCTGTAACTCGTTTATAAATTTTCCACTCAAACGGATGAGGCATTTAGATGCTATTGCACTTTAAATAATTTCACCCCATATGCCATAATGATGCAGAATTATTTGTTGTGTCCCTGTAAAGACACTAGATGTGCTAGATTCACTAAATCCTATATAGATCGTGAAACTGTGACCTATAAAATGTGCATAATTTTTTTTTGTTCAATTGAATAAGGAGTTTAGACGCTATTGCACTTTTTAAAATTTGGTCCCGGGCCATAATGATAAAGAATTTTTCTTTCTATCCCTGTAAAAAAAACTATAAGTGCTAGATTCACCACACTGTATGCAGTGCATGTAAATATTACCCATAATATGTGCATAAATTATTTTCTCAGTTTAATAAGGCGTTTTGACGCTATCGCACTTTTTAAAATTTGATCCCATAAGCCATAAAGATAAAGAATTTTTCCTCGTGACCCTGTAAAAAACCTATAAGTGCCAGATTCACCAAAATCAATAGGGTTCGTGCTATGGTGACTTCCAACATGCGTACTAACTTACACCTCATTCGAACAAAGTGTTTAGACGCTAGCGTGTTCACTCACATTTATACACACACACACTCACACACACACACACTTACATACACACACATACACAAACATACACACTTACACACACACACACATACATACACACACACACACATCCATACATCGTCGTAAAAATAGTGAAAACGGACTCAGGGGACGTCAAAACGCCAAAATCTCGAAATCGGATTTTTGGCATGATTACAATACTTTCCTTACATATGTATATTCGGAAAGTAAGAAAAGAGATTTATTCATTAAATGAAATGCATTCGTCTATTATTTCATTGAAAATTACTGCTTATTTCTTTGAGAACTACTTTCTACACGCTAAAATAGCCACATTTTGGTTTTTTTAAATAAATATCATTAAAGGCTCTATCTACGGGCTGAATATTCATTAAATGAAGTGCATTCGCGGACCAGAAACTGCTAATGTCTTTTACAATTATTTTCTGCACACAAAAATATCACTAACTTTCATACAAATATCATTTGGGCTCTATCTAATCTATGAATATTCATTAAGAAGTGCATTCGTCGCCTAGAACCTGCTTGTGTCTTTAGGAATTACTTTTTACACTCTAACATGTCGATAACTTTATTTTTTTTCTATGAATATCATTACAATCTCTACCTATGGTCTGCGTGTTCATTAAATGAAGGTCATTCGTCAACTAGAAATTATTTATGTTTTAAAGAATCAATTTCTACACACTAAAATGTCGACAACATTCTCAATAATAACATTACGTGCTCTATCTATGGGCTGTATATTCATTAAATAAAATACATTCGTCGACAAAGACCTGCTTATGTTTTTAAGCATAAGTTTCTGCACGCACAAATGTCTTCAACTTTCATAACAATACCATTACTGGCTCAATCATTAACGTCTTTTGAAATCTCTATAATGGTAGGTCATATATAAGGGCCAAAACCTTTGTATTTTTGGTCATTATGAATACAATTTTCCTAAATATATTCAAAACGGAAAACCACGGAAAGCCCAAAAAGGTCGCATTTGTTTGAAAAAGTAACTATTAAATATAAGCAGCTCCATTTATCGTCCAGTTAGTACCTAAACTCAAATGTCTGGTTTAGATGCAAATACAAGAAACGGGAATCGATATAGCATAGGCGAGGAAATCGCTGCTGAAGGCATTGCAGGCCCTAAGCGAAGTTTTAAGCAATTTCAATGGATTATATATATATATGTGTGTGTGTGTAAATGATAGATAACTTAATAAACTTTTCCCTTATTATTTTATCATTTAATAGATACATGTCAATACTAACACAACAAAAATAAAACTGATAAGAACACATTGCTAAAACTATCACAAAAAGGTTGCGATACATGTTAAGATCCAATAAGAGACAAAAACAATTTAAATTACTTACGCCCACTTGAACAACAACAAAAAAAAAAGGAGATTCCGGGCACTCCGGGAGTGCCGACAGAAGTGAAAGCGTGAACAATTACGTGTGTATTTCTTGAATCGTCAGGAAATATTATATTGTGCAGGAAATACTTTTAAATGAAGTGTTTTTTTATTCATTCATATAAACTACTACTACAAAAAGTATATTACAATTTCATTTAATGCGCTAATGGCAATAGATACAGTGTCCGGAGATGAGAGAAGTCGTGTAGAGTCTCACCAGTTTGTAAAAACGCGAGAAAAATGGCGGCTTTGGCCTTTCTCACGGTCTTGTAAGGTCTAACTGGAATAGAGACAGTGTCCGGAGATGAGAGAAGTCGTGTAGAGCCGCACCAGATTGTAAAAACGTGAGAGAAATGGAGGCTTTGGCCTTTCTCACTGTTTTGTAAGGTCTAACGGCTACGTTTCCGGCTGCAATCTTTAAGAGACAGTGTCCGGAGATGAGAGAAGCCGTGTAGAGCCGCGCCAGATTGTGAAAACGTGAGAAAAATGGCGGCATTGGCCTTTCTCATGGTCTTGTGCTGTCTAACTGGAATAGAGACAGTGTCCGGAGATGAGAGAAGTCGTGTAGAGCCGCACCAGATTGTAAAAACGTGAGAAAAATGGCGGCTTTGGCCTTTCTCACTATTTTGTAAGGTCTAACTGCAACGTTTCCGGCTGCAATCTTTAAGAGACAGCGTCCGGAGATGAGAGAAGTCGTGTAGAGTCATACCAGATTGTAAAAACGTGAGAAAAATGGCGGCTTTGGCCTTTCTCACGGTTGGAGATGACAGAAGTCGTGTAGAGCCGCACCAAATTGTAAAAACGTGCGAAAAATGGCGGCTTTGGCCTTTCTCACGGTTTTGTGAGGTCTAACTGCAATAGAGACAATGTCTGGAGATGAGAGAAGTCGTGTAGAGCCGCACCAGATTGTAAAACCGTGAGAAAAATGGCGGCTTTGGCCTTTCTCACTGTTTTATGAGGTCTAACTGCAACATTTCTGGCTGCAATATTTAAGAGACAGTGTCCGGATATGAAAGAAGTCAGTCGTGTAGAGCCGCACCAGATTGTAAAAACGTGCGAAAAATGGCGGTTTTGGCCTTTCTCACGGTTTTGTGAGATCTAACTGCAATAGAGACAGTGCCCGGAGATGAGAGATTTCGTGTAGAGCCGCACCAGATTTTAAAACAATATACAGTATATATTTATTAACACTTCACATTAGCAAGTTAATTGTATGATACATTATTTGTATCATACAAGGATCGAAAGCGTCAGCTGACGATGACGTGAGTTCAATGATTTTTGTTCACCCAAAAGTTTTCACTTCAAATGGAAAGCGTCAGCTGACGATGACGCGAGTTCAATGATTTTTGTTCACCCAAAAGTGCTCAACGCGCCTAAAGAAGTTTTCACTTAAAAAAAAAAAAAAAAAAAAAAAAGGCCTTTAAACATAATGGCGGAGAAAGTACAGTCGGTAACAAAAGCATCCAAACACCAGCAAAAACTCCCAAATAAAAAAAGTAGAGCCAACACTGTTCTGTGATACAAATCTATATATAAAGTGATTTAAAATATGGTGATTAAAATTTTTTGAAAATTCTTTTAAATATATTGAACGTCGAAGCAGGCAAAGCCCGCCAGTTAAATAGAAAAAAAAATTATTTACTCAAAACTTTCAATTTTCTCAGCTCTTATTTACACCTCTTTGCTTTAAAGTTATTTCAAAGGGATACACTGAGATTACTGAAGATACCTTGTATCCTAATCATTATATCATTTATAGTTGTAAAAGGCTCTGCTAGTTTTATATATTAAAATAACTTGAATTTGGCGGGAAATGTAGGTTGTTTTACAAATCGTATTTTTTTTTTTTTTTTTTTTTTTTTTTTTGGCTTTCACGCCAAAAGCTCGATTTTTCTTCTTTTTTTCAGATTATCTACTGCGATGCTGCCGATAAATTTGACTTGTCATATATTATTAAGGCAACATGTGTCGGTAAATTTTTACTATCTCTTATCCATATAGTATACGGTATAGAAAGTATTGTTTTTGGGTCAAATTCTCGATATTGAGTTTTTGTTATATTTACACGTTTTAAGGTCCCCTGTATCCAAAAATCCTGTTTTTTGCTGTTCGTCTAAGTGTCTCTGTGTGTATTTTTGTCTATGTGTGAGTCTATCTGTTATCAGCATATTTAAGATCAAATAATAGCAGAAAGTCCAAACTTGGCGAGTAGGGGGGAGTGGGGTACAATGGGCCGCTCCCCATAATTTATTTATTTATTTAATTTTATGGTTCATATTTTAGTACATAGATAGCAGCACTACAATGATGAAACTTAGCCATCAACTTCATGTCTAACTAAAAATTTAACCATTTTATTCGTGAAGTTTAGTTTACGGTAGCCAAAAGTAAATATTTTTAGTTAAACATTTTTTCTTTTCATCTTTCAGGAATAATGACCTGGAACAGACTATTTTAAGGGGATTTTTTTATTTATCTATTTATTGTTTTTTAATTTGCTGTCAAAGGTCCAGATGGGGTACAATGGACCACTAAGAAACGGGGTACAATGGACCATGGTTCATTTACCTCAGTTCTCTGTCATAATAAACTGATTTGCGAAATCTGCATTTTTGAAATGTTAGCTGTAAATTATGCAAAATAATTTCAGAGTTAACCTTAATTAGATCTATTATGTCTTCAAAGATGAATGAGAAAGCAATTTACTTTGAGGTTTCTTCATATTTATTTTTAATGACCATTCAGTTACTTTAGTATTCTTATATTTTTACAAATATCATACAGCTATAACAAACTAAATTAAATAATGCAATTAAAAAATAATAATACAAATAAATTTGACGAAAAAGACGGTTTTACATTTTGTTGTTTTAATCACAGAAATAAAAGATAAAGGATCTGTTTTTGTGATTCATGCAACGAAAATTTAACTAAGATCTCTATATTTTTTCCTGAGAGTGTTGCTATTACTCTTGTAATTTTTCAAGCTATTGTAATGATGAGTTTTCCAGACCATACAACTTCACAAGAAAACAGCAGATTTTCAGTGACACAACAATTTTTTAGCGGACCATTTTCTAATTTTAATGTTCATTAATTTACATTATTTGTATGAATCGAAGATATAAATAAACAAATATAATATATTCTACATTTTATACTATTAAGAAACATACAACATTTGTATGCTTTTTTAATTTTACCTGTGGTTCATAGTACCCCATATCATGGACCATTGTACCCTGCGGTTGAGGTACAATGGTCCATTTTGTCAGTTGTTATTAAAAAAATTATATTATTAAAGGTAAACATAATAGAGAATTTGCGTGCTTTCTGATTTTATTCTTATATAACAGAATATGAAAAGGTAAAAAAATAAATACAAACATTTTCTTTATTTGAAATCTAATGACTGATTTATAACAATTTTAACATCGCACGATTTACTCTATCTAGAAAACGCAGTATTAAATATCGTGACGTCACTCGTTATGACAACAAACGGGAGTAATCGTTGTTTACATTCGATTTTGTGCTTTGCTTTGCTTCTTGAATCAGTGAAATAAATTTTGTATTTTATAATAATGACGGATATTAAAAAGTCATAGTATAAATATTGTATTTTACTACTCTGCACTAATACAACGGCTAAATTCTTCTCAAAAGCTATTCTTTAGCATTCCACAGGATCCTATTAAACGAAAACATTGGACAACCGCCATGAAAAGAAAACAATTGAAAATAATGTTAAGATAAGGAAAAATGGCGATAATAGTAGTAAATGATTACATAATGAAAAAGAAATACTCAGAAATCACATAAATGGTTAATAATTATGAAAATTAAAACGAATTGCTGCTTGCTAACTAGGCTAACAAAATGTAAACATTGAAGCGTCATAAAGTGTGACGTCAGACAACGTTTTGAAATCACATGGTTAATTTTGGTTAATTTTAAAGTTCTTTTGAAATTAATGAGAACTTTTTTTTTGCACTTTTAATAAACTTTTTCAAATTTATGAGCCTAAAACTACCAGAAAAATAAGATTTCGCTCAAATCCTCCATGTGTGCAAATTGTCCATTATTGTTTTTGATTGAGTGCCACATAAGACCCAATATATAGGTAATACGCACACATATTTTCAATAGCGATAAATTATTTCTTTGTGAGTAAAAACCTAAAATTTCCAAAATTGGTCAATTGTACCACACCTTCCCCTATCACTAAACGTGTATTATATAGGGGTGCTACCCCAAATTTTTCATGGAGATCAAGAAAATGGCTCGTGTACAGCGACATCCAAGAAAATTCAAATACATTATGTCTATGAGGAAATTTCTTGTAAGTACAGTGTAACATTTTTATGTCGACTTAAAAGAATCGTAATGATTAAAATTCTTTATATGCATAAAAGCATGTTTATTGAAAATTGTTGTATGGAAATCGTTCATTTACATTCTACCTAAAGTATTTGGATTTATTGTGGCTATACTTGGAAATTGCGGTAATTGTAATTCATTTTGTGTTACACTGTAAATAAAAGTGTCTGAAATTCAGACAAAATTGTGTCTGAAACGGGTGTTTAATTTTAAGATGCTAAAAAGTGTCTTAAAAGGCACATCGTTTCTCACTCGAAACGTCTGAAATTCCGCCATCTTTGATCCTGTCTACACTGAATATTTTTCATAAATAAATAAATAGAAAGATGCGTTTTATACTGTTTACCTGTGAATAATGGATTTTAGAATTTCCTAGAGCATAACAGGTATATATTAATAATTTTCACAAAGACATTCCCCGTTGCCCCCGGAGGGAATCGAACTGACAACCGACGGATTCAAAGTCGAGCATCTACCCAATCAAGCAATCGGTGCTCACGCTGTACTCTGCTTGTATAACAAAATATATTCTAGTATCCGTAAAACAAATCGAAGTTTTATGTCTTTGCAATAAAACTGTCCATAAGAAGTAGAGCTTAATACATATTATCTTAAATTTCATGTGTAGAGGTTTAGAGTTTTTTTTTTTTTTTTTTTTTTTTGTAAAATGCGTAATAAATATGAGAAAATAGTAGCCTATGGATTTTAAACGATTTTTTTTTAAAACTGGTATTTGCAAGAAAACAAACTATATACATGAAACCAAAAGAAAAAAAAAATGGTCTTTTACATTTTGAAGTGTAGTGAAACATAAAATAATTTTTAAAACGCGAAAAAAAAATCAATTATGCACAATTTGTTTAAGATTGTTTAGCTACGAATTCGCTTTCTTAGCTACAAGTTATCTTAATATTATTATTATTATTATTATTATTATTATTATTATTATTTTTTATTACATGTGAGAATTTTAAATAAAAATTAACTTTGTTTTTAAATTTTTAACAGATTAAGATCCGTGTCTAAGTATTTTAAATAAGTTAACTACTTATATTACATAAAATAATGTCAAATTTATTTGTTTAAGAAAATGTTAAAACAGGATATGCATGCTGCTTAAAGTAGATTCCATATGGAAAATTTGTTAAGTAATACAAATATCTGAATTTCTAAGTGTCTGAAATTTGTAATGTCTGAATTTTTAAGTGCCTAAATTATAAAATGTCTGAAATTTTATGTGTCTTAAAATGTTATATGTCTTAATTTCAGACGTATCCACCTTATTCAGACACTTATCTCAGCTCATTTATAAAAAAGACACTTACGTGTCTTAATTTAAGACAGCACATGCATCTGAAATTTTGCATGCGTAAGTGTTTCAGACATTTGTGTATCTGAATTGACATTTCAGACACATTTCTGTCTGAATTTAAGACGCTTCTATTTACAGTGTAGATTTTTTTCAAGTTAGGATAAATTTAAGTACACAATATTGTTCATGTAGGATATATTAATTATAAACAATATACAGGGCTACCTAAAATTAAGCTAAACATTCTATTCTATTGAATGTAATTGACGGATGTGTTTTGCTACATTTTACTATGTTGAAGACCACTGGTCAGCAAGTAAAACTAATTTTCCATACCCACACTGTAAACAAAGTATTTTTTTTTTAGATTTCTAACTCTGATGTTTTATAAAATATCACCTTTTTGTGTTTATGATTACGAAAGTCGAATATTTAGTAGTCAATCTGCATGCGTATTTTGAGTAATTTAAGTTAACTCAAAAACAAATAACTGCAAAAAATTCAAATTTGGTATTTTAAGTCCGTATTAGGTCGCCACTTAAAAATTTGTTTAAGAAAGGCAAGTTTGAAAACTAATTAATAACAGCTTTAATAATTTTTTTTTTAAATAATTTTATACACTATAATTGAACGGGGTTTGGAGGCGGCGGTAACTCCCTCACACAGAATTACATGTCAAATAAAACAGTCACTAAACCTATTTTAGATTATTTTAAAAGTGCATTGAATTTTATTATCTTATGCTATTGATCTTAAGACTTAATCTTCAATCTACCGTTATAGTATTGAAATGCAGGGTAAGAAAAAGGTCGTGTGAGTGACACATTTTTTGTGATATTTTTTTTTTTATTATTTAATTTACTTAAGGTAAACGCACCAGTAGTGGAACCTGTACCAGTAGTGGACATTTTTAATTTTAAACTCGGAAAATAAGCTACCTCAAAAATCTGAAGATTCGAGCAATGTTCAGGAAGGAAGTTATAGTCCTCTACTGTTAAACCCTTTAACTAAAAATAATACCGGCCATTAGATTTAAAATAATGTTAGTTTAACTGAAATAATTTACAGTTTTTGTGATTTTGCCGTTTTCTTCTTATCACTTTGAATAAGAAAATGAAATTTTATTTGCTCGCTCTCTGCTTATTTTTAACTGATTTCTTCTACCTTTTGCTTTCATATGACTAAAATAAGTATGCAGAATTCATTTATGGTGCTATTTCTTAAATCTTCTCTTAACACATAGTATTTTTATGGGTGTCCACTACTGGTGCCAAAAAATGTAATCATGACAAATAGTGGACAGCCCTGCCCACTTCTGGGTAATGCGACTTTTAATGCCAGATCCAGTAGTGGACACAATTATCTAATCTAGCACTTTTAGAGCTGATTTAGAAAGCAAAAATTCAAAGGGGTCCACTACTGGGTTTTTAGTGTGTCCACTACTGGCTCATTTTAAGCTCTTCAGATTTTTGATTTTTACATATATAAATGCTACAATTAGCAATTTTCATAATACAGTCGTGTTAAGAAAGAGTTTGTAAAGGTCTAAAATATTAATTATTTTTTGAAAGTCTAAAATTTAGGAAATTACACAAAAAATAGCCGGAAAATGTCCTTAAAGTGTCCACTACTGGTGCGTTTACCTCAATTTTAATAAATTTTATTTATTATTTTGTTTAGAATATTCTGAGTATGTCCTTCAAGAAAACTTTCCTTCTGAGAAAAACAATGTTTTTAATATAAAATATTTACAGGCACACTATTTATGTTATTTTTCTAAAAGTTTTATTTAAAAAGTTCTAAAATTTGCTTGGCATTAAACAAACACCTGTTTATTCATTCGTACAATATAACAATAATGATTAAATATTACACAAAATAATAATAATAATAATAATAATAATAAAAAGTATTTTCTTAATAAAAATATTAAAATACTTATTTATATCAAATTTTATTTCATGTGATAAAAAGACTATTTTCTGACATTAATCTTTTTTAATTTGCTAAATTCCATAAAACCTTTCAATTAGAAAGACACTAATTTATATGGATATAAATTAATTGTAAAATTAATTAAACTGAAACATATGTAATATATATATATATATATATAGCTAAGATACTATTAAGATTCATCATAATAAAAATTAACTATGATTTTTAATTAATATGTTTAATTTTTTTTCACTTATTGGTAAAACTGCAATACGGCGTCTTTTATAAAATTAACATTGGTAATCCAATTAAAGCAAAAGTGTTTGAATCTTTACTTACTACACTTGTATCATTAATCGGTTTACATAATTACATGGAAGAGTTTTTCACACTCTTTGGGAATTGGATAAAGTTTTTGTGTAGTTATTTGTCAATTTGTGATAATAACGCAGAAGAAAATTAATAGAGTTTCTTGGCATGTTAATCACAAAATCGAAAGATAGCTTAATTAAGCTGAGGGGAAAAAATATATTTGAGCATATTTATTACTTGTAAAAAATTGTATTCGAAGCTAGCGTTTAAAAGAATTATTTGCATAAGAAAAAATAAATTAATTTATGTACTTTAATGTGTTCTATCATATGCTATTCGAAGCTGTATCGATGAAATAAAATAAATAGAATTAAATAAATTCTGCCTAAAAGTTTAAAATTGTAAAATGTATAAAAAAATAACTGAACATGTTTGGATTTACGTTTACTATTTAATCTATGTGTCAAAATTTTAACTAAATAAAAATGTCGGTCACTTATTTAACTTAAAACACATAGATTATTTTGTGATTGAATTCACTTGAGTTTATTAATTTGAGTTTTTCTCGTTTCTTTTTCTTTTTTAATTCAAATGCTTGAAGGAAATACAAGAAAGAAATTTTCAAATTAATGGAATAATATCTAGCATTTATATATTTTAAGGAATTTTTTTTCGAGAGATAAAAGGGAAAATTTTTCAAAACCGAAGCCTAAATATTATTACAAAGTATAATCAATGTACTAAAGTAAGAATTACGATTTTAATCTAGATACATGTGCTTAGATGTAGCGATTTCTACATAATGTATTCACATTGCAACGCTGTAGTAAATTTTAGCTACAAATGTGCATTCTAGTATTATTTATGTTTCTTCTTTGTCTAATTTCCTTTCATTATTATTATTATTTATAAATCGGCGTTTTTTTTCCCTTGTTACCTTTAAACTGCATTGTTCAAATCGAGAACACAGATTCATAGCTACAAGCAACGTAATATTTTTCTCCAATCAAATCTGATTCAAACAATCGTTTAATATATATTGAAGAGAATACTTTTCTTTTCTTTTTTAATTTTTAAATACTGGAAACTTTCTACCTTCATTGGGGTATTCTTCCCATTAAAAAAGAAGCGCTAATTATACAAATGCAAAAACTTTATTCAGGTTGGCAACTAATATCAAAAGAATTTCTTTAATTTGATAATCAGTTAAATATAATCCCATTTATTTAAGTATATTTCAATAATACATTAATTTTTTTGCTATGCTGCTACAATAAAAATTTCCGTAACATCGCAATCAGTTACATGTTAGGCATTAAATGTTCATATTCAAAAAATGTACTGTGAATAATATGTAAATAAATATAAAATTTCATTAAATTGTGTAATTTTTTTTTTCTTTTTTCTTTTTCCTGAGTGTTAAAAAATAAATCAATATTAATAATAAAAATGTTCCTGGCAAACTGCGTTCCAAAAAAGTTAAAATAAGCACAGTACTCTCTTAAAATGTATTAAAACTTTAAAAAGAATAAATGCTGTTAATTGTTGCAAGTTCAAAACCTTCTCATTACATTATCTACCAATAGGTATTTGGACACTTTTAGAATTTAGACGTTTTGTCAAATATCTAGAAAGTTTCCTTAGGAATCATCTTGAAATTTTGGTAGTGTAAAGTACATGATATACCTCATATATTTCAGCTAAAGTTGTGTCCTGAAGAGGAAAAGGGGACCAGTAAAAAATCAACCAAAAGTCAAAATATTTTGGATCACTCTATAAAAGTAATGTTTTAAATGCATTTTGACTGTAGCATGTGATTATGAGGATTATTTTCATAAAATGGAAAAAAAATTTGTGACTACCATATATATTCATAGAGATATAACTTTTTTTTTTATTCGAAAAAATAAAAAATAAATAAGTCCACTTTTTTTTTTTTTTATAACACGTATGGTATCAGATCCAGTGCAAAGTCAATTTTAGGAAACTTGGCACATCACATTAAACACACCATATAGCAATTTAGAATGAAAAAAGGCTATAGATGTTGCGAAATATGAACATTTTTACTAAATAATTTTTTTAACTGCCCATGTACTAGCTTTAAAAAAAATCATCTGCATAATTTAATAGCCAAAAGCATTGAGTAACTTACATTGAAACCTCAAACAAATATCATGTAAATCCAAAATATTATGAGAGATGATGGAAGAATTTGAGAGATTAACATGTTTTCTATTGATATTTACGGACAAAATATTGAGGAAGATTGCTTAAACTGCTGCCCGTTTCGAAAATTAAGGAAATGACATTAGATTACGAGTCGGGATTTTTAACACTTTGACCTGTTCGCTTGCTTTTACTTTGGATACCCTTATTTTGCATTATGCGACCGGTCGCAGCAAACTGTAAATAAGTGTGGCTTGTACCGTCTGTCGTATTATCTACCAGCGTTGATTCTTCTGTTATATTAGTTGGGTTATCCTGTTTGAAAGGACATTCTTTATTCTAGTGAAAGACATTAGGGATGTTAAGCTTTCAACAATATTTACATAGGAAAGGAGGCAAAGTTCCTTGAAACTGTTGCCGTTGAAATAAAAAGAGGAATCGCGGTCTGTAGCTCACCGCTACTCTTCGGAGCAGTGATGCCAGATAATCGAAAATTATTTCCACAAGCAGGTCTTCAAATTTCCCCAAATCAGGGGTTTTTTTCGAAAAAATTCCCAACTTGATTTCTTCTAAAAAGGGAAAATAAATTTTTTTTCAAAAAAAAAAAAAATATCAAGCAGATTTAAGTGGATATAAGCTCAGATTTTTCCCCAAATGAAGGCAAATTTTGAAAAAAATCCCCAAATAACAATAAAGCTATTGAGAATCCCTGGTCGTAGGGATAAATCACTACGTTGCCAACATTGACAGAAAGTTGCAGAACTCCCCAGATTTGTCCCCAAAAATTTTAGAATTCCCCAAAAAAGTCCCCACAAACATTTGGTCCCCAAAGTTGTCCCCAGAAGCCTCAAAAATCCCCAAAATAGGGACAAAACCCCCAATCTGGCATCACTGCTTCGGAGTGTCAGAGAGGGATGGAATGGCGTGGGAAGGGAAAAGGAAGGGAAGCAGGAGAGGTGACCCAGCGGCACTAATGGAGGAGCAAATGTAGGTTGATCAACTTTACAGATGATTCGCGTATCTTTTCTACGGATATTTGAAGTGCCTGTCACAATATACTGTTGCTCTCTTTTTCCTGAAAATATCTGCGCCGTTCTTATAACATGTTGAGAGAAGGTGTACGGGTGGAGACTGCGACGATTTATCTGAGTTGTTTCTTGCGGCTGTGAGTTTGAAGAGGAGAACACATGGACGACATCACTCGATAATCCCTTGGCATTGGCCCTTGGAAACACTAGTGGGTTTACATGATACACAGAGATGACGGAACTTTCTGCCTCCATTTCTCACTTGATGAAATCAGGGCTCACTGGCGTTAACATTTCTGGAAATTTTGCGCTGGGCGACTCCAGGAGGGGTGACATTCCAATCCTGCGGTTCATCTGTGAAGCTTAATTATCAAGAACAGCTCTTTCCAGTACATTTTTCAGCACAGTGCAATCCGATGTCGACTTCTATATAAGGAATTATTGGTTGCTGTCATATAGTATCTAAGATGAATAGAGGCTTTTCACTCAATAATGAATCCAGATATTTTATGTAGTCGTTGTGTGAGGCATTTGGACATTTTACTGGTTATTCAAAGTCAGCACGTGGACATCAATCATCGGTAGCCGAGTCCGGCCGCAGCCGTCAATTTCACGATCACCTTTCGGAATCGTAGACCGTTCCCTCTCCTGGGCCGTTAACTTGACGTGGATTAACGAAGCAAGACAACAGTTATGAATTTTTAAAATGTCTACTGACTTAACGGACACTCGGTATATATATATATATATATCAATGAAAAATAAAAATATTAGATTTGGGAAAAAAAAAATAAATAAATAAACATGCTTTTACAACTTTTTTTTAATTTACTGAAAAAAGAAAAAAAACCTCATTTTAGATTAAAAGATGATTTTTTTTTTTCTATTTTATTTCAATTTTTTATTCATATGCTTTTCAACATTTGTTGTTAAAGGAAGTATATTTCGCATTTCATTTAAAGAACAAAATATCTCATAAAGTCATGACTGCCTCTTTTTTAGACCCAATGGTGAAACAAAATAAAACTGTAGTGAAGGTCTTTCTGTGAATTTAATATGTGGTATGATTCACATGGTTTTAAAAAGTAATTCATGTAAAATAAATAAATAAATAAATAAAAATTTCGTTTACCGTGTAAGTAAAGCTTAAATATATTTTGTGAAGAAAAATATTATTATTATTATTATTATAAAAATATTAATATTATTTAGAAAAATGTATTTTGTTATTTGTTTTGTATTAAACTAGCAGGCTCCGACCGCTTCGCCGGTTACTATATTTAAATAAATAAATAAAAGAAAGAAAGAAAGAAAGAAAGAAAGGTAGGAAGAAAAGAAAAAGAATCATGACTTTTATACCGATTTACAAATAGAATGAAAAATAAAATACATTGAAATTACTCAAAAACTTAGCTAAGGGTCCTCTTTGTCTTCGAGAAAGACTTCTTCACCGCAACATTTTGTTCGTTGTCCCTAGTGCCTGCGACAACGACTTACTCGTGAACTTCAGTTTGGGGTCTAACTGGATGACAGTTTTGAAACGAAGAATATCGAAAAATATCGAAGTAGACTTTTGTATTTAAATCGCAATTATACATAAACAACACTTTATGCATCATACATAGTATTTATCATCACATTACTTTCTGTATGTATATGTATATATATATATATATATATATATATATATATATATATGTATCCTGTCGACCATAATATGACAGCAATTTTACGTCAATATGCCTGGTAATACAATATACTGTGAGCACCATTTTAGCCAGATTTTAGACACTAATGATTTTCTGGTTATATATATTCGCCATAAAACATATTTTTATTTTTATTTATTTACTTAAATTTTAATTCGAATTAATCGAATATTTGTGCAAGACAGCTTGCAGTCACATATAGCAGTTCATTTATCTGTATGTTAAATTAGCGTTACGTTTGATTTATAAATAATTAAATAAATAAGACTCATGGTACACAATTACGTTATATGTCTTCGTTGGTGGATTTTGAATTTTTGTCGTCATATTGGCGAGTTTTCTTTTTTTTTTTTTTTTTTCTTTTTTTTTTTTTTTTTTACACTTACTTGTATAAAAGTGGGGGGGGGGGGCTTTTTTCAGTACCTTTTCTGCTAATACTTTTATTGGTTGCACATTTTCGTTTATTTATAATAATACTTCATATTCTGTTTATATTTTTAATGGTTTTTAGGTGTAAGAAAGTGCTTGTTGAAATAAATTTTTTATTTCAAAATCCGAATTTTTTTCTCCATAAAATTATCTATTCAGATAAAAATAGATCATTTATGTGACTAATTATTTCTGTTTCAATATATATATATATATATATATATATATATATATATATATTTACAATATTTTATAATTTATTTACAGTTTTGATGCCCTACTTGGTTTAAAATGACAAATGCTAAATTAAAGTTCTTGGCGAAAAATGTTCAGTGTACTTTAACACCAAAATTAAAAAATTGCCCATGAGGATTTATAAATAAAACTGATAAAATTAAAATTCTTTATGATCATAGAGCTTAAATTAGAAAGAAATGCTATGCAGATCAATATGCAGATAATTTATTTTCTTATTTAACAACAACTCGACAGTAAAAATATAAAAAGTTGCAGTTTAAGGAATACGAAATCTTTTTAGAACAACTTATATTAGTATCATAAACTATATCAGCACTTTATCAGTATTTTTAATTTTTTTTAAGTGATAATGACATAATTTTTTTTTAAATGAATAATTCAATATTTTATAATTTTTTATTGTTCACGTTTAATTAAATGTATTTATTTTTATGTCGAAAAAATGAACTCGTAAATTTATTTGGCAACAATTAAATTATAGTTATATGGCTAATTTTGAAGCTATTGTGAGGTTATTATTTTCATATTTTAATTAATTAGAAGAAAACAAATTAAAAATGCGAAAATCGGGCATCGAGGTGCACAAGTCAAATCACGTGCTTGTCCGAGCTACCGTCTTTGCGCTACGCCGTCCACACACAGACAGACACACGCATACATTGCCTTTTATATATATATTGTTAAAACTTTTTTTTTTTTTTTTTTTTGGTAAAAGCATTTAGCTGTACATTCCAAAAATAAATCATTAATTAATAATTAATTGTTAATTATTTTCTAATAGCAAAATATTTTCAGAATTTAAATATATACATGTGTAGTTTAATTTAAGTGCTTTAGGCTCGAGACAAATTCAACAAACATATAAAAACATATTTTTTTCACAAGATTAACACCGATAATTAATTTATAAATCTATACTTTTCTGATTTTTATTCAATACGTATTTAGTAAACCATTCTGTTGATATTTTTTTTTTATCGTATGTTGGAAATTACTTTAGTTTAATGTAATTAGTTGCTAAGAAGCCAAAATAGCGTAGCTCAGATTTAAAAGTTAATCTTGGCAACGCTGAAAGGAAGTTAATTGATTAGTCCAATTTAAAAATGCGGCGTTATTAAAAAGAGGAAAATCGTAGAAAATTTAATTAACTGATACGAAAGTAAGTTTTTATTCAATGTGAAGAAAAATATAATTTTGTGGGAAAAAAGTATTGAATAAATATATAAATAAATAAAAAATAAACACATTCACTAAAATTTTTTATTTAAATATTTTTCGTGGAAATTTAATGCTAGAAGATTTACATTATTCGACGTATTTAAAGAATTTTTAAAAAAATTATTATTTACTAAATTATTATTTTATTATCGACTTTATTTCTATGTTTATAAAAATAGTATATATATATATATATATATATATATATATATATATATATATATATATATATATATATATATATATATTTAAGGTCAAAATTAAATGAGTAAATAAATAGAACGATGAAAATAATTATATTGTTTTTTCTTAAGTTCGGGGAAAAAATCAAGCATTTAGAATACTAACAATTTATTTAGTATATATATATATGGAATATTTTTAATTTTGTTACTTCGATGACTATAAAAGAACAAACGTAAAAAAATATTTCTTGGGGTCAAAAATAAATGCATAAACAATTAAAAATGATAATTATTTAAATAAATAAAAAATTTAAATATAAATAAATAAAAATTTATTATTTTATTTTTTCTTAAGATAAAAAGTAAATAAATAAATTCCACTTTTCCGTTTTTTCTTCCTTCCTTTCCTTCTTTTTCTTTTCATCTTTTTTTTTTTTTTTTTTTTTTAAATAAAATTATTTAAAAGAAATTGTTTAAAAATATGTTTAAATAATTTTTGTGAAAGATACACGAACTTCTAACATAAATTAATTAGGAACATGAGGGGTATTTAAAAAATAAATTAAATTGAATGATTACATAATAATTAAAAATCAATTCAAAATATAGATGGTGCCACTACTTTTCTTTTTCAGAATTATTTTATTAAAGTTATTTTATCTGTCACAAATTTAATATGGTAAAATAAACAATTTAAATTTCTCAGAAGAAAACTTTGTTTCAAAATATAATTAGAATACTCTTTCAACGATTCATATTCATTTATTTGCATAAAAAGAGAGGAATACTGTAGATTATTACTGGTTTAAGCTCAGAATTATAGTCAGTGGACAATCATTGTGACTTAAAAGGTAGCAACTAATCAGCAACGTCGAACTGCATCCCCGTCCGAACTCGAGTAAAGGTAGCAAATATATTTCCCGGCACTCTGAATAGCGGCCATTAAATTTCTGGTGAGTTAAGGTCCGCCCATCTGCTCTATATTCAACGCCACCGTAGCGCAATGTTTAAGCAGGATAATGCACGACTGCACGTTGTCTGTATTGCCTGGAATTTTCTTGATACGGAATATGTTCAACCGTTACTCCGGCCAGCGTGTTCTCCTGATCTCGCACCAATGAAAATGACTGTTTAATCGTTGAAAAAAGAGTGGCCCGCGACCTCTCACCAGCAACTACGGTCTATGAACTGTGACATCCTGTCGAAGCTTCATGAAGTGTTGTACCCGAATATGTCATCCAATTGCTGTGAACTTCAAAATAATAAATTAGAATTTCTTGCAGTTATTTGTTCTTAAATTTTACTGATAAAAAATATACATACAAATAAGCTGTTAAAAATTGGACTTTTGTAATCAGGCACCTCAAAACGTGATATTATATGTATAAAAAAAAGGAGTTGAAGTTAGAACGTGAAAAACTATTTTGTTTACAGGGTATGAAATATGAATTTTCATTCCTAAACAGTGTTTGTCGACTTAGTAAAATGTAGCAAAGCACATCCATCAAATACATCCATAAGAAAACAACGTTTAGCTCAATTTTGGGTAGCCTTGTATATTATCTATAAACAATATGCACAATTAACAACATTGTGCATTTTAATTTAGTCTGACTTGGAATACATATAACAAAAATGAATTAGATTTCCAACAATTTCCAAGTAAAGCTTTGGACTTGTTTCTATAATTGTTTTTCTCCCTGCCGTAGCGAACTGTCCAGTGCTCGTGTGGGGATTTTTAACTTTGGACTACTTTCTAACTAAATACTTTGGATAAACCTCTAATGCAATGATGGATGATTTAAATACGACAATCTGCTTAAAATATGCTTTTATGCATCCAAAAAATTTTGTTCGTTCCACTTTGTTTAAGTCAGCGAATAAATGTCACACTGTTCTTAACAAAAATTCCCTCATAGACATAATGTATTACAATTCTCTTGGATATCCCTTCACACGAACCTTTTGCTTGATCTCATCGAAAGTTTAGTGCACTTCCTTATATGATACACATTTAGAATACCGAGTTTCGACGAGTTGCGAAAAACGACTCATCGCGTAATCGACAGCCAGAGACGGAAAACACCAAGTTTGAAAACGAGCCCTTACGAGCAAAGGGATGGCTGGAGTTACCAATCATGAAAAGAGGCGAACAGAAAATCTATGTTGAATTAGCCAGATGAATACTCCCTCGCAGGACAAGGGAAATAGGATAGGCTGTGAGTAACCAGTCGTGAGCAGACAACAGAGAGTGAATGTCGGGGGAAAAATCCCCACGCGATCACTGGACAGTTCGCTACGTCAGGGAGAAAAACAGTTATAGAAACTCTATTTTTTTAGACTAAACGTATCAAATTTTTATGGGAAAAAAAGAAAAAAGCTGATCACATGGAACAATCTTAGGAATGAAAACGTGTTGTAGATGCCCATTTAGGAAAAAAAGTTGACGCAGTGCAAGTGAGTTGCACTTCTATGTTATTAAATTGAATGAGCTGGAAATGTAATTGTAAATGTGTTTGAGTATTTGCTGAAAGAGTGGGTTTATTAGAATGTAACGTATCCGGACATTAGATGGTTGAATTCGGCGCCTAAGGACGTTATGATGACGTCAAGCTGTAATCATAAGAATAAACTTGTGCGGTTGCTATTTCACCGCACTCACATAAATATGTTCTTGGGCGGCAATAATGCTCATGCCGCTCAAGCACGACAATAGTGTCCATGGCACGTGCACATAAGCTCTAAACGTGTCATGGACTGTAAAAAAGACAATATTACTTTTGCGTGAGTTTAAGAGTTTCAGGAAGACACGAGGGATAATATCATAGATGTATCTATCTTTGTCCTAACATTCCCACCAAGGGGTATTGTCCCAGCAGAATTTCGATACTTCTATGAGTTTAAGTTTCAAGGCTCTTTGAATGTGGGAAGGTGAAATTGGAAGGGAATGGTCCAACTCTGAAAGATATATGACACTCCTTGTAAGAGCGTCTGCTAATTCCCCAATTACGTGCTATTAAATTACATATATATTTGTATAATACATATAGGGTGCCGCAAAAAGTTTTCATTAAACTTTAAGTGTAGGTCAGGCATAAAAAATTAAGTCATTATTACACAGTAAAACACAGGCAGGAACGTTATGTGTGCACGCTGGCAACAAAAGAAAAATATAAAATGAAATATGGTTTACAAAATAGTATTGAATATATGTATCATATCACAGCGAGTGCTACAAATTGCTCTCAACACATACACAGAAGTCTCGCAACGACTCAACAAAACAAGTCTCGCAACGGAAAATTACGGACTGACGAATGCGTTTAAACATTTAAAACCTGACTCAGACACATGCTGCAGCTTAAATAATTGAAAGGTCCTCATCAGAGGTTGCATCAGACACTCATACACAAGAGTTTTGAAGCAATCCCATACGAAAATATCAATGGATAACAAACCGGTGATCACGAAGCAATGAGTCCAACTTCTCCAACCACTACGTCCGAAAAGTGCAGCTGTGATAGACTTAATCATACCCCCTGAAATGTCAGAGAGTACCACAGTACTGTTCTCGAAGAAATGCAAGAACGCCATGTAGTAAGCCTGGTAAAATGTACTCGAAAAAAATCCTATAGCTTCTTACCTCCAAGCTTGAGCTAAAACCCATTAAGTAGTCCACGAAAGTGTATGCCCATACGTTTATGCTTATCGTTGTTTCAGAATAACTATTTGCGTTCTCATAAGCTTAAAGATTCCAGATATGAGCGTGCACATTATCTTCTCGAGAAAATATGGCGTCTCTTTGAAAGTGGAATGGCTATAAAGACTTCTTGTGTTACATTTGAAAGTTATTAGATAACATGTTTAACTTAAAATTGGTACAGTTCCTTTTTTATGTAAATGATTTCTTGTTTGGTGACTTAATCTGTCGTTGTTTACAATCTTTGCACTTACTGTTGTAAATGATGCAGCTTTCGTGTAACCACTTGTACAAAGGTTGGGTTTAACGTCGCACTAGTGCTGCGCTATTAGGTAATTGGTGACGGTCTAGGATACATCCCTAAGGATGGTCCGGGAAGATGCTATTACAAATTTTATCCTCCATGGAGGATAAAAATCCCCCCTAAAATAAAAAGGAGGATAAAATTCTGAGAGGTGAGGATAAAAATCTGACCTCCAGAGATATAATTTAGAAGGGAACATGAAGGATATTGCGACCACCACAGATTTTACGTACACCAACCACCGTTAGTATACAAAATGGTCTTTGGACGGCTCGAGCAATCTTCCAATTACGAGTTTGGCGCTTGACCGATCGGGCTACCGCGGCTCTGTTTAACCAATTGCAACAAGTGACATATATAAACTAGTCCATTAGAAATCGTTTAATTTAAAAATGTGGTGTAATACGACCATTCTATAGACATTTCTAGGAAGAGTTATGAAAGTTCAAGTAATCCTTTTTGAAAACGACACAAATTTACAATATTTTATCTTAGACGCTTTAAGCAATCAACTGAACATGAACATCCAAATCGGAAGTGCTGTTCAACTACTTGGAGTCTCAGTTTACCCACTATAGTCCTTTCCACCGTTCTGCCAAGTGCGCAATCTCTTCAAATTTAACTTTCTAGATTTTTTAAATGATAGTCCACTGTCTAACTTTGGCTCGAATTCTTTAATTATTTCGGAAGCTATAGTAGAGAAATATTTTCCATCAAAGATAGATAAATAGTTAAATTAAGTGATTGTGTTCATGAAACCAAAAAATTTTAATTATTTACAGATTACTTGTGAGACTGTTAGTAATTAGAAATTTATAATAAGAAAATTAGAAATTTAAATTAACAGTAAAAATAAATAATAAATAACAATGAAAATTAATATATATATATATATAACACATTGAATATTTTTTTGGTTCTGAAATCTTAATACCCAAGGATTATCTTAAATTCTACTGCCATTAACTTATAACACAGATGTATAAAATATATATATACAGTCGGTAACAGACGTGTCCGAACACTAAGAAAAATTCCTATGTAGAAAAAGTACACCTCAGAAGGTTTTGTTTAATAAATCCTTATCGAATTCTGTTCTTAGTCAGTGTAAGAACATGATTCGATAGGGATTTATTTAACAAAACCGTATGAAGTGTACTTTTTTATATAGGAATTTTTGCTAGTGTTCGGACACTTTTGTTACCGACTGTATATATATATATATATTGTGAAATCTTTCTAAAATTTGTTTAATTACTTTTATAATAAATGTTAAGATATATAAGAATTTTATTTTTATGTATTTATGTATTTATTTATTTATTTTATGATAACATCTAGATAGGAGTTGGTGTTGAAATTACAAAGAAAAATAATGTTTTACATGTAGAAAAAAAAAATGAACGTTCAAATATCTCGGATTATAGACGGCAAAATATCAAGTAATATAAATATAGTTTTTACACGAAAATATAATCCTTGCAAATAAAATACTTATAAAATTATTTCAAACACATCATTTGTTTAATTTATCTCAATTATTATTATTGTTTTTTTTTTCTTGTGTGTGTGTGTGTGTGCATTTCATAATATATAATTCAAACAGTTAATTAAGCATAACCTTTCAAGTAAAATTTGTTTCTTTTTTATGAATTAAAGAATAAATTTGCATAAAAATTACTTCGAACTCTTTTGTGATATACAAATTATAAAACTGGGTTTCTCACAATGCCAAACTCATATTAAAAAATTCTGTAAAAAATCCAAATTCCTACATTAAAAACAATAATAATCTTTAATTATTATGCAAAATTATCTATATAAATAGGTTACGAATGTTCTAAATATAAAAGCATAATTAATAATTTTAATTAATCATATTCATTAATCAAAAAATTCCCTCAATTATCTATTCAGTTACTTGAAACATTGCACTGGCTTTTAAATATATCCTTAAGGTAATTTCAGCTTCCTGAAAATGAAAAGAAAAGTCTTTAAGTAATTTTCTGAAAGACTTTTCTATTTGTAATTTATTATCAATTTGTAAATAAAAATTATAATAATGAGATCCTTTAAACGAATTTTTATTAATTGAACTAAATCTAAAGCGATAGAAATATCTCAATGAGGAAAATTCTATTAATACGGTTCTTTAAAAAATTAAAAAAGAAACTAAATAATTATAATAATTTTAATAAAGATTTTGTTGAAGATATGAAATTTCTATAGATTTATTTTTATTTTTATTTTTAACAAATTTGGCAATAAATAATTTTTAAATAGATAAACAATATTGTACTTAAATATGTATTTTTTTCTTATTAATTGGGAAAGTTTTTCTTAGCATTTATGTAAACAGTTTGGTAAGAAATACAATTTTAATTAAAATTGTATTAAAATTTTAATTAAAATAGTTTGGTAAGCTATACATTTTGAAATATGCTAATTAAAATTTTTTAAGAAAGAAAAAACGTAATATTTTTAGAGCTAATGAATTTTTGTTAAAAAGTAAAATATTTTAAGCAATTTGAAATACATTTTAAAAATGATTTAAAAAAATATTTATGTTCAAATTATTTAATCTCATATTTACTGTTCTGAAATGTAAAATAATGAACTCAGTGTTTTAATTCTAATGACTATATGCTATTTAAAAAAAAATATTTGTATATAATATAATATGAAATATTGACGGCATTAGAACTGTTTTAAAATTCACACATATATATAATTCTTTTTATTTTAAACAAGAAGTTTTTAATTTTGAAATAAAAGTTCTTTTGTTCGATCATAAAATGATTATTCAATTTAACCCTACAAGGAACCCAGTTTCATATGTGGAACACCGACTTTAATCGTTCCTATAGCTATAAAACTATTAGTAGCGACATCTCCTGACATCTTGATAGAAGCTACTGACATTTAGCAATGTAGTAATACGAATCTTTACCTAATGATGTCGGTCGTGTTTTTGTTATAGTGCACTCACAAGGGAAGTATGAATTAGTAAAATTGCTATTGAAACCAAACCACACTTAAATTAAAGAGCATGGTTGAAAACATTGGGTAGCGTACAAATTTGCTGCAACAACTCCCATGGGGGGTGATATATGCCCTCTATTAGATTTAGTTATTTCTATAAAAGCCAACAAAACACGCAGCGTAGTGTGACCAAATGGTGCAGTGCCAGCGTGCTTGACTTCGGATCTGCAGGTCGTGGGATCGAGTCTTCGCGAGGGCGTTTTGTATTTTATTTTTTTATTTCAACTGAAATATTTATTTTCGACATTTTTAATTAAATTAAATCATTATTGTAAGAGAAAATATATTAATTATATTAAAAGAAGTTTTTTTTTTTTTTTTTTTTTTTTTTTTTTTTGCAGCGCGGGTAATTTAATATATTTTTTTTTATTTTTAACCAATTTATTTACTTATTTATTAAATTTAAAGAAATTAATAATTTAACGGGAAATACTTTTATATTATATTTAGGTAAGATTTTGTTAATGATTACATTCAGATAAAATTTTGTTAATGATTGTTTTACATAAATTATTAATTACTATTTTTTAACGGCGACATTAATAGCAAGACTTAATCGTCTGCTCTCAATTGTATTATTTATTAATGCTATTTTTTGCATGAAAAATCCTGAATGATGAACAGCTGTTGCTTAACTATTAGACGTCGCATTTAACTTTTATTTCAAATATTTCATTAAACAACTATCAAGTTTCGTGGTTTCGGAAGAACTGACAATAATATTGAAGACAATGACAAATTTTCTCAAAATGATTTTACTAATTTATAATTAATTTACCTGTAAAAAAATTCAAAATCTCGGTAAATATGAGTTTTACAAATCAAGTAATCTCGACGAAAAACCAAATATTTGACAAAATATTCGTGATGAACAATAATTGACGGTGAACAAAATTGAAATTCAAATAATTGTGATCAATCATTTTATAATTCTTGTTCTAATTGTGAAAAATACTTATGGTTCCATGATTTTTCTACTTTTAATCATAATTGTTATAAATTGGAAACTATATTCGTAGCTTTAAAAATGGTTTTCTTTTTATAAATAAAAAAAAAAAAAAATGCATTTCTTACATTCATTCTCAATAGTTTATTTATTAATTGGAATACTCAAAAAAAAAAAAAAAAAAAATCTTCTTAATGTAATAAACATTTTCTCTTAAATTAATAATTTAATTTAATTAAAAACGTAAAGAGAAAAAAAAATGAAAAAATTAAAATACAAACGCCCTCGCGGGGACTCGATCCCACGACCTACGGATCCGAAGTCAAGCACGCTGGCACTGCACCATTTGGTCACACTACGCTGCGTGTTTTGTTGGCTTTTATAGAAATAACTAAAACTAATAGAGGGCATATCTCACCCCCATGGGAGTTGTTGCAGCAAATTTGTACGCTACCCAATGTTTTTGACCATGCTCTTTAATTTAAGCGTGGTTTGGTTTCAATAGCAATTTTACTAATTCATACTTCCCTTGTCAGTGTGAAGTTTGAATGAAAGTGATACGTTAGTCGTTTGTCTGAATTCAAAAATAAAAAAAAGAATAATTATTGAACAGCTTTGACTCGAAAAAAAAAATACCGTGTGTTATAACGAAGTGTATATTTTGCAGAGGTAAGTTGTTTTTTTTTTATATTACAATAGTAAACGTAATAGTATATCATATTTTTATGTATGTTCCACATACGGTACGTTGAGCTAAAAAGTTGATTTTTCCGTAAAATATGGTTTTATTTTTATTTTTATAAGTTTTCCCTATCTTCTCATCACTAATTACAACCTATATATTTTTGTCGCGCACTAAAAGAAAAAAAAAAAAAAAAAAAAAAAAAAAATGAGCCTTGTAGGGTTAACACAATTTTAAATACAATTAGAAAACTAGTCTATTGTGGCCATCCCAATACTCTTTATATATTATTCTATATAGCAACGTCACTTACTATTAAACAAGTAAAATTTAATCATAGCATCGTCATCTATAAACGAATATGCACTTAAATATTATTACCGATAAAGACACCGCTCACATACCTCTCATATACGACGGCCCCCACATCATTGCTGCGCATATGGTTTAAAAGCTAATATATCTTCTTGAAAATGAGACATATCGCTCGCTGCTTAGCAACGTCAATTATAAGGCGATAGGAAACAAAAGTTTACATATACACATTTAGCCAAGATGCAATTAAGTACAAATCTTTTGAAATTCTGTGCATTGATTTTTGATCTAGAGGTTCCACAAAATGTTGACCAAAATTCACAAGTAAACTGACAACCAGACGGTCATTTTCTAAAATTGGTCGAATTATTTTCAGAACATCTCAAAATGTATAAATACTCTAAGTGGAAAATTTTTACGTATCCATTTTTTTTTTTTTTTTTTTTTTTTTTGTGGTAGAAAATCGTAAATGTATATATATATATATTTGTTTAATGTTAATTGTTTTCTATAAAAATAATTTTAATAACTGAAAGAAAGTAAAAAATTTTCCTTTTAAACATTAAACTTCTTAAAAATTTATAGGCTCTAATTAACTTAGCTACATGGATAGATCAATAATATTCATATTTAAGATTTTTGATTAACTTGCATTGATTTACACACTGATGGTTGGTTGGTTGTATGGCTTAAGGCCAATTGACTACACTAGGCATATAGGCGGAATGCTGTCCGTTTAGATCTTTCTAAGGATCCCAAGCCACATTGAATTGTGCACTGTAATTATATTATAAACATCTACATTATATATATGTTTCCAACAGGAAGTATCCGAAAAGGGAATAAATATATTGCTCATACAGACTTTAAAAATTTTTCATTTAAACTTATCTGATACATTATTTAACCTTTAAGTTTTAAATATTGTTGAAAATTGTTAAAAACGCAAAACACGACTTAAAACGTACATGCATTTAGTTATGTATAGGAAAAACCTGTATGAACCTGTAAAACAATCATTATCGCTAATGAAAAAATAATCCGTAAAATATTTTCTTTAATGCCTCTTTAAAAAAGTATATATACATATATATATATATATATATATATATATATATATATATACTTTTTTATTACGTATTGCGCTAAGTAAAAGTATTTCTTTAAAGAATAATGTATGTGAATTAGCAAACCGGTAGTGGAGTCTGCACCATCTCAGTAAGAATCATTAAAAAAAAAAAAGAATGCATATAGTTTTTAATTCATTTTAATCCAATGACACTTTTATTAAAATTGAATAACAGGAATAAATTAAGATGGAATTTAAATTTATGGTAAACATATTTATGAAATATACGTAGAATTTGATATGATTTCTAATTATAAGGTCGAAAATATTAGGTGTTTATGACATTTTTTTTTTCCGTTTTTTATCATAGGGAAAAGTGGTGTAACTTGGACATAAGTGTCCGTCGAACCTATGCCATTTCTAACTCATTTTTTTAGTATATAGTATTAACAATGTCATATGCGGTTAAAATATTTACTGTTAGGGGTCTCAGTGAAGTAATCTATGTTTGCTTGGAAGCTCAATTTTTCGATGAGTTCTTAAAAAAAGTAAATTTACCTTGCAAAAGTAAAAATTTCCCAGATTGCTTTTACGAATTTCTATACTCACACGTACGTTGTAAATTCTGAAATGAGTAGTTTTCTAGCTGTAACCCCATATGCTTGTAACCAAGTTCAGCCCAACATGAACATCATGATTACCAATTTCATTTTTAGTAACAGAGTGGTGTACCTTGAACCCAATACTGTTAGTGTAACTTGGACTGGTCATATTGCATGGTGGATCAGAAATGCAGTTCCAAAAATTAATATTAGAAATTGACCTATCCAATCATAATCTTGATTATAAATAAGTGTGGGGATTCTTACCAATAATCACAAGAAGATTTAATGTAGACTTTTTAAAGTTAATATTTAATATTTTTCACTTTTTAGACTCAAATTAGACTTAATAACTATGCGAATGTAACAGATTAATGACTTTGAAATTAAAAAAAGAAAAATGTTTATTTGACTTCTTACGTGTATAATTGATTGATAAATAGATCTTCTTAATTAAAATTCAGTTTCTCTGTATCATTTAATAAATGGTCCAAAGTACCACTACGGTGTACCTTAGACCTAATTGCACCTTTTTTAATGAAAAAAAAAATATAAATGATAATTTTAGTAAAATTTTAAAATAAATATACGTTTTTATAACACCATACAGTATTTAAAAAAACTATTTGTATTTAGTTTTGGTGAATAATTACAAAATAAAATTTGGAAAAGTCAAAATAGGTCCGAGGTACCCCACCTTCCCCTGCTAATTTTTACTTTCTCCTACCATAAATATGGTAGAGAAAGTATTATTTTAAGGTTAAATTTTCAAAAATCGAAGTATTGTTATATTTACATGTTTTAAACTACCCTGAATCCGAAAAACATGTTTTTAGCGGTAGGTTTTTGTATGTGCCAGTGTGTCTGTCTATGTGTCGGTTATCAGGATATCTCAAGAACAAATAACAACATGAAGTTCAAACTCGGAATCCTAACTCTGTATCATATAGGTATGCTACACTAAACTTTTCGATCAAGCAAATGGTTCGTGTACATTGATACCCAAGATAATCGAAATACATTACGTTTGTGGGAGAAATTGCAGGTAAGTAGATTTTAGCATCTATAGGCTGAACTAAACAAAATAGAATGAACATATTTTTTGTATACAAAAAAAGTATGTTTTGTGTAAAATATTGTATGGAAATCATTAATTATTTACAGGGCTACCCAAAGTATTCGGATATAACACATCTGTACTTAGAAATTGCTGGAAGGGTACTACATTTTGGATTATGCATTTTTCATATAAGATTTAATTTAAGTACCCAATGTGATTTGTATATATTTAAAAGACTTTATACAGGGCTATCCAAAATTAAGTTAAATGTACTTTTCTATTAAATGCAATCGATTGAAAGGCTTTACTACATTTTACTATGCCGACAAACACTGCACAGGAAGAAAAATTAATTTTTCATTCGTCTACTGTAAACAAAGTATTTTTTGATGTTAGATTTCTCACCATGTTTATTTGTATAATATAACATTTTAATGTACCTTAAATACTAAAATCAAATTTTTAGTGGTTGATAGATATGTATATTATTTATCCAAATAATTAAAAAAAAAAAAAACTGCAGAAAATTCAAATTTGGTATTTTGAAGTTGGTTTATAGTTGCCAATGCAACAGTTGATCAAAATTGTCACATTTCAAGGCAAATTAATAAAAGAAATATATTAAAACTTCTTCACACACCATAAATTTTAAGAAAAGTCTTGCTTTTGCCTCCAAGGTAGTTTCACGTGTTTTTTTGCACCTGATGAAGAAATACTACGTCCTTTCAAAACCGGTTGTGCTGTCTTAAAATTTATGGTGTGTGAAGAAGTTTTAATATATTTCTATTGATTGTATAGAATTTTTAAAATTTTAAAAGAAGGAATGCGATTTAAAGTTATTGCATATGACTAACAACTGAATAAAGTATTTTGGGCAAGTATGTTTAGGCTCATGCAAGCTTACGTAATGAATGTTTAAGCATTTTCTTTTTCACTGTTTTACGTTTGTTGCACGAAATTAAACGCACTCTGTGTTTTGCGTTTAAAATTTAACAGAGCCGCCGGAATTAAATTAAAACACAAATAGTCGTGTTGCTAAAATTCTCTAAAATCAGTTTTAATGTTTGAGTGCAAAATTTACGGAGTTTGTACAGGATGGCAAGAGGAAAAACTTTGACAGAAGACGAGATGATAAAAATCGACTTTATGCGTGGTAAAAGGCTTTAGGAATCGCGAAATAGGGCGCTGAATCGGAAGAAGTGAGAGTGTTATGAGAAATTATATAAAGAAAGGAGCAAATTATGGGAAAAAGCGTATAAGAAGCGAACAAGAAAGCTCAACAGTTACGACAAATGTCGAATATGCAACACTGCAAAGAATAAGAATATTTCCTGTGCGAAGATAAAGGCTCAATACAAGCTGTGTGTTCATCGGATAACCATATGGAGAACTATCAAAGCTGCAACATTCATTAAATTTTAGAAAATGAAGGCGAAACCACCCCTCACTCAAAGGCAAAAGAAAATGCGGTTGGAAAGGGCAAGAAAATGGATTCTAGATCGACTTAATTGGGAAAAAGTGATCTTCTTAGATGAAAAAAAGTTTAAACTTGATGGCCAGTACAGATTTCATAGCTACTGGCACTATATCATAACCGAAGGAATGTACTGTTCAAAACGTCAATCTGGAGGTCGGTCTGTCATGGTGTGGGCAGCCATAGGTTTTAAAGGGACTTTCGAATTAGAGTTCGTGGAGAACAGTATGAACTCTGTAGATTATGTCCAGATGCTCACAAGGAACCTCGCCGTCAATCAGTCAAAAAATCTGGAAGAAATTATATTTTTCAGCAAGATTGTGCATCTGCACATACAGTACATATCGTGAAAAATTGGTTCCATGAAAATAAAATTAAAGTTCTAGATTGGCCCTCAAGAAGACCCGATTTAAACATAATGGAGAACGTATGGAGTAATCTGGTTCGCCGTGTTTACGCAAACGGAAGGCAGTTTAACACGAAAGATGAACTAAAATCGGCAATTCTGTTAGCTTGGAAGACCTCATGCTACTATATCAGTCAATGACAAGGCGTTTACTGGCTCTTCTAGAAGCCCATGGTGGGTTTACAAAGTATTAGATGCAGTATTTGTTACTCAGTTATTTGTTTTTTACATGCGCGTTTAAACTCATGCAACATGTATATTTGTCATAAATTCAATAAAATTATTTTCTAAAAAATCATATTGTTTTTTTATTATTTTGACTCGTAATTTCATTTCTTGAATTATACACATACAGCTTGCATCAAGTGTCACCTATTCATATTTTTTTATTACTCTTCTATACCATTCTAATTCTTAAAGCTAAGGTGCGTTTATATTCATGCAACGCACTGTAATATCGCATCAGATGTCGCTGTCCTCGTTTTTTTTTTTTTTTTTTTTTTTTTTTTTTAATAATTTTAAATATGGCATTATAGTAATAAACTATAATATACATGAATTATCGTATAAATATAGATAATGAGAACTTCTCTTAACTTTTTAAACTGAGGAGTTAAAAATAGAAAAAAAACTATTTATAATAGTAATAGTCAATCAAGAAAAAGAAAATATATTTGTATTGCTATCGCATCCTTACTTGTGAAAGAAGTACACCTCCAAGGAAGAGAAATAAATTTTCACTACGGGTATAATCAAATGAACATGTCAATACCTTTAAAACGACTGGTTTAACCTTAGACAAGTGATAATTTAAAACACATTTATAATTTTGTTTTTCATTTTTAAACAAATATATTAAGAATACATTATATTAAGAATAAAACACCAATATCAAAGTTTTGAATTAATCAATAAATAATCACACATGGAAGTGAAGCATTATACAAAGGAAAACATATGGAAAATGTTAATAAATTTAAAAAAGTAACTTTGAAATTCCTAAAAAACTTCTATATCTTTATCATGGAAATTACTGCAGCAGGGTAGTAGAAAAGGAGTTATTTCTTAGACAATAAAATATAAGAAGCTCAAATATTTTAACAATAAATTAAATAAAAAATTATATGTGAAAAGAATGAAATCAAAAATATATCAAAGGTCAATAAAACATTTTCTGAGATGTGGTCTTTACTATAAGACACAAATTTATCTTTCGTACGATATTATATTTCTCTTACAAGGAGAGGTCACGACATGGAAAATTCAGATTGGGACGAAATTGGGCAGGATTGTAGTATACTATAAAGGTAACAACATATTAGAGCAGTGGCACCCACTAACCACAGAATTTCGAGAAAAAAGCGCGCCTCTGTGGCGTGAGCACGAGGCTGTTACCCCGACGACCTGGGTTCGATGCTACCTACGGGACCTTTTTTTTTTTTCTTTTTCTTTAATTTTTTAAGTAATCTAAACTTTTTAATTATTTTTACTTTATTTTATAATATAATTCAAAATTTCAAAGTTTTAATAAAAGCTTATTTAATTTTTTTAAATACATTTTTCTATTTTTAATATTTATAACTTAAAAAAACAATGATTTTCCATAACTTAAAAAATAAATTTTAGTTTTACAAGATCCTAAATAACAAATATAAAGAAAAACATACAAAAAATTTAAATAATTATAAAAATAAGAAATCTGTAAACAAAGTGTAAGATATTTAGCAGGTGTATTTAAATCTTGGTTTGAGCTTCCTGATTTGGTTTTAATGTGTATAAATTATGTAAAAGCTTTTAGATTGTTAATAATAGAGATCATCTGGAATTTTTGTCTTGCACAGAAAAATTAAAAAAAAAAAAAAAAAAAAAAAAGCAAGTCGTTGTCGGAGAAGAAAGTATGTTGATTGACATTTAAGATCTACATTTAAAGATAACATTTCTTTGCCTGTAATAGTTTTATAGCATCGTAATCCAATACTATAATTTTTCATAAGCTGTATTGATTGGAGAAGTAATTTTTTAATATGGGTAATAATTGTATATGCAATTAAAATCATCATTTCTCTGTAATATATTTTTTTTATTTTTTGTAATTTAAAAAACAAAATTTCGTATTATTTTAAATATACCTAAAATAAATATTAAGATAAATAATTAAAAACAGTTTCTTTAGTTTTACCTTATTTTATAGCTAAAACAAACCTAAAATTTATTTTTTAAGTTATAGAAATGTATTGTACTTTTAAGTTAAAAATATTAAAAATAGAAAAAATTATTTATTTTATATTCAAGAAAATTGAATAATATTTAATTAAAATTTTGAAATTTTAAATTGAATTATAAAATAAAGTAAAAATAAATAAAAAGTTTAGGTTACATAAAAAAAAATAATAATAATAAAGAAGAAGAAGAAGAAAAAAAAGTCCCGTACATAGCATTGAACCCAGGTCGTCTGGGGGGCATCCTCCTTCTTTATGCTCACTCCACTGGCACGCTGACTCGCTTGTGAAATAACTTGTATTTATAGATTACGGAAACTTTAAACGCTTTTTAGTTCAAATTTTGTGACTAGTGCGTGCTATTGATCTAATATGTTGTTACCTTCATAGTATACTACAGTCCTGCGCAATTTCGTCCAGATCTGAATTTTCCATGTCGTGACCTCTCCTTGTTACATGAAAACCATCATTATTCATCATGGAAAATATTTTCTATAAATATTAGTTATAATGAACTGTTTGTACTGAATGAATACATAGGTAAATACAGAAGAAAGTTTTGTGATAGACGTAGCATACTAGTCATCTTTCCTTATTATATACCTGGCTCTTGTTAAGGGCAAAATCAATTCCTCAGTGTGATCATCTCACAAATAGCCGCATCTCACTTTTCACTATTATATATATATATATATATATATATATATATATATTGATTGGATTGTTCGAAAAATAATTTCGTTTTTTCCTTTGAAAATGAAAGACCATTTTCTTATATTGTTTAAATATTTTATTGAATTATATATTCTCCACTTTGATCGGTTTATTAGTGATCTCAAGAGTTGTTATTTGGCAGTTTTCATAAATATATACTTTATTTTGTCTTCATTAGCATAAATTGGTTTTCCCGAACGTAATGCTTCTTCAGCGCCAAAATTGCCGGAACAAAATTTGGTAAACCAGTTTTGACACTGGCGTTGTTTAAATAAATTTTCTGTATACACATTGTATACTTTTTTCCTCGTTTAAGCAATATTTTCGCATTTTTTATAGCAAAAACAAAATATGTTGAAAATGTCGCTTCCGATTTTCTTTATTTGATAGGGCACCCATCAATACCTATTGAGCAGAATAAAACGAACTTTTTCACAAGGAAGCCGTCCTATATCAGCTGTCACAATATACAAGGGTAATGCAGCTTAAATGTGAAGATTGTGTGGAAAAAATACAGTTAAGCTTTCTGCTGAGAAAAACGAAATCACTTTCCGAACAACCCAATATATATATATATATATATATGAGTAAAAAAGTCGATACAGGAAGAAGTCCAAAATAGATACTAAATATCTTACTAAACATTATAATTCCTAACAGGTAAGAAAAAGAGATACAAGTGATCATATATCTCAGAAACCCGAGCTCATTCATGGGCTACATATCTCAAAATTTGAGTTTTTAACGTCACAATCATCCAGGAAGCGGCTGATGATAAATGCCGGTGATATTCCACACTTAAGTAATCTATTTAAAAAACTTTTAAAACCCAAATTCTTAATGTATCGTAACACATAAATCTTTTCGAAGTTAGAATAAAATTTAATAAAAAAAAAAAAAAAATGAATGAATAAATAAATAAATAAATAAAATAAAAGTAACTTTTTTGTTTATTAACCAAAAAGTTTGATGAAATTTGAAATGCAAGTGGTTCTTATGAAGTACAGGCTGTATATTATATTTTTGTGTTCGTGAGAGAAAAAAAAAATTGAAAACTGCAATTTTTAATCCCACTTCAAAAACATGTGACTTAATGTGAAGCAGATTTTTTTTTTCTCTGTTAACGGTTTCCATACAATCCATGATATTTCTACTGTTTCCACCTAAAACTCATACATTAGTTAATTTTAAAAAATCTAATTGTCCGATCGATAAGCTGTTTAATCCATCGGATTCACAAAACATTTTTCCTTTCATTTGGTACCTTATTTGTAACGATACGACTGATATTTCTAAATTTCTAATCTATTTTCCTCATTTTAAATAAATGTACTTTTTTTTTTGGTGGGGGGGGGGCAATAAAATTATGTTGCGATTCACAAACATACGTAGTGAATGACAGTAAATACATAAGAATTTGGGGGAAATAGATCTAATACATGGTTATTTTTTCAAATTAGAATTATAGCCAATATAGAATGAATAATAATAAAAAATACATAAATTATTATTATTATTATAAATAATACAATTGAAATCAAAATCACTGTTGCATTTTTTTTCTTCAGGATGGCTTAGAAAAAATATTTCTAAATTTTCATTTCCGATTTTTTTTTTTTTTTTAAACAATATTAAGCAAGTATCTTTACTTAAAGTTTTTGTGATATACTTAGAGTTTTCAATATATTTAAACGTTTTTTTAAGTTCTTAACAATATTTGAATATTTTCCGAAGAAATTCGTCTGTCTGTATGGTGACCAAAATTTTGTGGTGACTCTAAATCACGAGCTTATACCTATAATTTCATAATATATATATATATATATATATATATATATATATATATATATATTTATGATTTAAATAAATTTGTGACTATAATTTTTTTGTGCATATCACCTACCACATTGAACTTTGGATATGATTTTTCACAATTATGATGAGGCTATTTCTCACCTTTCATAGAGTATAATTGCAAAAATCTTAGTATGTTCAAAGGGTAATATGAAAAGCTTTCAGAATTAATTTCAGCCGCTATTACTATTTTGAAGACGGGGAAATTTAAACAATAAATTGTATAAAATTGAACTATACAACACAAGTAAAATATTTGTTGTGTAAAACTGTTTTGATGAGAGTGTTTTGCAATTGAACCAGTAGATGTTTAGTGTTATATAAAAAAATATAAAAATACTTATTTTACAGCATTTTAGTTTTAAAATAACAATCTAAAACTTCAAGCATTCTTATCAAAATAATGCTCTGTTTGTCTCAGAAAAATCGTAGACTTTTAGCTGAAATAAAATTCAAGTGTAAAACTGAAATCCCACAAAATTTATGAATAATAAGTTTGTGCTTTACATAGAGGTTTAAGGAAAAGAAATGTTAAAAGCAAATGTTCGGTTGGACTGATTGTAAAATGTCCACTCTTAAAAATACCTAACAATCCTTTAATGTGTGTTTTCTTGTTAATCTTATTAATAAGAAAATTTTTAAGAATGTATGCTGGTTGTAAAATGTTCATTTCTTAAAAATACTTAACAATCCTTTAATGTGTGTTTTCTTATTAATCATATTAATAAGAAAATTTTTAAGAAAATTTTTAAGGAAATGTTCATTTCTTAAAAATACTTAACAATCCTTTAATGTGTGTTTTCGTATTAATCTTATTTTAATGTATATATATCATTTAAAATAAATTTCTCAAGAACAAAATTTGCATAAAAAAAAAAAGTACATCAAAGCAACGTTTAATCAAAAATTACGATAAATTTATTTATTTTATTTATTTATTTTTCTTATTTATACAATATAAAATATTTAAAAAAAATATTTTAAATTATATAAAACGAATGTTGATATAAATCTTTCTATTTTCGATCAAAGATATATACTATGATTTAAATATAGGAACTAATAAATCATTTATGGAAAATATCATATTCAATATTTCTATTTGCTGTGTACATAATCCTCATTAAAAATATTCTAAAATAATTTTATTTGCAGAAAATTTCAAAATTTCAATCTTAAAAATTAAAAATAATATAATCCTTATAATTCTAGTATGTTGTTACAAAAAATGTAGTATAAAATTTAAATAGTAAGGACACCAAGAAATAAATAAATAAAAGAATTACCATACTGTCCGTTTTCGTAAACCATGTCTACCTCTCGCGGAACGATCCTACTCGGAAAAGGGGTGATGCGTTGAATGAGATGGGCACTTAGCCAAATGCGCTTTTCGTTCTACACGTGTTCGTTTTCTTTTTATGAGTCTTCAATATTTATTTTACCTTTTTACGCGAATTTAAAGTTTAATTTTTAATTTTAATTAACAATATTTTATTTAATGTAATTTATATGACAATATGCGGGAAAAATAAAAGGTGTAAAATAATCATGATAAAAAAATCTAATGATTTGATTTAAATATGATTTTCTGTAAATTTCTGTAAAATAGAGATCCAAAAATATGTTATTTTTATTTTAGCAGTATAATTTAAAAGAAAAAAATATATTACTTTTACTACAGGTAAAGTCTACTGTAAACGTTGTTCTTTTTCTCTTCTTTTATTAATGAATTATGTAAATTTTACCTAATTTAAGTCATTTTTAATTAATTTACTACTATAATCAGTGCATGAAACAAGTGTTCAGGTATGACAGATATAGTACGAATTTAGAGATCAAGTAAGCAAATAAAAATAATTTTAACTGAAAAAAAAAAAAAAGAAGAAGAAGAAAGAAAACAGGCATTTACTTTTAAGTTTACGGATTTTATTTTGCATCGAAGAATAAAACTGATCTTCTACACTTATTTAAAAATTACAAGGGGGAAAAATCAGCATTTTGCCTTTATACGAATATAACGAAGAAGTATCGCCTCAAAATTCAATAATGTCCTGAAAAGAAAAAAGAAACCGCAACTTATCTCTCACTCGTAAAATGTAAACATTCTCTCATCTTCTACGCTTCTACCCTATTTTAACAAAATCAATGCAGACCTCACGCATGCGCATAGGTGAGCAGGGTCACAGCTAACGAAAACAAACAATACACTTATTGCTTTTCTTTACGAACTTGAATGCTTGTATTCAGTTAATTAAGAGTATTCTTCGTAATTACATTTAGCAATTTTACTTTAATTTTAAGATGTTTATGAAAAGCACTCTTAATTCAGTTTTAACTAAAGATGTTTTAAAAGTTATTTTTGAAAGTATTAAAGCTAAAACTTTTGAAGTAATGTCTCAAATTTACTTTAAAAGGATATAATTCAACTTCTCGATGATCATTAGAAGCTATAAAAAGCATATTTTGGTTATAAAGTTGTTAATCTTTAAAAAAAGATTTGGATGTTTAAAAGTAGAAATTAAAAGACTTAAATTTTGAAAAATAATAGAAACCAGATATTAGATGAATTATTTCAGGAAGAAATTTACTATATAACTGGTAATTTAAAAATAAACAATAACAGTATTTTTAATTTAAAAATTTGATTTGCTTTACAGATATTTTATCTTTCATGAAAAATTTTAATCATACTATGTTTAATTAAAATGAAATACTTTTTAATTTGCTTAAAATATAATTTTAAAAAAATCTGGATTAAATTAAAAGTATATTCATTTAGCTGAATATATTTCTCCTTACGTTATCCAGTTTCCCAATTTCTAATCAGGAGTATATAAATAGTGCGTTTTTATTCGTTTTGTTTTTCGAGACTTCTTAACAAATATTTAAAATTCCATGACTAGCTTTCGATATATACTGATAAATTTTGAAAAAGTACACTTTATGTATTTGTAATGATTATACGAACTCTAAACTACTTTAGATTATATTTATTAGTTTTTCATGAAAATTTAAGCGCATTTTAGCCATTTTGTGTGATTAAGAAATTAATTAAAGCTACATAATTATTATAATTTTATAATAATCAGTTATTGTAGTATTATCTTTAAACCTAAAAAAAATCAGTCTTGCCTATTTGTCTTTTTGCTAAAAATAAGTAAAGCTTCACAGCATCAAGCTGGGTTTGTAATTTTATATATTTTTTTGCAGATATCACGAATTATTTTCAATATAGCGTAAATTTATAAATGAGTAAAGTATGTAGTTCTCAGCTGCTCCTCATGACTTCTTGAGAATGTTCTGGGTATGTCGTAACATTCGAAGAGTATAATTAGGATTTTATGACGATGCGATATATTTGGATATACAGTCACATGTATTATAAATATTTTATTACATGCCTCAGAAAAATTGGAACTTACTAAAGTCAAGGATGATTATTTTAGGTTAAACACACAAAAACTAAATGCAAAACTGGTGTACAAACGATAAATAGAAAATAAGACTTCTTCACACACCATAAATTTTAAGCCAGCACAACCGGTTTCGAAAGGACGTAGCCTTCCTTCATGAGGTGCAAAAAAAAAAAAAAAACACGTGCTACTACCTTGGAGGCAAACGCAAGACTGAAAGCAGGGCAAAATCCAGAGGGGGAGGAGCAACACAACCAACCAACAGGAAGCATCATGCAGGAGCAATCAGAGAGGAACACACATGCACACATAAAAACAAAAGGAGGGAGGGAAGGAATAAACAATTTTTTTTTTATTAATAAAATACTACTATTATATACTACTATTATAAGTAATATTTTTAGTAAATTTAATAAAATTTATTATTATTATTTTTTTTATTATTATTTAATTATAACTATTATTGTGTTATAAACATAATGAAGGAAATTATTTAATTGAATTAAACAAATTTTTCCAGGCTGTAGAGAGCAAAGTGGAATCAGATTTTTCATTGACAATTTTATCACGATTAAGGTAAACAGCTAAATATTCCAAAAAATCCAGTTCGGAAACGTGTTTGGCATGAAAGATAATTTTGGCACTCTTAAAATTACAACTATGATCGAATTCCCAACTGCGCTTTGCAATAGAAGATTTAGAAATTTCTTGATTAACAACATACCGAGAATGATTGCATGGGTATCCCTACTTTGCTTTTGCCTCCAAGGCAGTAGCACATGTTTTTTTTGCACCTGATGAAGGAAGGCTACGTCCTTTCGAAACCGGTTGTGCTGGCTTAAAATTTATGGTGTGTGAAGAAGTCTTATTTTCTATTTATTGATCATTTTAGGATTTAAAGTATTCAGTCATCAATATAGCTTTTACACTGCAAATAAAAGAGGTCTTAAAGTAAGACATAAAAACAATTGAAACGGCATTTAAGACATGTAAATGTCTTAAAATATAGATTACACGTTATAGATATCTTAATTTAAGGCAGAAATATGTCTGAAATATCAATTTAGACATCAAAATGTCTGAAACACGTAAATATGAGAATTTTCAGCTAGCAAACGCGTTTGAATTTTCAGACACTTTAAAAATTCAGACACTTGCATTATTTAGAAAATTTTTCGTATGGAATCAACTTTAAGAAAATATGCTTATCATACATTTTTCCACATTCAATAAATATATTATTATTTTATATAATAAGCAATTAAGCTACTTAAACTATGGTAGATTTATGAAATTATTTTTTTATGGAATAATACTCTAGATGTAAGAATGATATTTGCATGCCATTATCTTTAGCATAATTCATAAACATCATATTTAGGCACAAAGCTTGCTTCGTAAAAAAAAAAAAAAATCTTTGTCTTTAAAGCTTTCTTGCATTAAAAGAAAAAGTGCGAAGACGGACGTAGCAAGTAATTTGCAGAGGAGAAAGCGAATTTAAAGGTGAACAGTCATGAATAATTTGTGCATAACTTTTTTCTTTCTTTCTTCTTATTATTATTCATTTAAAAACTTTTTTCTTTTACATATTTACCTACATCTAAATGCAAAACAACAAATTTTCTTGTATTCATGATTATAATTTGTTTTTATGTAAATATAATTTTAAGGAAAGAAATCGTTATTATCGATGGCTGCAACCGTCACATACTTGTTATGCATTATTTAAAAATTTCTAGACATGAAATATAAGATAATAATATTTGTTGACATTAAGATACCATACTATCAATAGTTTTATGGCAAAAAATTAGAAATGAAACATAAAACTGCGATTTGTTTTGCGAATACTGGAGTATATTTTATCATAAAAGCACGTATTGATGTATTCGACGGTGGCGTGAATGGTAAATGCTTGACTCGACAATGTTTAGCTCGAGGTTTCGGTTTCAATGGGCAGCGTGAGTTCAAATCCCAACATCGATAATGAGTTTTTTTTTTTTTTTTTAATATATATATAAATGTTTTATTATGGTGGCATTTTAAGACACTTGCAATGTCTTAATTTCAGATGCAAAAAAGTGTTTCGAAAAGTAAGACTTTTTTTTTTTTCGCTTAAAAAATAAACATTCATCTAAGACACTTTTTTAAACTGGATTTAAGGCATTTACTTTTACAGTGTATTTATTCATTTATTTATAATATTTATTATTATTATTATTTTAAGAGGAAAATAATATTTACGCAGTGGTATAGCTAGGTCTTTTTTTCTCGCAAATAATTTCTTCACAAAACTAAGAGTAGTGAAATAATAGTTTGTTTAATTTTTTAAGAATATATCTGCTGTTAAATTAATTTTATAGAAATTGTACGCCTTCTCTTATAATCATTCATTCATTTTCCATTTAATTTTCGTTCGATAATATTTAATTTATTTTACTGAATAATATCGGAATAGTTGCATTTAATAAATTAGTTAATGAACCGTTTTTGTGATATGTTTGTTTAATTCGTCATTTTCATCTTTAAATTTCTTGGTTATCCAACTTTTTGGAAGAATTTAATTTTATGCATTTTCTTTTGACCTATTGTACAAAAACTAGTGTTTATGTAGTCAGTATATAATGATGCTGTTACTAAATTCATTACCTATTTGTTGAAATTGCCGTTTTACATTCACTTCTATTTCATCATAAACAATCTTAAGCTTACAATGAATGATTTGATAAAGAAAATAGTCGTGAAGACGAAATTACAAAGAGTGACATTCATGTGACCATCTTTATTACACTTAAAGGGGGCGGTGGGCATTATAAATAAATATTTTTAATTTTATAGCAAAAGTTTTAATTTTTTGTATATATATGCACTGAAGTATTACAATATTAATAACATAAAAATAAAAAAAAAAAAAATTAAATGTCTCTCGCGTTTATATTTTTCATATTATTTTTATTATTTTCTTGATTGCTATTCATTTATATATTCTAAATAAATTTGGGTATAGGATTTTTTATTCGTTCAGAAGTTTAGTTTTAAGTATAATTTTTGTGAAATATACTGATTTTTTATGACAATTTCAATCTCGCGCATAAAAAAACAGAGTCTTAAAAATCTAAATATAGGCGAAACTTAAAAAGGATACCCAGATTTCACTGAAATGTAACATAAAACATCTTAAAGCATTTTTTATTAATTTTAAGCCAAAATTGTGACACGAGAGACATTTGAAAGAAGGTAAAATCGTTAAAAAACACATTAAGAGAAAACAGCATTTAAATTGAATTTCACCAGTTATCATTATTTATCAGTAAAACATTTCAGAAGGCTATATATTTTAAAGTGTATGTTTTTTACTATTCTTTTAACAAAATTAAAGTATTTTAAAAGTTAAAAATATATATGATCAATCGCCGCCGACTATACCGCTTGCTTTTTTCACATTTTAAAGGGCATTTAATCAGATCATTAATTTTTTGAAACCTTTGTAATTTTTGAAAATATCAACTTAGAACCATGCGGTTCGATGCATATTATTCAGAATTAGTTATAAAAACGAAGAGTTATATAACAAAACGAAAAATTAATGTTTTCCGTTGATTTTTACGATTTTCAAAGCCCACCAACCCCTTAACTGAAGAAGAAGAAAAACTAAAGCAAATGTTGTTTTCTAGTATGCCACACAATAGTCTTTGTGTAATTTATACTTTAATAATGTGTTTAAGTAATGGTATCGATATTTAAGAGCGGATAGATTCATAAAATACACACATAAAAAAAACAGTGTACATATCTGTACCCTGCAGGTAAAGGACACCATGTCACAGAATTGTAATTTCTCGAGAGTGATGTTAATGATGCTATAAATAAATAAATTTGTTATAAATAAAGCGAAAGGACATGGTTTGTTATGTAGTTATTTTAAGCAGTTATCCTTTATAATGGAAAAAAAATTCCCAAGGAATTGTAAACTAATAACATGTCAAAACATAGTCGATTGCAGTCATTAGGAAGCTTTTGTTGAGGAAACTTTCCAAAAATATCAAGGATAAACATTTCCAAAAATTAATACAGAGCGGTGTACAACATTTAATGATGATGCAAATAATCCAGGGTGAAACGTTGAGATTGTCGAATAAGATGGGGGAAAGAACGAATGTAATTGAGTCTTTGCTATACGATGATCTGGAGCAGTTCTGAGTTCCCTACCCTAGAACTGATCAGGGATGTCTGAAGTAAAAAGCCAAAATTCCGAAAAAAAAAAGCAGCCAAATTATAGTGCCAGATACTTTCTTTGTTTCTCGAATAAAATTATATAAATATTTTGAATTCAAAAGTTCGTTATTAAAAACTTATAGTCAATTATTTCGAACACAAAATAAATCCATAAAATGAAAAACCGTTACATCTAACGATTATACTATAATTGTAATTTAGAAACTAAATCATTTTTTAATGATATTATCTGACAGGGATTTCTAAATTTAGATATAATAAAATAAACTTGTGCAATATTATATGACGTTGAGTTTTCCAAAAGAGAAATTTATTTAATAAATTATACTTTGAACTGTCAGTTACCCCAAAAGTTATTTATTACCCGAAAAGTTTTAAATTGCATCGGTTAATGATATTTATTCAACAAACAAAGTAATAAATCTATATTTAATGATTTGAACTTAACAGAAATTACAAATTCTACTCTTTCAGTAGGTCTTTCTTATAATATTAAAAGAAAGTTTGTATTACTCAGTTAAATGAATTGAAGGAACTGACATTATTTGGCTGATAATTTGGTACTTAATAAATTTTGAATAAAAATTAGATTTATTTAAATAATATGTGAGTAACTTCCTCACAATGGATTTATTTTCTATTGTTCTGCCTCTTTCATAGTAACTGGTCATTGTGCTTAATGCTTTTATATAAAGAAAAATATGTTCATCAAAGACATAAAGCTCTTTTCATAAAATATATATAGTGTTCTTTACCTCCGGGGTACAAATACTTTAAATATCTTTCGCTTTGTCATGGAGTTGTGTGTTATCTTGATGAAATTTCTCTATTTCTGTAATATTACTTAAAAACTAGTCGAATAAATTTCAAACAGTGGTATGGTAAAGAGGTACAAGTGTGCGAGGTGTACAAGAATACAAAGTGCCATCAACCAATCACTGAGCAGTGTTTTAAGGCTAGCTCTATATGTCAAGTTCAGTTATCAAATTAAGTGCGCTGGCAAAATAAGACTGTTTAATTTCCAAAGATTTAAATAGGATATGTGATTTTGACCACTGTGATGTAACAGTAAGGACTTTTATAAACAGAATAAACATTAAAAAATTGAATTATTTTCTTCTGTTTATTTTGGTTAGGTTACTTTCGAACTATTATTGTTTGAGTGTTTTAGTCATTTTTTCTCAAGTTAAGGCTATAGTGACCTTTCAAAGTAGTTTAATTGGTGAGGTGTAAGAGAGCACATCAAAGTGTGCAAAAGTGTGTGCGCACTCTTGTCGAACTTATAGTTCTTTTAAAAGCCTTTTACTTAACTTGTTTGCTTTAATTATATTTATATTTACGTATATTAGAATATAGTTTTTTAGAATATCAAGAAAAAACGAATAAGAGAAAAAAAAGTGGATATAAGTGTAATAGAAGAAGCTCATATATTGGTTGTACATGGAAAAACAAGCAAAAAATAACGGATCTACTCGGAGTGCCTTAGTTTCATCTAAGAAAATTATTAAGAATAAAAGACTATATCCCAATCATTAGGTCGGTATAAATGTACCTTTACTAAGCAAATAGACATTAACTTCTTGAATATGTTCGAATTCTCCTTTGGAATAAATGCTAAAAATTTGATGTCTTTAGCTTATTATTTTGCCGAGAAAAATAAAACATAACGTGATATAACAAATATTGATAACAAATATTAATGTATAGATCGCGTCTATAAAAACCTAATAAATATGTATTATAAATATCATATTCTGCCGCACAGTGTATTTTATATGGACGTGTCTGGTTTCTCTACAGTGCCCAATAAACAAACAAAGGTCATATCTATTACAGAATATAATATGTAATAATAATTTTTCAAGTACTGATAGGAGGCAGATCATTAAAGTATTTTTTAAAATGAGTGCCATGGGACAATTCATTCCACCAACGTTCAATTTCTAAAGAAAATCAATGAAGACAGAACTTATTGATAGTGTCCTCCCCATCTGCAATGTAAGGATTTATGAGTAATTTTATAACAAATGAATTATTTTTTTTGAGGCTTCAACAGTTTAAGGACCACTCTAACAAAGTCAGCTCTAAAACAGCCAGACCTTTTAACGCTAGTCTCATTGCATATTTGCAGCTGTTGATTTCTGTCGAAAAAATCATATAATTCTTCTTTCATTGCCTCCGCAGAACAGTCACTGCACACAACCACTTGATAGGTGGATTTTTAGTCCTTTAAAGCAATATTACTCATTTGAGTACAAAAATTGGATGTAAAATAATTCAGTTAGCTTATTATCCACATTTCAAATTGTATCAATATTCACACCTGCGTTTGCTAAACCTGTTACTATCGTTAATGCTATTAAAGGACTTAAAGTAACGAGCATATGGCCTTGCAAAAATGGTCGTTATTAAGCAGTTGGATAAAAATCCTAAATAAAACCAAAAAATGCAAAAAATCCCAAAATTTAAATCTAAATATCTCGGTCAATTTTGGGTGCAGAGATGTAGATATGTTTGTGTGTTATATTTGTTAAGATGAGTATCAATTTTTTACTAAATATGACTATAAAAACTTATTTAAAAATAATTTTACTGAGTACTGTATAATATTAGGTTTTTGTAATATATTTAATTATATATATACAGTCATTAGCAAAAGTTTAAGACCATGCATAGAAAAATCATATTTAATGTAATTCCGCAAAAATGACGTACATTTTTTGCGTGTAAAAGAACAAAATAGACTGTACATGGTTATTTACTATAATTAAAGTCGGTATTTTGTGCGACCTTCTTTGTTTTTAATAACTTGTGCAATCCTTTTAGGTATGCTATAAATAAAAGACTTGCAGTAAGCTTTAGAAATGTCTGTAAACCAGACATGCTTTATTACTTCAACAAGTGCCGTAGCAGTGGGGGGTTGCTTATTGGTGACTTTATTTTTCCCAATACACCACAGATTCTCTATTGGAATCAAATATGGGCTGTTACCTGCTCAGTCATGCACTTTTATTTTCTGTGTCCGCTGATATTTCTTGACAACTTTCACCCTGTGACACGGAGCGCCATCAAGCATCAATATTGAACATTGATGAACACACATGTGAAGCTTCAACCTCTCAAGTAACAAATTAAGGTATCGCTTTCTGTTCATAGTGTTTTTAGGTGGCACAAAATACAGACCAGCAGTACCGGTCACAGACATTTCACCCCATATCATTTGGCTTGGAGGATATTTCACAGTTCGAATCGTATATCTCTCACGATATCTTTTTCGCATTGGGCGGCGAACACTAGTAGCACGTGCAGAAATTTTCTGTACACTGGACTCATCCGAAAATAAGATGACCCTGCTCCACTGCTGTACTGTCCAATTCTGATAATCACTGACGAAAGTTAGTCATTACTTTTTCACTCTTGGAGTAAGTCGAGGTTTCTTTGCAGGTTTATGGGATGATAAATAAAAATCTTTGGCAAAACGTCTTGAAATAGCACTCAAACTGACTGACATTGGTGCCTTTTGCAGCCAGAGAATGTCTAATCGTATTGACGGAGGTTCTTGGATCTCGTACGACCCTCCTTCTTATCACATGATCATCACGTGCACTCGTTTTTATAGGGCGACAACTTCTCTTAAGGTCCACAAATTTTACCGAAGTTTTAAATTTACTAATAGTTTAATACATAGATGTCTTTCACACCTTTACCTTCGAACTTATTTGACGTTCAGAAAATCCAATTTTATGCAGGGTAAATATTTCTGACCTTTTTGTAACAGTAAGTGAAGGTTTTCTATCCATTACAATAATTACACAACAGCACTGTCTACTACAAAATCCAACAAACACCTGGCGATAAACGTGCCGGCCACCTTCATTTATAGTAGTAGAATGCGTCTGATACAATCAGCACATGATATGACGCAATAATCTGCGAATATGCAATGTGTTAAAATACTGAAAATCGCATACTAGTCATAAACTTTTGCAAATGTTTGTAATATACATAAAAAAAATATATATTTTAAATTTAAACATGCTATATCATAAATGCTTACATTTTTCAAGCATTTTGTAATCAGAAGTATATGTCTGAGACAAACGGTTGTGTATATGAAAGTTTCCTGGCGACTTTGCTTTCCAGCTTGTATATATATATATGTATATATATATATATATATATATATATATATATATATATATATATATATACACTGCATAAAAAAAGTAGACGGACACTGGTCAAAAACTGCAATTACCTAAGTGGGTGTTTCTTGCGGAATACCAGTTTTGCATGTACATGTACATTTGGCATTTTCCCAATTTCTAATGTGCTTGACAAATGGTTTTACGTAGTTAAATTTCTTGGAGATGAATGCGCCATGCCATGAGAAATTCCTCTAACTGAGTACCAGAAAGTACAGATTATAGCGCTGAAAAATGTTAATAAAGGACTCAGAGAAATTAGTAAGCTACTTCTAATAAGCAAAAGTAGCATCAGCGATTTTCTACGTGCTCCTGAAGCCCATGGTGTAAAGAAAAAGAGTAGCCGGCCAAAGAAACTTTCGCTTAGAGACCAAAGAAAAATTTGTACTGAGCTGAAAAAAACTGGAGCATCAATTCCCAGAGTTCGAATAAGCACAGGAATTACTAACGTAACTTCTCAGATAATTTATAACTACATTAAGCACTCACAGCTCTTCAATATAAGAAGAAAAATCATCTATGCTGGAAGGATCACCACGTGACAGAACACCTACAGTGGGCTCAAAACCATATGTCTTGGACTACAGAATGGTCGTCTGTAGTTTTTCAGATGAGAAATAATTTAATTTAGGCGGCCCAGATGGATATCAATATTATTGGCACAGTTTGGAGAAAGAAGACGAAGTGTACTCTACTCGGCAAGTTGGTGGTGGTGGCGTGAAGGTATGGCTAGCTGTTGGCTGTGGTGGAAGGACAAATTTAGTGTTCCTAAGTAAGAAGCAGACTCACAAAGATTATATTGAATCACTAAGCAGTGAGCTTTTGCCATTTGCGTGTGACCTTGGAGTAGAAAACTGGATTTTCCAACAAGATGGAGCACCAATACACACCGCTAACAACGTTAAAAAATGGTTTCATGAGAACAATTTCAATGTTTTATCCTGGCCAGCCAACAGTCCGGATATGAATCCTGTAGAAAACATTTGGGCTATACTTGTTCATTAAATTTATGAGAGTGGACGCCAGTATGAATCAATTCACCAGCTCAAAGAAGCTCTTACAAACATTTTGGAAATTTTTTGTCAAAAAAAGATTCAAAATCTCATTGATTCGATGCCTAAGAGAGTATATAAACTTATTAAAGCAAACGGGAGACGAACCCCTTACTGAAAACGTTTTATTTTAGAGATACAAGATGTGTCCGTCTACTTTTTAAAAGAAAAATTACAGTGCAAATATGCACCATTTTTGTTTCCTGAATTTTTCCACTACTTAATTCAAAAGGATTGAATCTATATAAAAAAATTAATAATATATGATGTCTCAAGAATATAATTATATTAGAGAAATGAACCTCATATCTCTAAATAAAGAAATAAACGGCTTTAAAGTATTACAAGTAAGTGTCCGTCTACTTTTTTTTAAGCAGTGTATATATATATATATATATATATATATATATATATATATATATATGCATTTTGGGTAATTATTGCAAACAAATCATAAAAAATTTCCTGTTAAGAAGGGAAATTAATCTCTAAAATTTAAAATTGTTAATTCCTGTCTCTCAGTTTAAAAATTGTTCATTCCTGTCATTTTTCCTGCTCTGAGACAGTTTTTTTTTCTCATTGGATTTATATTTCTTGATATTTTGGATATTGAAAAAGAAATTAGAATTTTTTTATTATTAAATTCATATAAAATCCATCGGGATATGCCTATTCAATATCATCTTTCAATTTATACCATTCAAACTTTCATAAATAAACAACCATTCTTTATTTATATTTATTTTGACTACCGTATTCATATTCCACAAGTTATTATATTTTAATACCGAATATTTTCTTATTTTTTAATTGTTTTTAAATGGAAATAATGGTAGCAAATGTTATATGTGTTTCCAAAAAAGAATGCATATAATTTACTACAAAATTTCTTACTAAAAAAGAAAATAACAGCATGTGTAAAAAAAAAAAAAAAAAAAAAAAGGAGATTATTAAACACAAGTGAAAATGGAAAATGAAAGAAAGCTAAAAAAGATTTCATTCTATTTTATTTTATTTGGAAAAACAAAAGAAAAGGCAATTGGGAAGAATTGATTTTTATTTTATAGCTCAATATGTCGGCTAGTAAAGAAAATTCTTCTTATTAATTTTTAATTAAATCGATCGAGATATGCATATTTTATATATCTTCTCTTTTTTTTTATCTTTTATTGTGAAAAATGTTGCATTGATTTTCATGTGGTTTAAATATATATATATATATATGTTTTTTTTTTTTCTTTCTTAAAAAAAGTGTTAAAAATTTTCAAATCAGGGATATAACAAGAAATTCACAAGTAACATTGTTTCAATAAATTTATTTTTAACTAAATTATATATGACATCATATTCCTTCCTGAAGTCAGACAGTATACTTGTACCTAGATTTTTATGTTTGACGATTTATTCATTTTTTGCTTTCTGAACATTATAGTGAGGAAAGTATTGTAATCATGTCAAAAATCCAAATGTGCGATTTTGGTGCTTCTACACGTTTTGAGGACCCTAGAGCCTAAACACCTTGTTTAAATGATCTGAAAGTTCGTACATATATTATAGGTCATCATAGTACGAATCCTATTGATTTTTATGAATCTAGCGCTTTTGGGGTTTTACAGGAACACAAAGAATACTTTTTTATCATTATGGTCTGTGGGCAAAAAATACCTAAAGTGCGACAGCATCTAAATGCCTTATTCGACTGAGCTGAAAACTTATACGCATGTTATGGATCAACTTCGCACGAACTTTGTAAATTTTGGTGAATCTAGCGTTTATAGTTTTTTTACAGGGACACAAAGAAAAGTTATTTATCAACATGGTCTATATGGGCCCAAATTCTTTAAACTGCAATAGCGTCTGAACACCTTATTCAATTGAGCCGAAAATTTATACACATACTATAAGTCCATGTTGCACAAAGTGAATAAATTTTAGTCAATCTAGCATGTATAGTACAAGGAGACAACGAAGAATTCTTTATCATTATGCCCTATGGCTCAAATTTTTAAAGTGCGATAACGTCTAAACACCACATCAGATTCAGCTAAAAATTTATATACATGTTATATATCACCGTCATACTAACTGTATCTATTAGGGACCATGTAGCATTTATAGTTTTTTTAGTGGAACACAAAGAAAAATTCTTTACCATTGAGACTCATAAGTTCAAATTATTTAAAATGCGATAGCGTCTAAACGCCTCCTTCGAATGAGTTGAAAATGCCCATACATATTACAACTCACCGTCGCACAAGATGTATAAGTTTTTGTGATTCTAGCACTTATGGATTTTTACAGGTACACAATGAAAATTTCTTTAACATTGTGGTCTGTGGGCCCAAATTTTTAAAAGTTCGATAGCGTCTAAATGTCTTGTTCGATTGAGCTGAAAATTTATACCCATGTTATAGGTCACCATTGCACAGACTACTCTGATTTTGGTAAATCTAGGACGTATAGTGTTTTACAGGGACATGATAAGTTTTTTTTTTTATCATTTTGCCCTGGGGCTCAAATTCATTAAAGTTCAATAGTGTCTCAATGGATCTGAAAATTTATATGCATGTTATATAGATGATCTTCAAACGAGCTGTATCGGTTTTGCAGAATAAGCACTTACAGTCTTTTTACAGTGACACAAATAAAAATTCTTTATCATTGTGGCTTATATACTCCAATTATTTGAAGTGCGATAGCGTCTGAATGCCTCATTCGATTAATCTGAAAATTTGTAGAATTGTTATAGGTGACCGTTGCACAAACTGTACTCATTTTAGTGAGTCTATTATTTATAGGTTTTTACAGGGAAACAATGTAACCATGTTCTATACTCAAAATATTTCAAGGGCAATAGCGTTAATTTAAAGACCATACTACATACAGAAAATTATTTATGTACCTTAATATAAATTTCTCTTTTGTTTATTTAAAGATATCTCTTACTTTATTTATACAACTTTTAATTACTTAATGTTTGGAAAGTAGAAAGAAGTCACTCCAGATTTTTTAAAAATATTCTTAGCTTGAACAGAAATTATAAATGTTGCAATAGCACTACATCATAGAAGTAGAAGAAACACACAGTCATCTGGAATATCCCAAAATTAATAGCAAAAAAAGCGAGATTTATAAAATCTTTAGCTCGCATGTACTAGCAAACTGCAAGCATGGGGCAGCAAGTACAAATTCTTGCAAACATATACTTCTGCTGGATGGTCATCGTGAATTAATTACTTTTAATTAGCCATTATAATACTAACACCTTTCAAAATATGTCACTAATACGATTATAATACAATCAATAAAAATACTGTGAATAACTTTGTTATATAATCAACTTTTGAAAAATTAACTCTAACTTTCGTTAACTCATGAAGCTGAAATGTAAATAAATAAATAAATAAATAAATAAAAACTACGTTAGAAGAATAAAGCATTAACGTAAGTTTTTTTTTTTTTTTTTTTTTTTTTTTTTTTTTTAGACGGTATTTTTTCCACGTAAAATAAACAAAATAATAAATAATAATAACAACAAATTCTTAAAATAATAATTATAATACATTCTTAAAAAAAAGAAAGAAAAAAGAAAAAAAAAAGAAAAAAAAAGAAAGAAAGGAAAAAAGACTAAACATAGGTTTTACAGGAAATAAATAATTTAAAGTATATACCACTAATTGTTTTAATTCTCAGCATATATATGTATGTATATATATATATATATATATATATATTGAGAGGGAGAAAGAGAGAGAGAGAGAGAAACAAAGAAATTTATTTAATTTTTCTTAATATATTTGAAATAAATTGTAGTTTTAGGTTACTAGAAAAATAAAAAAATAAAATAAATAAATAAAATAATCCACTTTGTTTTTACATTTTTTTTTTTTACATACGTAAACGTAAAATTTACTGGAATAAAAAATTTTCTTTTAAAGATAAGTTTAATAAACTATATATTTAGGAAGCCTTATTTTTCATTTAAGAAAGAAAAATACATATCAATTAAATTTTGTTTTAAGAAAAGACAATTCGTTTCAAAATATAATTTATTTGATGCTTCTTAAGTAAAATTTGAATTGAACTTTGAAAAAATGAAAAAAATAATAGAAATTATTTTAATTAACTGAAGTTAACATATATATATATATAAAAAAACATCTTGGAACATTTGAGACAATATTTAAAGATTTAAATTTGTCTTTTTAAGAGGATTAGAGTAAAAAAAAAAATTCTAATTAATTTTTGATGAAAACACTCAAATTAAAATATTTCTTTCTTTTCCTGAAGAAGCTTTAAAATTAAAAACTAGTATTTTTGTATTATTTATACTTGAACAGTTTTGATAAATTGTCAAAGTATTTTTGCATTAAACTCTTTGAATAAAGAATTTAAAAAAAAAAAAAAGAGAGAGAGAGAGAGGGAGAGAGAGAATTTCTTTTCACTTAAAATAATAATAATAATAAATAAATAAATAAATAAATAAATAATCTTTAAAAAAATCTTTTATAAAAGAAAAATCAATTGTAATTTGGAAATTCTGATACATTTTTCATATAAATCACGGAATAGACAACTATTAAACATTGCCTTCCTTGGGGAACACGATAATGTTTTCTGAATTTAAACTTCTTTTTTGAGGGGGGAGGGGGGGTTAAGAATAAAAAAAAATACAGTAATATTATGTCCCATAAGTCTGAAGATATTTTAAAAATTCATGAAAATTAAAGGAATTGATAGAATTGAATGCGGTTTGCGGAAAAATTATTCTCGTAAAGGGGATTTTTGTTTTGGTAAGAATGAAAAAAGAAAAAGTTTAATTATTGATCGATAGAGATCATTGCAAAGAGACGTAACGAGAAATGTGCAAATCATAGTTCTATAAACTTCCCGATTTTACGATTAACAGCTCCTTTCTTATTTTCTTTCCTATTTGTGCACACATAAAATTTAATTGCGATGCTGGTTTGCTGGATAAAGCCTTTTAAGTGAAAAGATTTTATCTCAGATAAGAATCACCGACTGATTGTGCATTTCGTGTTCTTGTAACACGCTTATAAACTGTAATTTCTAGTGAAAGCGGATTTATAGAAGTTTATAAACCTTTGTATACAAATAAATATAGTTTTTCATAGAAATGTGTGATTTGGTCACAAAGAGTGCCTTTATCGATGAAAATGTTATCAAACATCTGGAGGAATTTATAAAATAATATCTAGAAGTAGCTAATACCATAGCTGCCAATATTTTAATTTATTCCGGAGTACTTTTAGCCCCGCCTTTATTTCGCACCACTTTATTTATCGAAAAATTTTCTTCAAAACATAACTTTGATAAAATAAGAAAAAATTACTTTTAAAAATTAAGTGGTGCGAATTAGAGGCGGGGCTAAAATTACTCCGGAATCAATTAAAATATTGGCAGCTATGGCTAATACTATAATAGTTTACATGTGTAGTGATATATTGGTAAAAACGATATCTATGTACAGCAAATATATATATTTATATTTAAATTTTTATTCCTATTATTGAATTTATGCTTTTCTTAAATAATTTTCTGAAATTATTAATTTTTGCCTATTATATTTGGCATTTAAATGGTCATTTGATATATCAACTCTATTCCTCTGAAATTTTATTTGAAATAAATCTCATTTAAAATTTAATGATATGTTGGTATTTTCATCTATCTTTTGTTTGCTGAGTGTTACAAAGGTATTAAATTATTCAAATAATATATATATATAGAAATAATTTAATGTTTCATCAACATTTTGATTTGAAATAATATTTGTTTGAAATTTGATTTGAAATAATAAATGTTATGCATGAAAAAGCAGAAACGTCTATATTTTTACAAAACGAATTAATGCTAATATTTTTTTTTTTTTTTTTTTTTTTTAATTTTTTTATTTAACATAAAAAAAACAATAATAATAATAATAATAAAAATAAATAAATAAATATTGTATAAATGGTTTTGTTTAAGTACTTTATAGCTTGTTTTCTACTCAGTATCGCTTAAACTATAAAAAACATTGCTATAAAATAAATATATTCTAGATAATAAATATAAATGGAAGAGTTATGTATAAGAATAAATCACTATATCTTACGCTTTGTAAAAACTCCACTAGAGTGGAAATACATTTTTTTTTATTCTAGCGTAGATTTACTCAACTGCTTATATTTTGAACAGTTTGACCTGAATCGTTCATTTTATTCTTTCATATCGACGAAAAATTTGTTGCACTTTAAAAAATCCTGGATATAAATAAAAAAAATAAAAAAGTTAATTTTAAAAGTAAAAGTAGTTCGATTTTTATAAGTCAGTGGTAAAAGGATAAATGACATAAATGATTAGTATAAATTGAAATAATTTAAATATTTCTTTGTCAACAGTAAAATAAAATATTGAAAATCATTTTAATTTTTTTATAAGCTGTAAATTTGTTAATTTTTAAAATTTTTTATATAACAATGAGTATCTATATTAATATAACACTTTTCTCTGTCAATTTGTTAGAATAGAAAATTTTGCGATGTTTTCACATTTCACACAACATGAACGCCGAAAATGATTTCAGAAAGTTTTCCGTGTGTGTATGTGTCGTTGTGTCTGTATGTCCGTAACGCTATTTTTGTCCGGGTAACACGCGACAACGGCTGGGCATAATTCAAAGTCACTTGGCAAGAATTCAGGTCTTTACCCAACTTAAAATAAAATTTATGGAAAATTTAAAATTTTTTATTGGATTTATAGATCTGGGTAAAAACGACTATGCACGCGCTATAAGGCTTTTGTCAGTAAAACGCATTTAATGGGGGGGGGGTTGCGTTATCTTTACCTTTTAGATATCAGGGAATCCTAAAATGATTTCATAATATTTTTATTTTGGTGTTTATGGAAAGAAAGGGGGTATATAGACCGATTTCTGTTCGACCAGGTATCTCTGGAAAACGGCTAGAGAGAATACTATGACACATGGCACAGATTTAGGTCTGTACCAAACTTGAAAGGACATCCATCGTACTTTTCAAATTTTAATTAGATTTAAAGATAACTGAACTAAGAAAAAAAATGTTAGCAATTAAATATTATGCGTTGTATTTAGATACTTTAAAACGACTATATTTGACATGAAACTCGACATTTTATTCGTTGTTATTTTGTCTTTTGATATGAACACAGTCGATACACAGACAATATCTTTTCTTTATTTTTTTAAGTTCTTTTTAAAATTTATATTTCACTTTAAAAATTAGATTGTTTTGTATATAAAACATATTTTATTACAAGCAATGGCGATTCACATGTAATAATATTTTTATACATATAATATCTCATGTTTTTTAAGTAATTATTAGTTCCTCATGATACTTCTAGGTATGGGGAACTTTGGTAATCCGACATGAATGATAATAAAAAAGGACCATTAAACTAATGACAGAGAAAGCAAATAATTAACCTCAGAAATAATTGGATAAAAATGCTATTGTTTAATGTAAAACAGTTAACACAAACTGGAGAAGAGGATGATGCCAAATAAAAATTGAAATTCAAAATAAAAGCTTTACAAAAATCGATTAATAGAATGCACTTCAGAGCATTTTCATTAACGATAAAATACACAGAGTAATTATTAATTGAGAATGTCAAAATATATTTTAAAGTTAATTAAATTTTAAACTAGTAGAGTTAAATTAAATTGTACATAAAACATCAATCATTAAATCGTTTAAGGAAAGGCCTAAAGAAAGAATGCATAAGACAGCAGTGAGCAAGCGCCATCTAGCGGTATCTATATAAACAATAAGTCAGTTAAATTATTTCAGGAGAAAAAAACAATGCAATAAGGAGTGTGTTTAAGAAGTATTAACTGCAAGATTAAGAGAATTTTTAGCACAAATCAAATAATAAGAGTTATGAATAGTGGAACATGTTAAAATTAAGCCTAAAATAATTAAACTAAGAGTTGAACTTATTATTATTAACCCAAAATTAATTAAACTTAAAGTCAAAGTATTCTGAAGAATTAAAATCAAAGTAATAAGAAGAATTAAATGTTAAGTTGTAAAAAGACTCAATCACAAGCAATAATGCCAAAGAGCACACATATAAGGATAAGCATTATAAGGCAGTCATCAATATTTAAAATTATAATTTTAAAGGTGATTTTTTTTTTTTTTTTTTAAGATATTATTCTTGTAATTAAAATAGATTGATTGTTCAAACTAAACAGGGGAAGCCACTAGTAGCCAGATGCACACAATTAAATTTAAGGATAAAAGAGTTCAAATTTCAACCAGAAAAAATAAGAAGAATATATATATATCTTTCAATTTTTATTCCAATTATTGAATTTATGCTTTTCTTAAATAATTTTCTTAAATTATTAATTTTTGCTTATTATAATTGGCATTTAAGTGGTTGTTTGTTATACCAACTCTATTCCTCTGAAATTTTATTGAAATAAATCTCATTTAAAATTTAATTATATGTTGGTATTTTAATCCATCTTTTGTTTGCTGAGTGTTACAAAGGTATTAAATTATTCAAATTATATATATATATATATATATATATAGGAAGACTTTAATGTTTCATTAACATTTTGATTTGAAATAATATTTGTTTGAAATTTGATTTGAAATAATAAAAGTTATGCATAAAAAAGCAGAAATTTAACATGAAAAAAAAAAACAATAATAATAATAATAATTATAATAAATAAATAAATATTGTATAAATGGTTTTGTTTAAGTACTTTATAGCTTGTTTTCTACTCAGTATCGCTTAAACTATAAAAAACATTGCTATAAAATAAATATATTCTAGATGATAAAAATAAATGGAAGAGTTATGTACAGAAATAAATCACGATATCTTACGCTTCGTAAAAATTCCACTAGGGTGGAAATACATTTCTTATTCTAACGTAGATTTACTCAACTGCTTATATTTTGAACAGTTTGATCTGAATCTTTCATTTTATTCTTTCATATCGACGAAAAATTTGTTGCACTTTAAAAAATCCTTGATATAAATAAAAAAATAAAAAAATTATTTTTAAAGTAAAAGTATTTCGATTTTTATAAGTCAGTCGTAAAAGAATAAATGACATAAATTATTAGTATAAATTCAAATAATTTAAATATAATTTCTCAACAGTAAAATAAAATATTGAAAATCATTTAAATTTTTTTATAAGCTGTAAAATTGTTAATTTCTTTATTGCTTTATATAACAATGAGTAAACATTAATATCAGACTTTTGTCTGAAAATATGATAGAATAGAAAATTTTGCGATATTTTCACATTTCACACAACATGAACGCCGAAAATGATTTCAGAAATTTATCCGTGTGAGTATGTGTCGTTATGTCTGTACGTCCGTAACGCTATTTTTGTCCGGGTAACACGCGAAAACGGCTGGACATAATTCAACATCACTTGGCAAGAATTCAGGTTTTTACCCAACTTAAAAATAAATTTATGGAAAATTTGAAAAAAATTATTGGATATATAGATCTGGGTAAAAACGACTGTGCACGCGCTATAAGGCTTTTGTCAGTAAAATGCATTTCATGGGGAAAAAAATGCGTTACATTTACGTTTTAGCTATCAGGGAATCCCAAAATGATTTCAGAATATTTTTTGGTGTTTATGGGAGGAAAGGAGGTATATAGACCGATTTCTATTCGACCAGGTATCTCTGGAAAACGGCTAGAGAGAATGCTATGACACTTGGCTCAGATTTAGGTCTGTACCAAACTTAAAACGACATCCATCGTACTTTTCAAATTTTAATTAGATTTACAGATATCTGAACTAAGAAAAAAAAAACACTTGTGTTAGCAATTCAAAATTATGCGTTGTATTTATATACTTTAAAATGACTATATTTGACAAAAAAATCGACTTTTTATTCATTGTTATTTTGTTTTTTGATGTGAAATCGGCATTATCTTACAATACAGACAATATCTTACGGACAATATATTTCCTTTATTTCTGAAAGTTCTTTTTAAAATTTATATTTCACTTTAAAAGTTAGATTGTTTTGTATATAAAACATATTTTATTGCAAGAAATAGTGATTCACAGGTAAAATTATTTTATACATATATTATTTCATGTTTTTTAAGTAATTATTAGTTCCTCATCAAACTGTTGGTTTACAGAAATTAGGTAATCGTAGAAATTTTCATGCTCGCGGTTGTTTGATATATTTGCATGTGTTCAGGTGGGAGGAATGCTAAAATATCAAAATGGGCATGGTGTTCGTGGGCATTGTACCGTGTCTCTCAATTTGTCAGTCCGTTAGTGTGTGAGTATGTTAGCCTGCATACACGATATCTCACGAAAAAATGATCACAGAGAGGTGGGATCAGTTTTAAAGTATTAATTATGACACTAAAAAGAACCTCATTCATTCTCAACATTCTGATTAAAAATCTTCAGCAGTTATTTGAAATTTACGATTTTCTTAACATGGGAGAATAGGGCAAAATTTCACTTAAACGTGCATGAAAAGAAATATTTTTATCGTAAAGATGTAAAAACAACTTTTAGGTATAAGTTTTGATGTCGGGTTGAATATCATTAACCAGAAATATGCTACTTTGAAAATTTCGTAAATTATTCGAAATTTACGAATTTCTTAGCATGGCAGAATACAGCAAAATTTCGCTTAAATGTCCCTTTTGAGAGATATTTTCATCGTAAAGATGTCAGATTACTTTTAAAATATTATATAAGATGCTAGTATAAACACCCTTCACTATGAATTTTCCAATTTAAAAATTTCGTAAGTCACTGGAAATTTACGATTTGCTTAATATGGTGGAATAAGGCAAAATTTCGTATAAACATCCACTTTGAGGGATATTTTCATCGTAAAGATGTCAGAACAATTTTAAAATATCATTTAATATACTTTGCATGAACATATCATTGACTATGAAAATAACATTTAATAATGGCATGAACATCATTGACTAAGAATGTTTTTAATTTAAAAGTGTCGTATGTTATTTCAAATTTACGATTTACTTTACATGGAAGAACAGGGCAAAATTGAGCATAAACGTCCATTATGAGGATCATAAATATATCAGACAACTTCAAAATAACATTTATGATGCTTGTTTGAACCCGATTAACTACAAATATATTCTAAAAGGAAAATTTCGTAAGTTATTGGAAATTTAAAATTTTATGAATATAGCAAAATGGGGCAATATTCCATATAAATAGGCATTTTGGGGATTTTTGCATTGAAAATATTAGCATGAAAACTAGACTACGAAACTGACACCGATAAAATAAATTAATGGGTTAGAATGAGATAAATATATCGAACTGAACGATGGGGAGCCTATTAGGCGGGTATTTTTTTCTGTTACTGTGTCAAGCGTTTGGTTAAATTGATTTCTCTTAATATGAATATAATATGTTTTGTACAAAAAATTTATGAGAGCACGCACATGATGGGGAACTGAGCAGAGTCCACCAATGCAATTAGTTTTTGTAAAGTGCCTATAACTGTATATTTATTATTTTAAACTAAAGAGTAACAATTGCATGTATTATCTAAGAAAAAAATAAAGAAATAAATTTCTGTTTCTATTTTTTTAAAGGAATTTGATTTAGTACAATAGGACTTATTTCAATGTATTCATCCATATAACGACATGCAGTAAAAAAGTCATAAGTTGTTAAAGCATGCACTGTAAAGAAAGCTGCAGTAAAATTACGGGCAAAACTCGGAGCAAAGATTGCAGACAAAGCCCATAAAAAAAAACATTTAAACGATGAATGATGAATCGCCAGTAATTTTACGTGACGTTTTAGGAAACATACAACCAACCTGTAAAAAAAGTAGTATTGACCGTAAAATTAAAAGTTAAAGTTTGAGTTTCTCGAATTTTTAAAAATATTTCCTGCATTTATTACACATGCGTGGAGGGAGAAATCTACAATACTAAGCAACTAAATTATTATTTTACACATATAATTTACTTTTTCATGCGAAGCAATATCAGCACTGATTGATTGATAGATCATGTCATACGCAGCAAAAGACTTCGGGAAAAAATTTGGTACCGATTTGCTGCACAATGTGAATTTACCAATCTTCAACTACTTTTACAGAACTAGCTGTAAAAATATACAAAAACCTATGCTGTATTTATGCTAAAAAATTGCTTTATTTTTACAGAAATTTTTTAGAGTGTTTGAATACTGTTAACGTTCAAATTATGCATAAAAATATTTTCTTTTAAGACTATTTTAAAATAATCTAAATTTGCTATTTTTGACATCATTAAGAAGTCAAGAAATTCTCATGTTAGAAAAACAAAAATCTTTTTTTTTTTTTTTTTTCCCCTATGCTAAGCGACAAAAAAAAAAAAAAAAAAAAAATGCACTTGGATATTTTCTTTTTCATCTTCTACAACCGCCAATTTTGTTTAAATAGCAAATTTTCCAACAGATTTCATTATGTTGTCTTCCACATACACTTTGTATTGAGTCCAGTGTTAAAAACAAAATTCAATGGTCAGGAAAATTGTAATTTTAGAAATTATCTCAAAAATGATAAGAATAAGGCAGTTAACAATGTCACAAAAAGTATTAAGTTTTGAATGAAAATCAAAAACCATTTTAATATGTGAGCTGGCAAAATAATTAAATGTTAACGAAATATTGGTAAAATGGTTTTTAGCAAGATATAAAATTTTTTGGCCGTTGAAACTGGAAATTTGGCTTAAGGCGTAGATGTTGCTCATCCAAGGGAGATGACCGTAAGTTAAAAAGCCATTGCTTATAAAATCGGTTTGTATTACATTTAGAACATAAAAGAGATTCCGAAAAAGTGTTTAGCAGCATAATTTCTTTAACTACAGTGCAGAAACTATTAAACAAAGCAGGTTTAAATGACAGAAAATTTGAAAAAATTCCATTCTTAGTGAAGAGAATTAGGAAAGCAAGACCTCAGATGGCAAAAAAAAAAAAAAAAAAAAAAAAAGTTTAGTTAATTATTGGGCTGAAAAGGTACTCTCTGATGAGTCAAGTTTAACTTATTTCGAGCTAAAGGAAACAAGCAGATCTGACGACGAAAATATGACCGACTTAATGAAAATCGCACTTTTAAATCAGTGACACATTCTCCGTATATTATGGTACGGAGGTGCATAAGTTTTCAAGCAGTCGGGCAAATTTTTATGCTCAAGGGATCCATTAACTCGAAATAAAACACGATCTTTATAAAAGTGGTGCCTAACCAACTATTTTGGTGGTATCTTGCACATTTCCGCAAACAGCATTTCAAGATTATAATGCACCTTACTACACGGCGTCTGTGGTAAGTTTATTCACTTCAAATTGTCAAAATTCCCTATCCATTCCCATGAGAACCTATAATTCTGTAAGTAATAACACCTTTCTTCACTTTAAGTTAAATCCCACAAAAGATATAGTAGAATTTCGTCTTTACCAGACATGGAAATAGTCCTAATCGCGAAAATATTTCGTGTATAAAAAGGTGGGGTAGAAGGGAGAGGATACAAAATTTGCAGCCTACAACTATGCTAGAACTAGAAAAAATATTTGTGATATTTGGCACATTGAAATTTCTGAGATTTATATTAAAACACTGTAGAATATGCCATTGAGCATAAAGCAGTGGAGGAATAGGAGGTGGACCATACAGAGGTGGAATTAACCTAATACAGAATTCATATTTTTAATAAGATGTTGCTTAGATCTAAGAAATAAATAGTTTTATTTAATATATTAAAATATAACTTGTTTATTTCATATAATAAATCATAACAGAATACAAAGTGTATGGTTACTGCATTATGTTTAAAACGAAAGTTTTATGCTGATTCTTATAAAGTACTTCGTAGAGTATAATAAAATGAATTTATTATACCAAAAATGTTCATAGGTATCATTTCATCCCTTTTGTATTATGCAAACAAGATAGTTTTATTTGTTTCAACCATTAATTTTAAAGTTATTACAAATAAAAAAGGTATAACTAATATTTTCTGCAGTGCGGCTTTTTTTTTTTTTTTTTTTTTTTTTTTTTTTTTTGTCGCTTAGTGTATAAAAACTATGATACTAATTCTTGAGAAAGAAAATCTAACATATTTTCCGAAATAATTTTTATTCGTAAACACTAGCACTAAAGAGGTAGTCTTATTTCAAGGTTCTCATTAGAGGAAAATATTGGTGAGAAATACTCACCCTTCTTCCAAAACAAAATGGAACATTTAAAAACTATGTGAGATCTCTGAAAATTAATCGAGACCCCAAATAAAATGAATTTGAATAATAATAACAAATCTTTTACATGGACACAGAGAATTTGTATCTCCAATTAATACGATATTTTTCATGGTCTTCGATCTTTATGGTTTCTGTAGTGGGTGCAAAGCATAAATAACTAGAGCCTAATTCTTACTCATCCAGACAGATTTTCCTTATAGGACCGATTTAAAAGTGTATTTATGAAGTGTTAGGCGTATTTGCATTATTCAGAATAGCAGAATATATATATATATATATTATTTGTATTCAATTGAATGGAGGAAGTACTGAAGTATTTCGAGAGCAGAACCTGTTATATATGATGTACATGTACATATCTGGCGGTCATATTCAGATTAAACAGCTTTGTTTTTAACAGTGAAGGTCATACTGATCTTCAAATGGCTATCTACATATTCATCTCATATTGAAATAAACTTTATATTAGTATATTGTAAAAATTGCATTGTGGAAACAACATTAAAATTTTTCGTTTTCTAAGGCTTAACTAAAGGGTTAAGAGCAAATAGAATGCTGTATGTAAAAACAAAAAAAAAAAAAATGTGCGTTTAGTGGATAAAACAACTATTAGGTTGTAGTTTATATTTTACAAATCTTGTTTCAAATCAAGAAACCATTTTAGCTTTCTCTTTTAATGTTTTTGTGTCAATACGCAAAGAAAATCAATTTCATCAATATCAGTTATTCAGTTTCAGTCAGATGGAAATTCTTTGAATTAAATTAAGAAAACAATAGCTTATTAAAACCACATGGGCTTTAAAAATGAATGTTTAATAAAAGTTTATCTGCATCTGTTTAAATAAAGTTTGTGACTAAGTATTAGTTTGCTCTAATACTATGTTAGAGTATGTCTATCCTCTATGCGTCTATGATTCTATGCGTCATGCGTGCATAATTAAACACATTCAATCAGTATAAATAACAATCATTGCTTCAGTTTGAAAATGGAAGCGTTCTCTCATGATGTCACTGAAATCATAGCATTTGAAGTGATAAGAGTGGAAGATAAGGTTTGGTGGAAGATAAGAGCAATTTGCGTAAAAATTGAAAAACATAAGTATACTTTCAAAACATCAATTTACGGGCTACGACCGTTTAGCTAGAAAAACGGTCATTTCCCGTAAAATCATACGGTTAAATACCGTGATTTTACATTTTTTTTTTAAATAGAGTATAGATGGTAATAAAAAAATGCAATCTTGCACTCCATATCTCAAATAAATACTCATGGTTCACGAACGACTTTTCTATATAGAAGAAAGTTTTATGATGACCACAACATGCACATTTTTACTTTTATTTATTCTAAAAAAGTTAAAATGAATCATAAAAATAAATCTTTAGTGCATACTTTGTAGTTTTGTACGAATTTTTAAATTATATAACACATTTCAAAAATAAATTATAAGTAATTTATTCTAGCGTCCTATATGTAAAATATTAATATATATATATATGCATGACGAATGTATAATAAATACGTATATGCACACATTTTCAAATACTATATTATGACTAAAATTGTTATTTTGAACATTGTTTAAATTATTCAAGTTTTCTTTGCTAATTTCAGAAAAATAAGCTTAATTAACTTTCAAACTTTCAATGAAATGGCATTCTTACCAATTTATAACCGAAGGCAAAGTATAACATTTCTAAGGAATTAATGAGCATTTAAAAGTATGTTTCGGAACTGCACTAATTTAAATTCTCTATCCAAATACTTTTCTAAAGAAAAAAAAATATATATATACTTTAATTATTTCATTTTAAATGCTGACTGCATGTTTGATATTTAAAGAAGTAATAATTATTTCTTAATGACTTTTGAAAGGGTGATTTAAATAAAGGAAAGGAAAAAAAAATGCACACACACAAAAGGATTTATATACGGTGAAAAGACTAGTAATTGCCATTAAAAAGAAAATTTTGTCTTATTTTCTATCATAACCACTCACAATATTTAAGGTAATTTTTAAGTGCTAATAAGTAGTAAATGAAGATTAAAAACTGAAAATCACTTATTTGTTCTAATTTACGTAATTTATTTAATTTTAAATTAACGGGATTTGTTCACTTTGCTGGTCACTATATTTATATGAATTCTTAAAATAACATATGAGTGATTCTATGGAAAAAATTGACATCAGTTACTCAACAGAATAAAATTTCTTCTTTATATTGCTAACACTATTACCATACAGAAAATTAACACTATTACGATACAGACATTAATGGAATATTTGCTATAATTTTTGTATTTGTATTGGATATTGATTCTTATTAGAAAATGTTGTTGGAAGTAGAATTATCTCTGTGTGAGACTGATGCTGCATTTTACATGAAATTGCTCATATGCATAATAAAAATCATACAGAATCAAAAAGAAAAAAGAAAAGGAAAGGGAGAAAAAAAAATTGAAATCGATGAAAACCTCGGTTAAGATCCCGGTTTTTTGCCCTTCCCGTCAAAGAAGGAGGTAGGAAGGAATTCGTTAAACCATTTTAGAGAGTGTGTTAGGTACACATAACCAACTCTCTCTCACACACACACACACAAAAATAAATAAATAAATAAATAAAAATAAATAAAAAAGTAAATGCCGTTTTTAAATAATTTAGAACATATTTACAATAGAAAAATTTTTTTTTGCCTCTTTTCCTACATTAAAGGGGGGGGGGAGTGCATTTCATAAAATCCAATTATATTGCAATTTGTGAACGCATAGCCCCCTCACACACACACACACACACGATGCCAAAATATTACCTTAATGAAGTAATTTGAATAAAATCTATGATTTTTTTTTTTTTTTTGCCCCCAGCCGAAGAGGAAAGGGGAAATAACGAAGAAAAAAATGGAAAACATATTAATGTATAGTAATTGTGAATACTAATCGGCGTACTCAAATTCATAACTGCAGCACCCTAGGCGTGAATCCTAAACCGTCGCCAGTTGTCCATTGTGTAGCTCTAGTACGACGTTAAACCCACTTACACTGTGTAAAAGAAGTTAAAGGGCAGTCGATTTTTGTAAATTATTTTCTGTATTTTTATCCTGGCTGTTAAATTTTTATACAGATTTTGTTTAACAAAGTTTTTTTTTAATTTAACGTAAAAATGAAATCATTACTACTGATGCTAATTAGTGGATTGTAAAAAAAAAAAAAAAAAAAAAAAAAAAAAGAAAAACTAGAACTTATAATTTCGACAGTGTAAAAAAAGTAGAAGGACACTTTCCAAAATTTGTTATTTGGTGGATTATGCACGAGTAAAAAAGTAAATATTGAAGTTTCTTTAACTGCTAATGTAGAGGAAAACGTATTTTGTTAAAAATTACATTGTTATTTTCTTATCAGACTGCCTAGAAGAATACATTAAAATTATTTCAAAAATTGGCAAATTTTGCATATAAAATTAACGATAAATATGTTAGAGAGATTGTTCGTATACTGCACGTTGTCTCCAATACACTTTCTAACTTTATCACAAAGCCAGATAGAAATAGGAAAAGGAAGGATACTGGTTGGCCTAAAAAATTGGCGCCCTGCGATGAAGGAAAATTTGCACATGAGCTTAAAAAGAGCAGTGGTAGTATCGCAAAGGCCCCAAATCAAGCAGGTCTTACTCATGTGTCTAGACAAACAGTTTATAACTACATAACAAGAGCCAGATAATTCCTTTTTAAAAAGCGGAATCCGGAAGCATCATCCAAAGTAGAAAAAGAAAACACAGATTGATTACCTTTTATCATGGGTTAAAAAATATGTGTGACGGAGCTCAGATGGAACTTTTATAATATTTTCAGACGAGAAGAAGTTTAACTTAGACGAATGTAGAAGAATTTTATTCAACCCGACAAATGAGGGGGGTGGGGGATGATCTAGTACGCAATTGGATATGGAAGAATAACGAGTATAGTATTTTTCAGTGGTATGCAAAAACATACAGGCTATTTTGAAGTGCTGAATTCTGAGCTACTTCCCTATGACTCGGAATTAGGAGAAGAGTGGATGTTTCAACAAGATGAAGCCGCCATTCACATAACAAATTTAGAGTTAAAAATTGGTCCGCTGCAAATAATGTGCAGGTTTTGCCAAAGTCAGCTAAAAGCCCTGATCTTAGCACAGTCAAAAACATCTGGCAAATGCTTGTCCGTCAAGTGTATGCTGGTGGGAAAATATTTAAACACCTTACTGAGCTTCGAGTAGCTTTGAGCAGTTCATAGGCTAAATTTGCCAAACAGGAATCCAATCTTTGTACGATTCATTACCAAATTGAATATTTTAATTCATAAAAGACAATGGGAAGAGTATTCCTTACTAATATTTTTTGTATTTTATATTTTGTGTTACTGTCCTTCTACTTCTTTTACAGAGTTAAAAGAAGTAGAAACTATTTTTGTTGTCATCAATAATCTATTTTTAAAATCGTGGTAAGGATGCTGATATTTCCTTGTTAAACGATCTGCAAAATGTTACACTTAAAAATAATTTCATTAAAAGTAAAAGATACACTTTATTTCTAAAGATATCTAGTGTCCTTCTACATTTTTTACACAGTGTATACAATTATCCTTTTCTGCAGTAAATTAATTCTCTCCTCGATGGTTTTGTCCAAAATTCATTCCAAATTTTTCCGAAATCACTTAAACTAACGGATGAAATACACGATCAATGTTGTATAACAGAAATTTCAAGCTCAGAAATCTACAATAAAATCTTAAATGAGATAATTCACATATTTAGTAATTAACCTCATTGCTCAGTTACTGAATAATTTGAAAACAAACATAAAATAAGTAGTTGACCAGTTTGGTTAACTACTTGCACTGATGATATTTTCGATATTTAGTAATTGATCACCACTTAAATAAATAAATACAGTATACTCTCGTATAACGCGCTCTCGCAAAACGCGAATTCGTATAACGTGACAAAAAATCTACGACTATTACTCATACAACGCGATAAAGAATCTCTTATAACGCGTAAGATAAAGGAAGCGCGTGACAACATCTTTTCTACTTTCAACCTGTTCAAGGTTTTTTTCTTTTGACTGCAGATAAGGGTTGCTCCGGTACTATGCCAACACACGACGCTTTTGGTCTCATTACGGATTGAAATATCTGCTCAATATATGTCTCCTATAACGCGGTATCATATTACGCGGAACGTATCCCCTGCTTTATACGAGAGTGTACTGTATAGTTAATTTATTAATATAAATATACTTAGTTCTTTCAAATAAATATAAATGACCTACACACCTTAATAAATAAACTTTTTGAATCAAATTAAGCTATATGTTTTAATAAAGAATTAAATGTCTTCTAATATATACAGCTACTTTTATAAAGCTTTGTGAAAAACTTTGAAACTGTTCCATGTTAACACTGAATGAAAACATCAGATGCTATTGAAAATTATAACAGGCATTTTATTAACTGTTATTTGTATTATCAGATTGAAAATTTTAAAGGAATAATTTTTGTTTTCTAGATTTTTCAGTTTATGTAGTCAGTCACAGGCAGATCACCCTATATATTTCTGAATGTTTACGATACTTGACAAGGCTTTTAGTATGAGTTATTTTGTACCATTGGCTGTGAAATTGTGCAATATATAAAAGTTCTTATGTACACTATGAATGTATTGTACGCTATGAAGTCAGATGCAGTTGCCCTATATCTCATAGTGTGTTATTCTTTTAAAATACTATTTTTTTCTGAATAGTATTTTGGTACCACAAAAATAATTGTGTTGAACATTGATTTTATTATTATTATTATATGTGTTCATATATATATATATATAAATTTATGAATTCAGTAGCGTTATAAAATTTAGCTTTAAATATATACATGATAATACCAACACCACAAAATACAACTGATTGTAACACAGTTTAAAACCTATCACAAAAATTTTACGATTTTTAACAGTATTAAATTTTAACAAAGTCAAATAAATTCTACACTAAAGAGTTGGTAAAACATACATCGATATATTTAGCCAAATAAGATAAACTGTTTATCATTTAGTTAATAAAATAACTGAAGTAAAAATTGAAGTAATACACATACGTTTAAGCGCAATTGCAGCTGTAATCAAAGTGTATGTATTATTATTTTTTTTAAATTAATGATAAAGCCAAAATAGGCCATATATATACATAATCATCAAAGAAATTGGATTTTTTTTTCGATGCTCGACAAACTGGTTTAAATCGCTCAACCTGTGTGTTTTAGTTTGGTTTTTGTGTTTAAGAGGTCGATTACTGGCTGTTTTTAATTACTGACAGATCACCCTAAATAGAAAAAAAGTATTATACAAATATATGTAATTAAAATAAATTTTTGACTTCGAAGTGGGGCTAAAATAAAATGACACAGAAAGTTTTTTCATTCAAATTTAAAAGAATTTGTTAATATATATATATATATATATATATTAATATAATCATAGTAGAAGCAAAGAATGAGAACGAAGAATAGTTAGTCAAACAATTCACCAAAGAGACATGCACACGCCAAACAAAATATATATATACACATATATGTATAACAATGATCCATCAAGCGTAGAAAAGCCAAGCAACAGGCACAAGACCACCGAAACCACAAAGACCAACAAGAATGCAAAATTCCCTCCATGCAGGAGAAGCCCAGACAGTGAAAAAACCCCATCAAGCCATGAAAGACACACATCCAAAGAAACCAAATTCATCAACCAACAGCCCGCAAAGCAAACGAAACAACAAACCAACTCAATAAAATCCCAACAGAAAAAATTAAACTGAAACGAAATTCACAAAAAAACAACCCAAGAAAACCAAGAACGGAAGGAAGGAGGCAGGCGGCAAAACACGTGACTTGCCTGTGGAGCCAAACTAGCCCTACGCCGGCAACACTCTCCCAGCCCGCCAAGACCATATTAGGAGACATATGGATGAAAAAAAAAAGCAAAACCCCATAGCAAATAAAGAACAATGAAACCATGAAATCCACCGATTGGTTACGAACCCACAGTAAAAAAGAACACCGAAATGAATCAAATGAAACAATGAAAAATTAGTTTCCAGAAAAAACAAAAACAATCGAAAACCCTCCAGAAAAACAAAAACACACCATGAACCTAAAAAGTAATAACACCAAATCCTAAACCTAAAGAGAAACTCACCCCGAAATGAAAGAGAGGCAATTTAGACACGATCTATCCTGATGTATTGAAACACCAACCAGAAAAATCAAATCAAATCAAAACAGGAGCCACAAAAACTGAATTCAAAACACGAGCAAAACAGAGAACTTAACAGGAGATAATGGCCCTTTAGAAGTTGAGTTGTATCATTCTTTGATAACATGTTTAATAACCAATTTTCAACCAATTAATTTTTGGAATAAAATTAAATGTAGCAGTCCTTCCTTCATTTTTTTAATTCAGCATCCCACCCAACCATCCAACCAAAAACGCCACCCAACCTCCTCAATTAAACATCTGCCCCCCCCCCCTCCGTCCTCCACATATTTTATTGTCATTTATTATTTTTTAATTTTTTATTTATATATATAGCGTTATTAATAATTTATTTGTTCTTATTTCTCTTATTCATTTCCCATATAAACAAATTAAAAAAATCCTAAATATAATTAAGCATAAAAATTATATATATATATATATATATGTGTGTGTGTGTGTGTGTGTTGGCAAGGGGTGCGAATCGGGGACTTGCGTGTGTATACACACCTTCAAACTCGGGACACACACGCAAATGGGGACGTCCTCAGTTGCCAAAATTTAAGATTCGCATCTTATACTATTTAATAATGGATTTTTTGTATCTGGACATTAACAGAATAAAAAATTTAGGAAGTCTTCATTTGGAGGTATTTTAAAGCAAAGTGTGTATCTAGATTGTGTGTCGGAGAAGGAAGGTAGAAACATGTGTGTATGATAGAAAGTCCTAGGTCCTCGTTTGGTCGGTAAAAATACGTATCAGGCGATTGATGAATGAACAGATAAGAAACCTGTTTATGAAGGAGGGGCAAATAATTACTATTTACTACGTTGTAGTAAACTGTACTTTTTTTCCCACGTTAATAGTAAAGTAGTTTTTTAAACCTACTTAGTTTGGGGCTATTATGCTTTCTTTAAAAAGGTAATCTCAACATAAAAGGAATAATAGAATTTGCCTAAAAATGATTTTATAAATGCATTTATTATACTTAGTTTAGCATTTAATTTTTACATGCAAAGTTTAACTTTGTTTATTAAAGAATGTAGTCTGGTTAGATGAATTTGTTAATACTTATTTAATATTTATATTATCCGTAGTGCTGACATATGATTTTTTCATGATACTTACTGTACACATTTTGTAGGTTTTATGTGCAATAGTTATTTAACAGCTAGATTTAATACCTTTTAAATATTTTTAATCAATAATTATTACAATATTTTATTTTAGGAAGAAAATTATCAACTGTATTTAATAATTAATTTATATGAATAAATAATGTTTATTAGACGTAATTATTTATAACCATTTTATGAAGTGATATTAGTGTTTTGTTATGTTAAAAAAAAGGGAGAGAGAGAGAGAGAAAGGAAAAAAGAAAAAGAAAAAAAATTGCAGCATCTCTTACGGCGAAAAATTCTTGTTATGAAAGGATTTATGTTAGACTAGAATATATTGTGCATTTAAATGGTTGAATGGTTTTGATGCTATTTTAACGTGCTTCACAGCGGCCCTAGAGGTCAAAATATGAATTTATAATGGACTATAAATTTATGGGTGCCTTAGGTATTTTACAACTATTATAACTATATTAAATAAATTATGATGCATATACTCTGTAATTTTCTTTATACTTACCTGTGAAAATGGAATATTTTGTAAAATTTTCATCATTAAAATAAAAAGAAAGGGAAAAAAAAAAAGGCATTTGTTTGAATTTATTTTTATACTATATATTGAAATGAAATTTTAGCAATAATAAATAATTTACGTTTATATATATAATAATTTACGTTTATATAATATTTTTCTAAGTACGGTATTTTTGTATATTGTTTTCGAACTTTGTTTCCTAGGGTTGGTGAAAACTTACGTCATAAAAAAAAAGGGGGGGGGGGAGGAATCTTTTTTTTTTTTTTTTTTTTTTTGAGGGGGAGAGGTTTTTTACTTTTAAATATTATGTAGAACGGAAATTTTAGCGATGTTAAATTATTTAATATTTTACTATAATGATTTTAATTAAGTTATGTAAGTGACCCGGGAGCTTAATGCAATACATCAGATTGGAAAGATTAGCAAGTAGAAACATGAACGGTGGGTTTTTTCAAGATACGTGAACAGTCTGGTAATGTCTGTCAAAGAAAGAAAACACCACGGACATTTATGAACAGGAGTTTGTCATTAGAGTCAGTATTTTTTACGGTACACCAAAAGCCTGATAATGTTTGTCAATATTGCAGTTCATTAAAGCAATACACTCGATTAGTGGTTATGGCACTACAAAACTCTCGAGTAAGAGACTTACACTGCCATAAGTTACATATGTAGCGAAACAGTTGTTTACTAAAAGCGGCTAGTGTGTAATAAAGTAAAATCAATTATTTGATACCATAAAAAGGATTTAGTGTCTAATATCCAGAATAAAATATATATATTTTTTTTACACCTGAAATGTCAAAAATAAATAATTTTACGGACGCATAAAGGGCAGCTCAGTTATTTATATAGCATTGCATAATTGTGCAGATAACTACATATTTTAACTGTAAAACTATTTATTTTATCTAGCTTTGAGAAAAAACGAAATTGGTAAATTAAAAATATGGTGACATGCATAAAATTAATACACGGATTATATTCTGATAAATACAGCATAAAAGAAAAATCATACACGCCGCCCTTTTAGGACCTAATACACACCGGCAAGTTAAGACCTTTTACACACAGGCAAATGAGGACGTGATACACACCGGCAAATCAAGACCTTTTACACACAGGCAATTGAAGACGTGATACACACCGGCAAATCAAGACCTTTTACACACAGGCAAATGAAGACGTGATACACACCGGCAAATCAAGACCTGTTACACACAGGCAAATGAAGACCTTTTTATACACAGGCAAATGAAGACGTGATACACACCGGCAAATCAAGACCTTTTACACACAGGCAAATGAAGACGAGATACACACCGGCAAATTAAGATCCATTACACACCCCCAAGTAAGGACATAATACACACATGCAAACAAGGACATAAATAAAGACAAATGAAGACAATACCGCCAAATGAAGACTTATTATACATCGGCAACCTAGGACGTAATGTACAACACACCGCACCTACAAGCCAGGACGTAGCAAATACAGAACTGTAGTAAGCAGGGGCTAAAAGCAAAGCTGGAGAGTATGATGAGGGCTTGGTCATCAAATTCGAAATAGTGGAACCAGAAATACTGATGACGTAGCAAGAAACACAGAAGTCCGAAAGACACTTAAGCAAATGAGATTTATAAAAAAAAAAAAAAAAAAAAAAAAAAAATGTGGTACTTGAATTTTTATAATTTTCGCACTTTCTGAAAGCAAAGTATTAACAAGCCATAGCTTATTTAAAAACAAAAGAATAAATAAAATTTTTTGATTATCTATATTTTACTAAAGCGAACGAGATTTAATAAAATTTTGCCAAACGATGCAGTACTCAAAAGTAAATTTTTTAACTGTTTAATAAATATAGGCTGAAATTAAATTTGTGGGAAACATTTTTTTCGCAATTTAAAACTAACAAATAATACCATATACATCTTTTTTTTTTTTTTTTTTTTTTTTTATAAAACACGAGTTTAAATTAAGAATAATGTATGTATATATTTCGAATAGTTAAAATTCATTTTGCAGTTTTATTTTATTAAACTACTTTGAAATTGAGAATGCATGGTGATGAATGCTATTGAAATTCAAATGAAGCAATTATGTGTTACATTATTTATTCCGTCGTTATATCATCATCAAACATCAATTTCAGCCTTTATCATCTACTGCAATATGAAGGCTTCTCTTAGGTGATTCCAAACTGCCCTATTTTCTGTAGTTCCTCTCCATTCTGCTCGTTCTAAACGAGCTCTCCAACGACACAGTGTCTCTTCCTCGGTCTTTTCTTATCTCTCGGCATCCAAAATAAAACTTTGGTGATCCATCTATCATCATTTCTTCTCGCAAGATACCCAACGTAGCTCCATTTTAACTTCTTGACTCTAGAAATATCATCAATAACTTTTGTTTGTTTCCTAATTCAAGTGTTTCTCTTTTTGTCTCTTCGGGTGAATCCTAACATGCATCTCTCTATGCTTCTCTGGTTTATTTGAAAGTTCTGTATAGCTTTATATGTTAAAGACCAAGTTTTTGAAGTATAAGTTAAAACAGGCAAAATGTACTGATCAAAAACTTTGCTTTTCTAACAAATTGGAAGGTCACTTTTTATAACATATATATATACATACATATATATTACATATAATAATAAGCAAGAGGCCTCCCAAACGGTGTGAGGTACGACCACTCCAAAAAAAAATCTGGAACGTGATTTTATTTTGATAAAATAAACGTCGTGTTATACCAGGTTTTAATTAGTTAAAAGTAAACTGTTCCATCCATCGCTACAAATGTTGGCATACTTATCAATCCGACAAATATCTATTTAACGTCGCAGTAAGGTCTTTAGTTCTAAAGATATTAAATAAAACCCCATTTTAACTTTAAATTTTTTTAAAAAGAAAGAAATAATGTTGCCCCCAAAACAGTTTTTAATACTTTCCCGGTTTAAAAGGAAATAAATTCATTACCGGAGTCATAAAAAAATTCGAATAAAGCTAATGTCAAAATAGTTTTTTTTTTTTTTTTTTTTTTTTTTTTTTTTTCCCCATTTATCTATATAATTAATAGGCATACATGAGATCATTGTTTCATCAATTTTTTAGGACCGCCGTCCTATATTTTCACGCAGGAAGAAAACATCATCATCATCATTTGCAGGACATCATATTGAATTTTGTTTATTATGAAATAATCTATTATAGAATCGAAGAAGTTATAAATTTCTAAGAAACTAGTTGGCATAGGTGGACTCTGCTCAGTTCCCCATCATATTTATGTTCTCATAAATTTCTAGTGCGAGATATGTTATAATCATGTAAAAAAAAAAAGAATTTGACCAAAGCTTCATACAGTGACAGAATGAAATCCCCGCCTAATAGGATATCCACCGTTCACTTCGATATATTTTACTTATTATAATCTATTAATTTATTTTATCAGGGTCAATTCCGTTGTTTAGTTTTCATGCTACTATTTCCAATGCAATAACCCTGAAAATTCATATTTATATAAAAAATTTACAATTTCGCTATGTTGGTAAAATCGTAAATTACGAATAATTTACGAAATTTTCCTATTAGAATATTTGTATTCAATCATGTTCAAACAAATATCATAAATGTAATTTTGAAGTTGTCTAATGTATTTATGATCCTCAAAATGAAAGTTTATGCTCAATTTTGCCTTATTCTGCCATGTTAAGTAAATCGTAAATTCCAAATAACTTACGAATTTTTTACATTGGAAAAATCATACTCTATGATATTCATGCCAGTATCCTAAATAATATTTCGAAAGTGGTTTGACATATTTATGATGAAAATATCCCTCAAGATTGAAGTATATGCGAAATTTTACTCTATTCTGCCATGTTAAGAAATTCGCAAATTTCCAATAACTTACGAAATTTTTATATTGGAAAATTCATACTCAAATTTTAAACGTGGAATTCTCAGATTTTTGTTAGATTTTGAGGGGGTAATAATATTTTTTTCAGCAAGACTTACATTTTTTTCTATACTTCTAGAGCAATAGGAAATAGTTTGAAGAAAGAAAGTTCTGTATTATTGCCATTCCCGTGGACTAAAAGTTGAAAAAACTTTAACTTATCATAATAGAAAAGTGCATGGAAGTGGAAAGCAATTTTAAATAGTTTAAATGTATTCAAAATATCATCTATGCTGTATGAAATGGTATTGAAACTGAATATTAAAAAATAAAAAAAAGTGTATATATATATATATATATATACCAGAGAGAAAGTCTGACTGTTTCACCCTAAAAAGAGACCCCATAAAATATTAATTTAAAGAATAACTGAAAAAAAAATTACTAAGATTCGAGCTGTCCTTATAATTGTGATTTTGCACTGAAAATCATTAAAGCGGAGCTAAAATAAACTTTTTTAAATCATAAAACTACACTGTTTTATTAAAATTATAACAAATTAATTTAATGTAATATCTGTTTTCGTCCCTAAATATAGCAACTAAATTACATCCAAAGTTAATTTGTAGAAAGAAAAATATTTATTTCTTTTTAAAAGAAATCATTGCGAACTTGTATTTCATACCTTAAAAGCAAAGAGGAAATGTTATCTTCAATTTCAAAATATACACGACTGTCGTGAGTTAGTTGTATTCATGTGAAAACTACTCTTTTAAGCCCAGCCCATACGTCAATCACACATATAAACATAGAGACTCACCTCTCTTTATTTGCACAGATATTCGTAACTCTACTCATTTAGAAGTTACTGTTACAATTTTCACCAATGCCTTTTTTTCTGGTTTCCATTGTTTTCGTTGGCATTTTTATCGAGCAAAAAAAAAAGGGGGGGGGGATTTATAGAGTTCTTATATATTTAGTGGTTTGTGGAAGGAGAAGAGGACAAAAAAAAATAAAAAAGTATTTTATTTTTCAATTTCAAGAAGATTATATATTATTATTTCATAATAATTAAAGAAAAATACCTTAGATATGTAAAGAAGGGCTTTTTTGGCAGTGGAAGACACACACACAAAAAGATTTTTATATAACTTTTCACTGATTTCAATGAAACTTCTTAATTTATATAACTTATTAAGGAAAAACACAGTAATTTGGAATTTTTGTAAATCTACGGGAGGGGGTGGGACAAACGAAAATTTTATTTCTCTTCAGTTTCATTTTACGAAAAATTATCATCAATTATTCCCAGAAAAATATCTTCAATTGTTACTAATTAAGAAATAAATGCAATGTAGTTTTGATATAGCTGGGGAAACTGGATCAGAAGTAAAACAATATGGTTTTTATATCAGTTTTTGCTGATTTCAAACAAATTTTGTTAACTAATATTTAAAAATACTCGCAATATAAACGATTTACTTATAACAAATATTACGTTTCGAATAAATAATAGAGATAAAAATAAAAAATAATTAAAAAAACGCCCAAGTAAGGAAAAAAGAAATTACAAAAATTCTTTATTAATTTTGTAGGATATTACTTTTTTTAAATACACATAATATAAAAAACTAGTATATTGTGTGCGTAACAAATCTTTCTTCTGTATCATTCTTAAGAGTGCCACGTACCAACAAACACGCATAAAAAATAAAGGTTTTTTTTTTTTTACAATAAAAATTGCACGTATGCAATTTGGTGGAATTTCAATCATATGCAAAGCCACAGAAAGTCATTTATAGCAGCGCCACCCGTAAACTCATACACACCCAAATTTGGTGAGTTTTCTTTTTATAATGGTGATCTCACATATTAAATTTTGTGCACTTATAAACTATAGAAGCAGACATATTTCTAGTACACGGAATTTCAGTTAATTGAATCAGCATGTTATTTCATAATAATAATATCCCTTTCAAATCAGTGGCGTAGCAAGCATAACTGGCGCCCGGGGCAGGATTCCTTTTCGGCGCCCCCCCCCTCCCCCACCTATCTATGATTTTTTATTTTATTTACTTATTAATTTTCCGAATTCCACTTTAAAATTTTTGAGTTCAATGCAGTTAGTATTTGTAGAATAACACATTTTTTTTCTTCTTTTAACTTTCACTTACGAAGTGTGGTAGAGAAGCACATAGTTTTTAAATCAAATTTTGGAAATTAAGTTTTTGTGATATTTTCACAATATGAGGTGCCTCCAAATTCTAAAAACAGGTCTTTAGCGGTTGGTCTGTGTGTGTGCCTGTTATCGTGACTTAGGTTTGAATTTGGAACCTCCCGTCTGTCACATAACTGCCAACATCCTAATTAAAATTCCGTAGTACTATTAGTATCCGCCGCTTTTTTCACACTGGTTTATTTTTAGAGTAATTCTCTCCAAATATAATTAAGATTAAATAAGTAAATCCATATTCATGCTAGTTTCGGGGAAAACCACGAAAAATTCTTAATGGCTAGGTTAGATCGAGGAGTGTGACTTGGGTTTGAACTCGAGACCATCCGTCTATCACATAGCTGCCAATATCCTAATAATATTCCGTAGTACTATTAATATTCTCCACTTTTTTCGCATTACACCGTTTTATTTTTAGAGTAATCCTTTCCAAATATAATTAAGATTAAATAAGAAAATCCATATTCACGATAGTTTCGGGAAAAACCTCGAAAAAGTCTGAATGGCTAGGTTAGATCGAGGAGTGTGACTTGGATTTGAACTAGAACTCAGGACCTTCCGTCTGCCACATAGTTACCAACATCATAATTAATATTCAGTAGTACTATTAGTATCCGCCGCTTTTTTCACACTGGTTTATTTTTGAGTAATTCTCTCAAAATATAATTAAAATTAAATAAGAAAATCCATAATCATGCTAGTTTCGGGAAAAACTACGAAAAATTCTTAATGGCTGGATTAGATCGAAGAATGTGACTTGGGTTTGAACTCGGGACCTTCCGTCTATCACATAGCTGCTAATATCCTAATAATATTCTGTAGTACTATTAGTATACTCCACTTTTTTCATACCGTTTTATTTTTAGAGTAATCCTTTCCAAATATAATTAAGAATTAATAAGAAATCCATATTCACGCTAATTTCGGAGAAAACCACGAAAACGTCTGAATGGCTAGATTAGATCGATGTGTGTGACTTGGGTTTGAACTCGAGACCTGCCGTGTATGACATAGCTGCCAATATCCTAATAACATTCCGTAGTACTATTAGTATACTACTTTTTTTTCACACCCTTTTATTTTTAGAGTAATCCTTTCCAAATATAATTAAGGTTAAATAAGAAAATCCATATTCACGTTAATTTCAGGAGAAACCACGAAAACTTCTGAATGGCTAAGTTAGATCGATATGTGTGACTTGGGTTTGAATTCGAGACCTGCCATGTATCACATAGATGCCAACATTCTAGTTAATATTCCGTAATGCTATTAGTGTCCGCCGCTTTTTACACACTGGTTTATTTTTAGAGTAATTCTCTCCAAATGTAGGTAGTTAAGAAAAAATAAGAAAATCCATATTCACGATAGTTTCGGGGAAAACCCCGAAAAATTCTGAATGGCTAGGTTAGATCGAGGAGTGCGATTTGGGTCTGAACTCGGGACCTCCCGTCTATCATATAGTTGCCAACATCTTAATTTACCAACATCTTCATAGCACTGTTAGTATCAGCCGCTTTTTTCGCACTGGCTTATTTTTAGAGTAATTCTCTCTAAATGTAATTATGATTACATAAAAAAAAAAAAAAACCTCTAAGATCGTTGATGTGAAAAAAAGATGAGTACTAACAGCAGTACAGAAAATTAATTAGGATGTTGGCAGCTATGCTATCAACTTTGAGAGCAGAATATTTCTACCACTGGATGGAAGGATGGTTGGGTTTAACGTCGCACTAGTGCTGCGCAGATGGGCAATTGGCGACGGTCTGGGACACACCCCTAGAGGTGGTCCGGAGGCATGCCATCACAATTTTGATCCTCCACGGTAGGGATGGCTCTCCCGCTTCGGTGCCCCCCCCCCCCTACTGGAAAGGAACACTTTATTCAGTAAGTTTCCATTGATAAATTTTCCCTATGACTTTTACCTTAAAGCATAAATACATGGAGATTTGTAGAAATAAAAAAATTCTTGATTATATTTTCCACGTAACTCAGAATATCAAAACTGTAAACTAAACATGCACTTAATACCTATACCTCTGGCAAATAATTAACACCAAATAGCAAAAAAATGTAAATAATGAATGTACGGCCCTTTTATCGGCTTGAAAATGTATTAATTTAATATTTTAAAAAATTTGCTGAACTATAAAGAAGTTTGCATTTTACTGTACTTGATAAAAGATATGTTAATATCTGTGCAATTAACTATTTTTAATTATACTTGGTGTAATAAATATTTAAAAGCAAGGAATTTCCTTTCGTTTTTATTTTTAAAGATTCTCAATTTGTTATCAAACTATCTTCTACAGAATAACATTCGAAATTTGAAGAGCCAAAAGAAGGGGGAAAAGTCATTTATTAAGCATATTTCTATGACTCAAACATTTTTTCCTTAACAATAAAAAAAAAAAAAAAAAAAAAAAAAAAACATGAGTTTATGTTTTTTTTTTTTTTTTTTTTTTTTTTTTTTTTTTAAATCGATAAAAATAAAATTCAGTCTGCACAAATGTTCAGTACACTTTTTAGGATGAAGGACTATTAGTTTCAAACTGGATTAAAACGTTGCATCGTTGCCAGTTATTGTATACCAGTCTTGTAAAACACCAAAAAAGTAAAAATAAATTAGAAATATCAGTCCTGTCCTTACAAATTCGGTACCCAATGAAAGGGGCGATTTTTGTGAATCCAGGTGTGCAAACAGTTTTTTTGACACGACAATTAGATTTTTTTTTTTTTTTTTTTTAATTAACTAAAGTATGAAATTTGGATGGCAACACTTCGCCTTCGCTTTACTTCATTTCAGTCATTTTAAAAAGTATGTGGTCCAGTTTTACGGTCAAAAGATGAGATAAAAAGTAATTAAAAATTAAAAATTTTACAGATTAAAATTAATAGTCCTCCGCACTTAATCTCAATTCTGTCTTTGACAGAGTTTTTAATTTTTATATTTGTATTAGTGTCAAAGTTACAAATGGGTTTGTGTTTCTAGTTTCGTCTTTCATTTCATGACATTTAAATGATTACAGATCATACTAGGCCAGTCGTGATGGTACCCGATGATATAAATCTTTGTTGAGTTCGACCAATTTCTTTAAACTGCCTTTTATTATAAAAATGCCTTTCACGCAATATAAAATTTTTAAAGTTTTTATTTATAAAGTGAAAAAAGTGATTCTCTTATTAAACTAATTTAGTTTATTCATTTCTTCTTTTAGAGCACCCGATTTTTAAAAATATTGTATCTCAAAATTAGTGTTTTATTTTTATTTCGCTCAAAGATTCTATTTTATACTTTTAGAACAGTTTTGCATTTTTTTTTAAGACCACCCATGTAAAATCTCAAAAATATATATCGCCTTTATTTCTATTCAATTTATCAATATCCAGTCAATAATAGCTCTTGTGGATACTCTTTTATAGTCTTCCAATTAGAAGTTTCTCAGAATATACATGTTTAACAAGTGCTATCTGAAACCTGAAACTTCCAAGGAAGTCGATCCCCAAATCGGAAGATACATACCGTCCTTTTCATAGATCTTTCTTGATTGATGAGTTTTACGAGCAGTGGTTTTTCCCCAACAATTTAGATTATTTTCTTTAAAAACAGAAATCCTTTTACGAATATATATCTTTGTAAAACTATATTTTCCTTTTCGTTCTTCATTTTAATGATTCGAGCTGTGTTCAAATATTATTTATAACATATTTTATCGGGCAAATCAAGAACGCAAACATTTAATTATATTACATATTAATTTAAAGTATATTTCCGAGAAATCGATCAAAACAAAAATGAAATTTTACGAGAAAACTTGTTTGTCTTGAAGATCATTTGGCGCCCCTCTGCAAGAGGCGCCCGGGGCATGATAACCCCCCTTGCCCCCCCCCCTCTCGCTACGCCACTGTTTCAAATATCAAGTTTTCGAAGCTATGCACAATCAAAAGCTTAGCTATAGCCTTCCAAAAATGTGAGAAATCGTAGCATTACAACGGCACATGTTAGACGATTTTCACAGAAAACCAACTGACATCAGTATATGTCAAGGTACATTATAAAATTTTACATATTAGATTTTGAGCCAGAGCTGAAAAAAAAAAATATATATATATATATATATCACATACACTTAGCAATTCAAAAATTATGGGAGAACTTCAAAAAATTTCATTTTAAAAATGACACAAAATTATTCTAAAAAATCAATTAATAATTAAATGTTAATTAATATTTAATGATTATTCGTATTAACTATAAAATAGTAGCAATTATGAACATTTATAAAACTCTAATTTTGGTTTTAAATGGGTGATATATATTTTATTATTATTATTATTATTATTATTTATTTATTTATTTATTTATTTTTTTTTTTTTTTTTTGGGGGGGGGGGGGATTATAGGAAAATTTTGTAATAACTAATGGGGGGGGGGGGTTGACTCCCCTCAGCGACCGCCCCACCCTCCCTTTCCTACGCTTATGTTTTGTAGATACAGTTCAATCGTTACAGTCATTAAAAAACTATCGTTAAAAAGAAGTTTAATTTTCAGAAATGATTAAATGTTATTATTATTATTATTATTATTATTATTATTATTGTTACATGCAATTAAAACTACATTTTCCTAGTTTTCAAATCTACCTTTGCTGAAATTGTAAATCTTTCAATGAAATACTTGATTGATGTTTCCTATAAGTACTTTTGAAAATATTTTTAAAATTAGGGATAAAATAATTTAGAGATTTCTATTTTCATTCAAAAATTTTGATAAAATAATATTCTGAAATTTTCAGTTTTAATTTTCTGAAATTTTCTTAATGATTTCGAATTGAATTATGCATAAATATTGAATTTTTGAAAAAATATTGCATTTAAAACTGTTTTTTTCCTCGAAAATATCTAGGATTTGTAGAAAATTTTAGCACAAGATAGAATTTAATAAATATTTAACAAACAGTTTGAGCAAACATTCTAATTAAGCAATTTATTAAACTGCTCAGGAAATTTTGTTTTTCCCACTCAAATTCGAAAAATATTTATTAATTATGTAATTATAAATGTACAATATCAACAACCTTTTCTTTAGAACAAAATTAATGCTATATGCCGACATTAACATACAAGTAAACAATACATTTGCTTTAATTTTTTTTTTAAATTATTTTAACTAAAATGCACAGCCAACGGGGCTCAGGAACCCAAGGCTATCGCATGGAAACCCAAGACTTATTCCTTGCGCACAAAATTTCTGAGGGGCACAAAGTTATATTAACGGTAAAAATTGCCCAGTTTTTTCTTCTTTAAAATCAACTGTTTTTTTTTTTTTTTTTTTTTTTTTTTTTTTAAATGAATAACATTTTATATTAAAATCTATCTTGTTATTATGTATTTTTATATTAAAACTCTCAACAATTTATATTATAGTTTATTATTGAATTAAAGATGAAATTTGTTACATAGCTAAACTTGAAAAATAAGAAACAGATAGGAATTAGCTATTATAAGAAATATGTCCTACGGTGTGTATGGAATGTTAGAGGGGAAGTTACATCTGTATAAAATATATATCACAATCTTCATCATTGATTTATAATTTGTATTTTAATTTCTCTCATATTTCATTTCATTTTATTTAATTATTTTCAATACTTTGAGATACTTCAGAAAAAAGAAAAATATTCATAATATTCCTTAAACACTTAAATCTTAGACAATTATTATTACTATCATTATTATTATTTTGTGCTATATAGGAAATTTAGCACAAATTAATTTGTGCTAAAATTAATTTGTTGTATTCTTACAACAAATTAAACTTACAAACAATGTAACTTACATATTAAGTAGCTTAGTTACTTAATGTATAATAATTCGTCATTAAAATGATCAAAACCAGGAAGAATAATAAGAACTATTCAACAAACAATCACATATGGAATTTTTTTTAAACATAGAGAGATGATAGCACTTAGAGCAATATGAATGAAAACTTAATAAATGTTTCATATAACATTTCATATTCATTTCAAATTCATTATACAGAGCAAATGTAAGAGCGAACTAAACTAGTTTTATGGTCGCTCAAAAAATTATTTCACTGTAATGTTGAATAAATTCATTAACAATCTTAATAAAATACTGTTACGATGATGTTAATTTAAAATTATGTTGTTTACTAATTAAAAAAACGGTAATTACAATACTTAAGAAAATATAAACTAATTTTTGAATCATATTTGATTTAATGCAATTAATAATAGATTTTTATGTATTACATAAATGAATTCATAATTACTAGCGGACCCGTCCGGCTTCGCACGGATGAACAAATTTTAGCTAAAAATGGATTGATATAGAAAAAAATCAACAAATAGTATATTAGTTTATGTGTTTGTGAGGCAATATTAATAACTGTTTATAAAATTGTGACTTTTTTAGGCATATTCTAAAGAAAAGTTCCTAAAAAGAAGGAATTTCGAAATGTAGAAAAATTTAAATTATATGAATTAAAAATTAATGTGTAGGTAAATAGATAAGATACAGCATTGCTAAAGGAACGACATTTTACTGACATTTCCATGACGACATTTTACTTATTTATATGTTAATTCTTATGTTTATTTCTATTGCTATTTATAACTTTTTTTCCCCCATTTTCGCGATGTACTAAGATGAATATCTCTATTGCGTAAGTAAAGCCATTGGCGCGGAATGTTTGAGCTATTTCAGTGCTAAATTTCAAATTTCGAAAAGGTACTATATTAATAGAAGAAATAATTTGCCTGTCTGTGTTTGACGTACAGTACAAACTATGGCACGTTTAGTTTAGAAATTCTCTTCTATAAAAAGAAATTCGTGCATATTTGCAACATATATTTTCGATATTCCTATTAGAACTTTTAAAAAATTACATTTCATGCAATTTTTCTCTTTTTTTTTTCTTAAATATTATTTATTTAAATTAAATTTTCAAGCTGATGATAATAAAATTGAATGTTGACGATTTTTACTTAATGTTTATTTATTTATTCATTTATTTTTTACATAAAAAGAAATATTTCTTTACTCATGCGAATAAAAAGTATTGAAAAATGAAACTTATAACATGATTTATTTTTTATTTATTCTTTATTATTTTTTTAAATATAAAACTAACGTCGTAATAGTTTTAATTATTACTAGTTAATACCCATCAAAATTTGACGAATGATGTGCAACTAAAATCTTTTCACGGCATAAAGTTTAAAACACCCTTGTTTGAATATTTCGCATTGCCCTTAATCGGTTTAAAACCCTTTGCTTTAACCAATTCTCTTTTGGTTGGAGGGAGGAGGGATAAATTTCATGAAATTTCAATATACAAAATTTAAGTAAACTTCATATATTAAAAATGAAATCCCAAGTTTTGCCATGACAATAAGTGTAAAAATCGGAGATAACAAAATTATTAATATTACCAACTATTTTTAAAGGAATATATATGGTTAAAATTCCTCTAAGCATTAAAATTCAATGAAAATGTCTTGAAGGAAGTATAATATTTAAAATTTTGTTTTTCTAATGTTTAATTTAGGTTTTCTTTCACATCTTTTAAAATTATAATCTTATGGTGCTGATATAAAAATTACACTTTAAAGTTTAAGAATAAGTATCGTAAATTTTAACTTTCTAAAAGTTACAATAAGAATTTTAAAATCAATATTTAAATAATGCTATTAAATATAACCTATTAAATATTTTAGCTTTCTCCTTCAAATAATTTATTTAGTTATGTTAAAGAAATTATAACACCAGCTTAAAGTGGTAGGCACACTTGCGATTTATTTTTTAATCACTCTTTCTCTTTGTATTTTTCCCCTTTTCAGTTAACTTTTCAAGGTAACTATTCTTTACAGGCAATATACGTTTAAATGAATAGTAAACATGTGTTTGTAAACATCTGGTTTTACCATAAAGTAGAAAGCGAAGTCCTGTCGCCAATTTCAGAAGGATAGGAGGACTTTCAGTGTTATTAACGATAGGGAATCACAATGAGGATTATTTAAAGAATTCTAACTGGTATTTTTCTGTTTGGCTAGGAATAATGGAAATGTCAGACTAAACAGATTAATTTAGAAAATATCGACTTTCAGATTTTCTTTTATAGTTTAGAATCAGTCATACAATCAGTAGGTTATTTAACAGTGCTTAACATCCTAAATATCGTGCTAATTTATTCTTACATGCTTTAAAAAGATGGATAAATTTCTTTCTTTCTTTTTTCTTTTTTTTTTTTTTAAATAAGATTATCAACATCACCGAATAAAAATAATTCTTATTCAAAGCCAAATGAACAGGGTTCAAAAAAGGATCCTCCAGAAGGAAATTTCAAAGTAAAAGGGAAAATACATTTTCTTGGATTTCTTACAATGAAATTAGGATAAAGTGTTTTGTCAAGTATTTAAAGATACAGCTGAAAGCAATTTATTGCCATTCATTAAAATTTTCAATAACTAGATTTTACAGAGCGGATTTTCACAGTGGCACAAAGCAATTTGGCTTTTTAAAATTCACCGAGAAGCGCCGGGTTCGATCCCAGATAGCACTCACCGATCTAGTCATTTGGAGTTTTCCATGGTTTTCTCTAAAACACGTATACATACGAGCTTAGACTACGTAGAAAGATCCCCTTTTTACTTTCGAAACAGTTGTAGGTGTCTGAAAAGGGAGAAGGGCGCCGCAGTCGCTACATTGCAGTAATTCGCCAATATTAGAAATTTCAAAAATCATTTGCATAAATAAATATGCTGTTGTAAGTGTCTGAGACCGGGAAAATTGCCATTTGAACCGTACGTGAATTTGTTATGGTCAGATTTTTTTTTTTTTTTTTTTTTTTTTTTTTTTTTTTAAGTCGTAAATACGGTCAGAATTTTCAAGGGTACTTTGTAGTTTGTACGGTAAGCAAAAAGGCTGTTGTAAGTGTCTGAAGCAGGACGAAGGCGCCGCAGCCCCTCACAGAGCGAGAATTTGCTACTGTCATACTTTTTAATGCAACATTTTTTCTTAGCCGGTGAATCAGCTGGTCGACAGAGAAGGCCAGTGTTACATGAATCTTAGCGTTTTTCACAGATAACATTATTAAGAAAATTATGATCCACCTCTTTCAGGTGCAAATCAGCACATAGAAAAGAAATCTCATATGCCGCCATATTTTTAAAAACATTGGTGGGGAGGGGACTGTACATCCCCCGCTCAAGCTTTGTTCCTGAGCAGAGCACCGACAGCATTTTTTTAAAGTCGACGCCCCTGCTTCACATTCTTTACTGTGCCAGGCAACATCATACGTGATTTATGTAATCTTTCATTTTTTCGATCGCCTTCGTCTATGAGTAGGGCCGGTGACAAGAATTACGGGCCCCTGGGCAAATGAAAGTAAGCCCCCCCCCCTACACATAATCACTTCTTAAATTGCAATCCAAAAATGGTTTAAATTTTTGGGTACTGTGGTATTTCAAATAGCTCCAATGAAATACAGTGATACAATAGGTAGTACATTATCGAACTATACATTTATGTAATGAAATTTGATTAAATAAGAAGTCTGACAAAAACATACAATTGCTTTGCTTTTCATTCTCAATATAATTAATTTACAAAAGAAGACTTGTGATCAATCAGTGATTGATATATGTACTATCTATTGCACTTTAAAGTTAAATATAAAATTTTAAAATAAAGATATCATGATTCAAATATAAATGTAATATATTTGAAAAAATGAAATTTAATCTAAAAATTTCTTTTAAAAATTCTGCTTTTCTTTTTGACAACCTTGAATTTTATTTATTTAATAAGTTATCCCCTGAAAATCTGTTTGGTCTATAATTCAATATTTAAAAAATTAACTTTTGAATGAAGTGAACATTAATAATTACCGAGCGAGCTGAGTAGATTCATAAAAGTATATACTATTGGCAGCAAAATTATTCGAGCGCTAGCAACAATTCCTATATGAAAAAAGTATGCTTAATACTGTTTTATTAAATAAATCCTTGTTGAATTATGTTCTTAGACTGCCTAAAAACATGACTCGACAAGGATTTATTTAATAAAGCAGTACTAAGTGTACTTTTTATATAAGAATTATTGCTAGCGCTCGAATAATTTTGCTGCCGACAGTAATAGGCTGAAAGTTTTCTGATAATTTCTTTTCTGCCATTTTTTTTTTTTTTTTTTTTTTTTTTTTTTAAATACTTTATTTTCTGTGATTAACAAGATTTAAAAATTAACTTTTGAATGAAGTGAACATTAATAATTACCGAGCGAGCTGAGTAGATTCATAAAAGTATATACTATTGGCAGCAAAATTATTCGAGCGCTAGCAACAATTCCTATATGAAAAAAGTACGCTTAATACTGTTTTATTAAATAAATCCTTGTTGAATTATGTTCTTAGACTGCCTAAAAACATGACTCGACAAGGATTTATTTAATAAAGCAGTACTAAGTGTACTTTTTATATAAGAATTATTGCTAGCGCTCGAATAATTTTGCTGCCGACAGTAATAGGCTGAAAGTTTTCTGATAATTTCTTTTCTGCCATTTTTTTTTTTTTTTTTTTTTAAATACTTTATTTTCTGTGATTAACAAGATTTAAAATAGTAATTTTTTAAACAAACAAAAGTAAAGGCATAATGACTTGGGCTATTATTATAAGTTTTTTTTATTATTATTAAATATACATATTAAAAATTAGAAAAAAAGAAAAAAGAAGTATATATATATATATAATTATGTTTTTTGTATTTCTTAAGCAGTGAGTAGTTCTTTTAAGTGAGTAAATTTTGATCCCAGAAAGATGATTTATCAACCTAAGAAAAATGGTATATTATCAGAATGCTCTTGTAGAGTACAGATTCCAGCCTTTTTGAATACGATTCTAGAAAACTGAAAAATAATAACTTTTTATTTGTATTGTGCTTGAGGAGATTATGTATAATAACCTAGTTCCAAAGTTTTTTTCGTCGTTGAAATGATGCTACTTTTAAATGCTGAGGGCCACGGTTTGGAAACTATTCATGTACACTAAGCGATAAAAAAAAAAAAAAAAAAAAAAAAAAAAAAAAGCCGCACTTGGATATTTTTCTTTTCGCCTTCTACAACCTCCAATTTTATCGTTTAAAATGCAAATTTTCGAACAGATTTTATTATGTCGTCCTCCACATACACTTTAGCTTTGAGTCCAGTGTTAAAAACAAAATGCAATTGTCAGGAAAATTGTAATTTTAGACATTATTTCGAAAATGGTAAGAATAAGACAGTTAACGATGCCACAAAAAGGAATAATTTTTGAAGGAAAATCAAAAAATATTTTAATACGTGAGATGGCAAATTAATTAAATGTTAACGAAATATTGGTAAAAGGGTTTTTAACAAGATATAACATTTTTTAGCCGTTTCAACCGGAAATTCGGTTTTAAGCGGCCATGTTGCTCATCCAAGCGAGATGACAATAAGTTAAAAAGCTATTCCTTATAAAATCGGTTTGTAGAACATTTAGAACATAAAAGAGAATCAGAAAAAGTGTTTAGCAGCATAATTTCTTTAACTACAGTGTAGCAACTATTAAACAAATCACATTTAAATGGCAGAAAATTAAAAAAAATTCCATTCTTAGTGAAGAGAATTGGGAAAGCAAGACCACAGAAGACTGAAAAAATTAAAAAAATGTTAGTTAATTATTGGGCTGAACTGGTTCTCTCTGATGAGTCAAGTTTAACTTATTTCGAGTTGAAGAAAACAAGCAGATCTGACAACGAAAATTTGACCGACTTAATGAAAATCGCACTTTTAAAACAGTGACACATTTTCCGTACATTATGATACGGAGGTGCATAACTTTTCAAACAGTCGGGCAAATTTTTATGCTCAAAGGATCAATTAACTCGAAATAAAACACAGTCTTTATAAAAGTGGTGCCTGACCGACTATTTTGGAGGTATCTTGGACATTTCCACAAACAGCATTTCCAGATGATAATGCACCTTGCTATACAGTGTCCGTGGTGCGTTTATTTGATTCAAATTGTTGAAATTACCTATCCATCGCCCTGAGCACCTATAATACAGAAAATAATAACATATTTTTTCACTCTAAGTTAAATTCCACAAAGAATATCATAGAATATCTTTTTTATTAGACCTCGAAATAGTCCTAATATAGCAGTCCTAATGAGATAGCAGTCCTAATGGCGAAACTGGTAGACGGGAAGTGCCGGGTTTGATCCTAGGCCGCACTTTGACCTAGCTGTTCAAGATTTTCCATTTTGTTTTATTAACTTGCTTAAATATGGGCTAAAACCACACCATACAGTCCAAGCCTAGTCAACTGGCTTTAGGTCTGACACTTACACCATCATTAAAACAGTGAACAGAAATAATTTCAGCATATTTCGAAATTTTTTTAGTTTTACAGGATTTTGACAAACTAAAATTATTTTGTAATTATTTTCATGCAAAATGATTATCAAAAGAATGAAATTTTTCTGATTATCCTTAATTTATATATCTAAAAAAGAAATTATTAAAATACTCATTTTTTTTTTCTTTTAAATTTCTTCTTATTAAAATATTCACAGTTATTGCAATAAACATTTCTAAGTAAAATTAAAACAATTTTATGCTTTTCCAAATACGATTTTCAGTTTATATATTATTATTATTACATCCTTACAAAACTGTAAATTTGAACATCCAGTTCATGCACACTATTAGTATGAATGGTGTTGCTTAAAATATTTAGGTTCAGATACGTTAAAATAAAAGTAGGAACAAGAAAGGAAGTAAAATACAGAAATCTCACAGGTGAAGCAAAAACCTAGAATTCAAGAATACTAGAATACAAAATTCAGAATCCGCTCGAAATGTTTTGTCTATAAAAAGGCGGGGGAGAGGGGAGAGGATTCGAAATTTGCAGCCTACAGCTCTGGCAGAACTAGAAAAAATTATTTGTGATATTTGGCACAGTGAAATTTCTGAAATTTATATTAAAATACTGTATAAAACTATGCCATTGCGCATTAAAGCAGTAGTTCCATATAAAGGTGGAATTAACCCAATGCAGAATACGTATTTTTAACAAAAAATTGCTTAGATCTAACAAATAAATTATTTTATTTCATATATTAAAATATAACTTGTTTATTTCATATAATAAATAATAATAGAATACAAAGTGTATGGTTATTGCATTATGTTCAAAAAGAAAATTTTATGCAGATTTTTAAAAAGTATTTCGTAGAGTGTAATAAAGCGAATTATTAAATCGAAAATGTAGACAGCTATAATTTCGTACCTTTGATATTATGCAAACATGATAGTTTTATTTGTTTCAACCTTTTATTTTAAAGTTATTGCAAATCAAAAAGGTATACTTCATTTTTTCTGCAGTGCGGCTTTTTTTTTTTTTTTTTTTTTGTCGCTTAGTGTATCTTATCTTCTGAATACACATGTATACCGAAAGTTTCAAAAATATTGTATGCACACACACATATATATAAGAAAAAAAAAAAAAAAAAAAAAGTTATAGTATTTTTTTTTTTTTTTTTTTTTTATTTTATTTTATTTTTTTTTTTTTTTAGAAATGGATCTTTCTTGCTTTTTTTATTGCAAAATCATTGATAATTTTCTTCTTTTCATTTATCAAAATATACAATCTGAATGTAAAAAGTAATGTTTAGCGTTTGCGTTTGTTAATCATGTTCCTAAATGAGAATTTTGGTAATTACATATATTTTACTCTCATCCCCATGGACAGCGGCCAATGGACATTGCACAGATTAGATTGGGCTCACTGCTTGCGAGATAAGCAAAGCACCAAATGAGATGCAGACCCCCCATCTGTTTCTTTTTTAGATGAATACTGACTATGGTGGCTAACGATGAGCAGCGATTACTCTTTCAAGTTTCGATGTGTTTCATCCTTTCACTTGACCAAACATTTTTAGCAGAAATACTGCACAACTCACAACACCTTTTGATCTGCATAAAAGATAAGAGTTTATTGATTGTACTCCCGTTTCTGCTCCGGAGTTAGAATAATGAATTACTGACATGAACCTTCAGTCATTGTATTTGATTTATTTGATTTTAGGAATGAATTGATTGAAATTTTAAATAGATACAACACAGTAAATAAAACTTTCTTTAATTAAAACTTTTGCTTCTTGAAAAAAGAAAAAAATGGAAAGCATTAAAGACTAATTTAAAATATACTATATCAACAATATTTTAATTAGATCATTTTCTGAAATTTAAGAGGTTAAAAAAATGGCATTCATGCGAATTTTGAAAAAAAAAAAAAAAAAAAAAAAAAAAACACAGGAAAACCTAAACGTCTAGGCCGATGAACCTGATCTAGGTTTGAACCCGACATATCCTATCTACCAGCTTCTAGAGGAGAAAATCTCAGCTACTGACAGGAGCCATATATATTTTTTTTACTAATTTATTGTGCAAGTTACATATGATTTACTTTTGATTTCAAAGTATAGATACATAAAAATTTATGGAAACTAAACAAAATTTTTGATTATTATTTTTTACACAACTCAGAGAATCACTATTGTTAAACTAAACATATATTTAATTCCTTGTGCTTGCAAAAAATCAATACTAGAACTAGATAATGAAACACTATTTAGAAGTATGAATAATTATAAACATGTACGTTTTGACTTTTTTTTTTTTAAATCTGATTGAAAGAATTAAATGAAGGTATATTCATTTTTCAAACACGGCAATACCATATTGTTACGGGTGTATCTTTCAGGCAACTCTACAAATTAGAATATTTGTTATTAAACTAATATATAGAGAAAAAAAAAAGTTGCTGAACTATATAGAAATTCTAGTTTTTTCTGCGATTTTTTAAGATATGTTAATATTTGTTAATACTTAGCTATTTTTATTACGATTGATTAATACTTAAAAGCAAAAAAAATAAAAAAAAAATAAAAAAACTTTCGTTTTGGTTTTATAAGATTTTTAATTTGTTAGAAAAATATATTTTATACAATCATATATCGACATTCGAATATAGCGGAGAAAAAAAAAAAAAATCTGAGAGGAGGGATATTCAAATAATATTTTATAATTGAAACTTTTTTTTTTCAAATACATATTACAGATATACATATATATATATATATATATATCTTTTTTTTTTTTTTTTTTTTTTTTTTTTTTTCAGAAAACTTTTGTTGCATTAGATTAAATGAAAAATCCTCCCATCCTGTGCAATATTTTCTCCTATTGCTCCAGATTATATATTTAGATAACTTCATTTCTCAATTAAATAAAAAATTTCAAGTTAAGTTTTGTCTAAAAATAAAATCCTATTTTCTATAAATTTTAGGCATATTTTTAATTAAACCCTAGTGAATTTCTATTATTATTATTATTATTAATGTCTTCTCATCTTGCGTGCGCGTAAAAAGAAAAAAATGGTCACTGTATATTTCACGATGCTTTAAATTTTCCTCTAAAATTTTATAAATGAAATTCAGTGTTTTATTATTATTTTTTACTTGTGATTTTTACTTCATACTTTCTCAACAATTTTGCATTTTTAGTAAATCTTTATCTTGCATTGCATCTATGTAACTTTTTATCAATATCCGGCCAGTTATAGTTCTTGTGCATTTATTTGGTCGCTCTCATCCCAATTAGAAGCCCACCAGCGGCTGAGCGGTTCTGCGCTCATAGCTGGTAGACATGAGGTGCCGGGTTCGATCCTAGGTCGCACTCGTCGATCTATCCGTTCGGAGTCTTTCGTGGTTTTCTACGAAACTTGTGTAAATACGGGCTACGACTCCTTAGAAAAACCTCCACATAAGGCATTCCCTTTCCGGCCTTGGACCCTAGTACAGCCAATCGGCCTTATTCCCAAACACCAAAAACGTCCTTCCAATTAGAAATTTCTTTGAATATATCAGGTTGGATACGTGCAGTGTAACGAGTTGACTAGAAACTTTCGAAGGAAGTTCTGCACATACGAAATATTTTTCCTATTCTACTCGGAATTCTTTGGCCTTGTTCCTTCGTTTTATTTATTTTATTTTATTTTATTTTTTTGACTGATTGCGAAATTTTCCTAGCAACAGTTTACCCACTCAATTCTGAGTAGTTGATACTAATGGTTTTCCAAATGTGAAATGCGTTAAAGAAACGATTAAAGAAAAGGAAATGAGGCTTCCTTATTATTCCACATCTTATTTGTCTATGAGTAATACCCTTCCTGCATCTACTTCCAGAGGCAGCACTTAGCCCCCCCCCCCCCCGCCCAGGTAAAAACATAGGTAAAAATAATATCGCTCCCCTATCCCTTTTAGGACCTAAGTCTCGCCGCAACGCGGGCTCATTATCGCCGCTAGTATTTACGACTGCTAAGCGGTTCTTATATAAATTTCTTGTTCCTTTTTCCATGTTTTTAGAATTGTGGAAAGTACATACTTTTTAAGAAGAAAAAAAAGTGAAACTTCATATTTTAAAATTTAGATTTTTGTCACTTCTGTTCTGTTTGTACCCCCCCCCCCCAACTCCCGGGCCCCTGGGCAGTTGTTCCCTGTGCCCCCCCCCCCCCCCCCCGTCAACGACCCTGTCTATGAGAGACATGTGGCTAGTTTAAAAATAATTTTTACACTACAGAACAGTGTCGTATGACAGCTATCACATTCATATACAGTGTTTCCATTAGAATATACCCATAAAACTTTCACTGCAATAAACAATCATCACTTCATTGTAGATCTGTCACACATGAACCTTAAAAAAAACTAAATTACACTACGAACCCCTATATTCTTCATTTCTATTACAGCATTACATTTTTATGTTCTTATTTTATTTTTCAACTGTAGGTGAAGAAGTTTCACAAAAACTATCTTTAAAACTTAATTTGTAAAAGGAAAGTATAAAGTAGACTGTTTACATGCCCCTCCCCCATTCCCCCCAAATAATAATAAAAATAAAAGAGTAGCATTACAGAATTTTTTCATTAAGTAATTTCTATGGAATCCCATAACGTAATTGAAAATTACGTAATTGAATTTTATTTTGGGAGACTGTAAACAATCATAAGTACTTACTTTGTCGTATTCTTAGAAAAAAAGTAGGTGTATTTTGTAAATATGAATAATTTATGACAATTTCTTTACGTTGTACAGAGTGTAAAGTTATTAATATATACTTTAAAGGAATGCCCTCTCTCAGATGATAGCGATTCAAAATTCTATTGTGAGTTTATGCATACGATAACGTTTGCTCTATTCCTGTCATTTTCAACCCATTCTAAAAATATTAACGGAAAATTAAAGCAGGAGCATACGGAGAGACAAAATCTTAAATACTTTGTTGGAAAGTGTTAATAAAGATTATTTTTAGATTACATTTCTAAGTAGTGTTTTTTTTTTTTTTTTTTATTCAAAGAGCCTAATTTTTGAATTTTCTTTTTTTTTTTTTTTTCTTTTCTAAATAAAAGTAATATGATGCAGTATTCCAGGGAAAAGAAACAAATATTTGCGACTCCTTATATTTTCTGGCCTAGTGTGACCGCACTTTTCACATCTGTCTAACTAAGCATGGCCCTGCATGTTTGCCTAACCATTCGAGTTTTTCATGGTTTTCTCCGAAGTTCGCCTGAAGATATTTCAATAGATATGCAAGGAGGATGTCGCACGCAGATGTAGATTTGCGCAAAGAATTGGCATTAATCTACATATTGACGCATGCATTTCTTTTTTCTTTTTTTTTTTTTTTTTTTTTTTTTTTTTTTAGAACGAAAAACGAAACCTAGCATTAATATTGAAACTAAATTACAAGTCATCGAAAATAACAAATTAGCTTTTAAGAAACTTAAACTTCAACCAAAATCGTGTAAAGTTAGTAGTGCTTGAAAATATATTGGTGTATTGATACTAACGAATTTAATCGAAGAATGAATTTCAAATAAAACAAATTTTTTAACCTTTCATATTTCATTTACATTATCAACCAGACCCACTAATGGCTGAGTTGATCTACTAACAAATCTGGTAAATGTAAGGTGTCATGTTCAAACACAAGTAGCATTCATTGTTACAGCCATTCGGATTTTTTCGTGATTTTCTCCAAAACTTGCATGAATAGGAACTAAGAACCATTAGAAAGACCATCCACGGAAAGTATTTTCTCATCGTTTAATTTGAAAATTCTATAACAATAATTTTGAAAATAAAATGATATAAATTTCAAACCGTTTAGAAATTAGAAAAAAGAAAGAAAGGAAAAAAAAAAAAAAAAAAAAAAAAAAAAAAATATATATATATATATATATATATATATATATAATATATATACATATTTGTAAACTAAATGTTTTATAAAGTGTCATCATGAAGGCAAATACGTTAAATTTGATGAGTAAACTACGCGTGTGTACAGATGGAATAATTACAGATGTGTATGTACAGTGTTTGAAAATGTTTGTAATCTATGCGCCGCATATTTATTTTCACTGTTGTTCTCGTTTATTTTTCGAAAGAAGGTAATGGCACCTCAGCATTTTATATGCGTAAAAATAAATAAATAAATAAATAAAGAATAATAATAAAAAAAAATTGTGAATGTGAAAACTATAAAAAAAAACTGTGAAAAAAATGTGATGGTGAATTTCGAAACGTCAGCAAATAATGGAGTAATATTTCTCGAAATATTTTCTACCCATACAACAATTGTTAATATTTCATTCGAGTTTTCCGTCTTATTAAGTGAAAAAATTTACTTTATAATTACTGATACTTATAAATTCAATTTATAAGAACTAAATCAATCATATATTCTATGAGTTAAAATGGTGATTTATGACATTTATTTATATGTATGTATGTATTAATAGGTGCTTTTATAATATATATACATAAATTCATTCTTATTGGTCTATGTGGTTTCAGTGATATTGTATCTGTTGCTTAGCTTTTATGTATAATAACCGATTATTATTTATATATGTATATATTCAAATATAAAAATTCAAGTATTTTAAAGTTTTATTTTAAATTAAAATTCATTAAAATCGATAATAAAAATGGATTTGTTTTTAATTTCTGAATGTATAAGAAGTTTCTAATTTCTTGAAGAAAAAAAAAAGTTCTTGGGATGTCGTGTATACATGCTAATTAACAAGCACACAAACGAGCCAAAAAAACTGAAACCATATCAGTTTTATGATTTTTAAATTCCTCACACCACCTCAAAGCATGTAGAAATCTTTAAAAAAACCCAGGATGAAAATTTTTATGACTGTCTAATATCTTCATAGCTACAATATGATGAGTAATGAAAAAGGGCACATATTGATAACTATTTTATTTCATTTTATTTCATTTTATTTTTTAAATGCAGATTGCTTTAAAAAATGCACTACGACAAAAATTTAAAAACATATTTTATTTATTTACACAATGAAATAATTTATTATTATAAAAGACAACTTTTGCTCGATATCGCGTATTAAAAATATGAAAGTAATAAACTATCTGTGTTTTAGGTAATTTTTAGTTTTTTTTTTTTTTTTTTTTTTTTTTTTTCATATTTTATCCTGGATTAATTGATATGATACAAGACAAAATATGTTAATTGATCGAAAAAAAATAGATTAGGCATAATGTTTAATATTGCTTTTCTAGCTATTACGTATCTTAATTTTTATTACGTAATCTTAAAGTAATATATATATATATTTTTTCGTTTCAATTTTTTTTCACTCAAAGTAATAATAATAATATTAATATAAATATATATATATATACATATAAATGATAGATATTGTAATAAATTTTGACTTTAAAATTATAGCATTTAATAGATACACGCTAAAACCAACACAACAAAAATAAAACTGATTGTAACACAGTACAAAAACTAGCACAGAAATGTTGCAATTCATATAGATCCAGTAAGAGTCAAAACCAATTTAAATTAATTACACCCACATGAGTAAAAGGACGTATTGACGTACAAAATGGATGACGGAACTCATTAAAAGTCTTAAAAGTGATTCAGGAATTAAGAATCCAGTTCAAAAGTAAAAAAAAAAAAAAATAAATAAATAATAAATAAAGGACCACAGGAATATTAATTGGAATAAAAAATGCTTAAAATTAGAAGTATTATCGGGTCAGGAAGCATGTACTTCTTTAAAGCAGAGAGAGAGCTGCAAGATTTCGTAAAACAATATAGCTAAGAATAGCAAAGATATATTGTTCAATATATATGTATCGAAAACCTTTTCAAACATTGCATTATATATATATATTAGAGGGTGGTAGGGGACAATTATAATACATTTTCAAAAATAATAAGAATGATATATATAGAACAGAATTGAAAAGAAAAATAGAGTATTTCCTAATAAAAGACAACTTTCCTCATTGTTATGTATTAAGAATTTGAAAGTAATGCAAAAATCACTTTAAATAATTTAATTAGTTATTTAAAAAAATATTGTGGGTATTGCACGCTTGGCAGTCTTTTCTCGCTCGTACGTATTAAAAATCTGAAAATAATAGTAATAATAGTAATAGTAATAATATTTTTGCTACATCTAAACGGAAATAGAAGAAACAATTTTAAAAAATGAAAGTTATTAAAAAGCCGATTTTTTCATTTATGAAGAAGATTGCACAATTTTTCCGGGAGACTTTTCCGCGTAACATTGTTTCAGTGATTTCTTTTTTTTTTCGGTTAACAATCCCCCCCCCCCACCCCTCTCTCTCTCTCTCTAATAAAAGTTAGAGAGACATAAATATAAAGAAGCAGCCGATAAAGATAACTTTTGAAAAAAAATAAAAAATTCTGAAAGAAACGGCTAATTTATGTAATAATAATTTCGTCCAGTTTTATGAAAGTAACCCTTCTGTAAGAAATATACAGACAAGCGTACATATGCATATGTCTTCTTTTAAAATTCTTAATCAGAATCCTCTGTTTTATCTTTATCTATAAATTTTTCTCTTCTCTCTGAATCTCATCACTCACCAAACCGAGGGATCGATTTTCACCTCACTGACCCCTAGCATTTTCTTATCATTTCACAACCTGTTTAACGAAACTGTTTTCAATAACTAAACAGGATGGCGCGCATACTTAAAGGAAAGAGAAAACATTACTTTAAAACATGCGATGTAGATTGTAGAATGTAGTTTACAATACTACGAGGGGGGAGGATGAGGACTCCTCAACAAATTCTAAACGATGATTTTTCATTTGCGTATAATTTCCAAAGAAATAAAAAAATAAACTTAAAATTTGAAGGGCATGTCCATTATCGAATATTGATCAAATTTTACATAAGTTTACCGTAAATATTTCTTTTTTTGTTTTGTTTTAATAATAATTATTCATTTTTCTCTAAAGTAAGCTTTGGAAAAAATAAAAAATTTCAACAATAAAAAAGAAAAAAGTATCGAAAAAGGGTGTTAAGGATTCATTACAGATAGATAAAGATGCCTTTGCCTTCAAATGTTAAACTTAATCCCGATTTTTCTTTCAGTTTTTTTTTTTTTTTTTTTTTACTTTTACAACAGATATTTTGAAAATATATGACGCTGATCGGCATGAAAATTGCCTCTGACACCATTTCAGCGTATTCTTATGCAAAATAACCTCCTGAATCCGAATATGACCACCATTTTGCCCAATCACCCACCGTTTTCTAGATACACCCCCTCCCTCATTTTTATCATTGTTTGGTAATTTTATATCCATCAGTTTGATTTGGAGAGGACCGATGATTATTTTAAACGTTAAATGTCTTCTGACCTAAAGAGCTACAGAGGTAGAAAGTTCTAAAACACGAACATTTGTAGTAAGGAGGAAATTTGAGGGGCTTTGTGCTCAGAAAACAAAAGAAAATCAATAAAAACAATCGGTTTCTGTTTCTTTTTCTTTTTCGCAATATTTCTCTTATTTTTTTTACATATTCCAGCTTCCCGTTTGCCATTTTCTTACCAAAACACCCAAAATAATAAAAATTATACAATGAAATTTTTTTTCAAAATGTTGGTGAGTGGAGTAAAGTTTCAAAGCCCCTGCAAGAAAGTTTGACTGATTCACTGTACGAAGTTTGCTTTCAATAACTCCCACATTAAATGTTTTGGACAGTAAATCAGAACAGTAAAATATCTTGCTTTGACACATGTTAAAGGTTATTTTTCTTGTAGTCGTTAGTCATTGTCTACCTTTAGTACAAGTTTTGCGATAAGAGAGTGAACTTCGGTGTTCTTGACGGTGGTGATTTTGCGTGGTAATCTTTAACACGAGTCAAAGGAGGATATTTTACTGTTCATGTTTTACTGCCCAAAACATTTAAGGTGGGAATTACTGAAAGCAAACATCACGTCGAAGAGTGAATCAGTCAATTTTTCTTGCGAAGGCTTTGAGATTTTACTCCACTCACCAACATTTTGAAAAAATTTCACTGCATAATTTTTATTATTTGGGGTGTTTTGGTAAGAAAATGAGAAACTGGAAGCTGGAATATGTAAAAAATAAAAGAAATATTGCGAAAAATAAAAAAAAGAAAAGAAACAGAAACAGAAACAGATTGTTTTTATGGATTTTCTTTTGTTTTCTGGGCACAAATCCCCTCAAATTTCCTCCTGGGCCCTCTTCACTTAAAAAAAATTCCGATGCCGGCTGAAAACAGATAAAAAGTGTCCCACGTGGTTTTGACAGGAGGTGGAGAAGATTAACAGATTCACTGACGAATCATTGACTTTTTGGAAGAATAAATCAAAAATCAGCCACGTCCTTATTGCGGTTTCATCGAAGCTTTGTTTTGTTTTGATTCTTTCTTTCTTTTTTTTAATTTTTGTGTTTCTTTTTTTCTTTTTTCTTTTTTTTTATTTTCCATTTTCACATGACATCAAATAACTTTGCTCATTTATTCTAATCTATTTATATGTATTTTAATAGAGTAGCTCGATCCGACCAAGTACTTTATACTATTTTCAGCCCAGTTCAGGCTTTCTTTAGTTATACCGGCGAAATACGTAACAGTGAAATTTTTTTCAAAGAAAATATACTTTATAATTATACTTGAAGTCTGATATTATTAATTTAACTAAACTAGTATGTTTTGGCCACCACATGACTTTCTTCTATATTTTCCTATACAAATTCCCTCAGTAAAAATAATTTATTAAAATTATTATGAAAAAAATTTTCTTCCATGATAATGCAGACGATTTCCATATTAGAGAAGTAGTTCCATTTAATTCTCAATAAATAAAATAAATAAATAAATAAATAAAAATTACGATATTTTTTTTTCAAAAGTTTTTTTTTTTTTTTTTTTTCGTTAAAAGTAACAACAACAACAAAAAAAAATCGATAACTTTGTTTTGAATTATCATAGATCTACAATTCAACCATTCGTTTTAAAGGTATTGACGAGACATTTCGAAAGATACCCATCTTGAAAATTTATCCCTCCCGGGGGGGGGGGGGGGTACTTTCTTCTATATGTAATATAGAGAAAGTATTGGATTCGTGAAAATTTTCGAACTCCGGTTTTCGATGGATTTACTCGTTTTGGGATGTGCTGAACATGATTTGATAGTTTTTAGAAAATATCTGTGTGTGTGTGTGTGTATCACAAATTTTTGGAGGCTGTATCTCACGAACCAATGAACGAAATTTAACCAATCTTGGTATTTAGTTGGACTCTGACATAAACTGGTGCTGATTAGATTTAGGGATCAATCGCCCAATAGGTGGCGCTGTGATAGCATTTTTTCTAAATTTTTAACATGGCAGTATAGGACAAAATTTCGTATAAATGTACATAATGAGAGTTATTTTTAACTTTTGGTTGTAAAATTAATATGAATTATTGATAAAAGTAGTTGTTAACTAGGGGGAAAAATTGTGCATTTGGGGGCGTCGCCCTCCCCCGGGCGGAGTAAATTTTCAAGATGGGTATCTTTCGGAAGGTCTCGTCAATACCTTTAAAACGAATAGTTGAACTATAGATCTGTGATAATGTAAAACAAAGTTATCGATTTTTTTTTTTTTTTTTTTTTTACTTTTAAAGAAAAAAAAATTTGAAAAAAAAATCGTAATTATTATTATTATTATTATTGAGAATAAAATAGACTTTTTTTTTGGATATTTACTGTTATACTACTTTTCTGATATAGAAATCGTCTGCATTATCATGGAAGATATTTTTTTTTAAATAATAATTTTAATAAATCATTTTTAGTCAGTGAATTTGTATAGGAAAATATAGAAGAAAGTCTTGTGGTGGCCACAACATACTAGTTATATTATTAATCATATGGTAATATAGTAGACAGTGCGAGTGCTATAAATTACATGGTGCCATAACTAAAATGTTCAATGGATGCTGAGATAAAGCCATTTTTAAATTGTAATAGCAGATCAACTTGTAAACCGATAAATATCCAAATTGAAGTGTCCAGAAAAGACGATTCTGCATGCGCAGTGGAAATCTGGATCCGATAGAACGCGAAGGGAGGGGGGGGGGGAGTAACGATGCCGTTGGTAGAGGTTACCCGAAACGAGGTTCAGGGTGATTTCAATGGAATTTTCTTTTTAGTTTTTATTTATAAAGTGATATATATACATATATTAAAAAAAAAAAAAAAAAAAAAAAAAATTGTGATTCATTAAAAAATAAATAAATTCATTTAAATATAGCTAGCTATTACCGAAGCCTGCTATTATAATTATATCGAAAAAAAATCATATATATTAATTGTTATATCATCTAATATATCTCAGAAAATCTATAAATATATATCTACAATCAGAAATATTGTATTCAGCCAAAAATTTAGTTTTGATATCCAGTTTTGACCTGATGACATGTACCTCGAGTCCAGAAAAGTGAGGCAATTGGTTAGTGTATATTCAAAGTGAATCAGCAATGTTTTATTTAATATATTTTACTAAGTTTGGTATGCTGTAGCTGTAAATGCTGAGCTTTTTCTGAAATGAGAGGTAATCGCAATGTTCGGTGATATAACCCAAAAGCTGATCGGCACTAACTCAAACCAAGGTCCAACCAAATATCAAGTTCGGTTTAAATTGAGTTCAATGGTTCATAAAGTACAGTGTTCGAACGCAAAAAGACAGGTATTTTCTAAACAAGATCGAATTATGTTTAGGAAATCTCAAAACGTGTAACTTCATCGAAAACCGAAAATCTAAACTTTTTCGGCATCTTATACTTTCTTTTTATATATATGCAGAAGACAGAATAATAAATCCCCTTTTTAAAAAATAAGTACTCAATTTCAGTTAATAAAAATGCAAGGAAATCTCAAAACGTGTAAATAGATCGAAAACCGAAAATTTAAAATTTTTCTGAATCTTATGCTTTTTTCTTATATATGCAGAGGATAGAATAATAAATCCACTTTTTTAAAAATAAGTTGTCAGTTTCAGTTAATAAAAATGCAAGGAAATCTCAAAAGTGTAAATTCATCGAAAACCGAAAATTTAAAAATTTTCTGAATCTTATGCTTTTTTCTTATATATGCAGAGGATAGAATAATAAACCAACTTTTTAAAAAATAAGTAGTCAGTTTCAGTTAATAAAAATGACAGGAATTCTCAAAACGTGTAAATTCATTGAAAACCGGAAATCGAAATTTTTCTGTATCTTCTACTTTCTTCATATACATGTAGAAGCTAGTAATAAATCCCCTTTTTTCAAAATAAGTAGTCAATTTCAGTTAATTGAAACGCAGGGAAATCTCAAAACACGTAAATTCAGCGAAAACAGAAAATCTCAATTTTTTCTTTGATAGATGCAGAAGATAGTAATAGCTCCACTTTTTAAAAATAAGCAGTCAATTTCAGTTAATTCAAATGCAAGGAAATCTCAGTCTGTAAATTCATCGAAAACCGAAAACCAAAAGTTTTTTCAAATCTTATGCTTTCTTCTTATATATACAGAAGGTATACGCAAGCGAAGTGTGATGTCACTGACCGTCATTGTGGCTAATTAAAAAAATTTCTTAATCGTCCATAGGATTTCTCTATATATTAAAAAAAAAGTAACTGCCACTGGCGTCAAATTTTTGTGTCTGCGACAGCATCTTCTAGCGGAGGGCAGGGTTCTTCGCGTCATGAGAGGTATCAATATGTTCCCAATACTTCAAGGAAGACATTTCAGCTGCTTAGAAATTTCTATCATTTTAATTAAAAGCATTATTAACTAAAAACGACAAGTTTATGAAGGTACTCTATATGCCATTTTGAAAAAAGTTTCTCCCAGTGCCGTTGTTCTTCTGTCATGAAGTCATTTTACACAGGAAAATATATTATCCATGGCTGTACGTATGTAGGTAGGTAGGTTGGATTTAACGTCGTACTAGTACTACGCTATGGGTAATTAGCGTCGGTCTGGGACGCACCCCTAGAGATGTTCCGGAGGCATGTCATCACAAGTTTGATCCTTCACGGAGGGGATCCTCCCCCCGCTTTGGTGATTCCCAGAGGTATAGTGTGGATAAGAATATGGAGGACTTTGCGGCCACGACAGATTTTATGTACACCAGCCACCATTAGTGTACCCGACGGTCTTTGGCCGGCTCAAGTATCGAATCGGCAATCTTCCAATTACGTGCTCGGTGCTTTACCGACTAGAGTATCGCGGCCCGAAACCATGGATGTAAAAAAGGAAGAAAATAAATATCAACTTTTTTTCTAAGAAAATTAATTTTCTTATCCGGGAAAATTAAAATAGGATTTGTGGTTGTAGGTAGGTAGATAATTAGGTAGGCTGTGTTTGACGTCGCACCATTCCTGCTCTATGGATAATTGGCGACGGTCTGGGACGCACCCGTACGGATGTTCCGGAGACATGCCACCACAGTTTTGGTACTATACGAAGGGGATGGCTACCCCGCTTCGGTGGCCCCCAGAGGCATAATTTTGATGGGAACATGGAGGATATTGCGGCCACGACATATTTTACGTGCACCAGCCACCATTAGTATACAAGACGGTCTTTGGCAACACCTGGTAGGGGGTGTTGTCTTTGGCCGGCTTGAGAACCGAGCCCGAAATCTTCCAATAACGAGCTCGGTGATTTACCGCCTGGAGTACCGCGGTCCGTATCTAAGGTTGTAAAAAATAAATAAAAAGGGTCATATTCTAAAGTTGTAATGCAAAATGGTCTAGATATTATGAATTTCTTTCTATAAAAAAATTATATATATATATATATATATATAAATATTATATATATAAATTTGACATTGAATATGAGGATTTCCATAATTTTCTGCTTTTGACTTGTAGTATGCACTATTAATATTCCTTTATAGTGAAAGAAAGCCGAGAATAAGCGGGCAGAGCTCTGCATGTATTAATAAGTAAAGTGAGTCGGGGGGAGGCGAAGCCTCCCTCGGGGGTTGGTGAGTAAAGCGAGCAGGGGGCAGAGCCCCCAAGTTTTGTAAAAAATTATTAAAAATCGAGGAAAATTATTTCCCGATTTTAATCTCCATATTTGAGTATAATTACAAATTAGTTATCGTGCACATGTGTCAGATTAAGTTATTTTGCTGTCAAATTGACAAAATTTTAATTTTAAATTTCAAAACTCTAGAAACGGAATGGGCATAGATTTGATATCCGTTCGTCCTCCGCATTTTGTGTATTTGGCGATTAAAACGTAATGCGGAAACATACATGCCAGATGAATATTTCCATAATGCGTATATATTGTACGAAATATTGTTTCATATATTACTGATTGCTCTCTTAATATACTTTATTAAAATAACCATGATTTTTGAAAGGAATTAAATATGTTCGTGAGATAATTTTGCCATCTTTTATTATTATTATTATTATTTTGCCATGGACGACAGATATCAAATCTGTTCCTTTGAAATGAGATGTTTATACGAGGGTGAATCAAATATAAACGAGACTTATTTTTTAAAATATTTATTTTGATTTTAAACGCACAAACAATCATAGTTTATTTTTCTACATAATCTCCTGATTTAGAAACACATTTTTCCCAGTGTATAGGTAATTTTCTAATTCCTTCCAGGTAAAAAGAGTCAGGTCGTGTTTGTAGCCAATTGCGCACATATGCTTCAACTTCATTATCGCTGTGGAATTTTTGCCCTCCCAAAGCTTCCTTGAGAGGACCAAAGACATGGAAGTCGCAGGGAGACAGGTCTGGACTGTATGGAGGGTGTTCCAGTGTCTCCCAACCCAGTTGCTCCAATTTTTGTACGGTCAGGGCTGCTGTATGGGGGCGAGCATTGTCATGGAGGAGAATCACTTTTCTCATCGGATTCCAACCTTAATTGCAATATCCGAAGTTGTTAGACGCCTATCACCTGCAACAAGTTGACGAACACTGTCGATGTTGCCCGCTGTAATGCTGGTGCGGGGTTTTGCGGTCATGGCTCTCATTTTCAACACGTTCACGGCCCTCCACGAACTGTTTATGCCAAGCAAACACTCTAGCTCGCGACAGCGTCTCTTCCCCGAACTGTGCAGTCAATCTTCTCAAGATTTCGGCCGGTTTTACACCTTCTGCAGCTAAAAACTTGATAACAATACGTTGCGCAATAGAGGGAGGTACCTCCTGCTCGAACATCGTAACGATGGACACTGAGCGAGTCTATGATGATGAGTCACGTGCTTCCCCCACTCCTGACAAACCAACCTAACAGCCAATAACAGCGGAACGTTCTTCCATCACTATTGCGCGCGCAGGTCCAAAAGTCTCGTTTATATTTGATTCACCCTCGTATTTATAGTCGAAAATGGAAGTCTGTCATTTTATTTTTCTAGAGTTTTGAAATAAAAAATTAAAATTTTATGAATTTTACAGAAAAAAATGACTCAATCTAGCGCAAAAAAATCAATACGCAGGACTCTAGTTTACATCAATTATAGTTATGATTATGTCAAACAATTTTTCTTATTATTAGTTATTTTCCATATGGTTAAAATCGCACCAAGTTACATATATAGTCGAAATTTTCCTTGTGAGAAACTATCATAAAACATTTGGGCGCTCGTTAGACAGTAAATGACGCTGTTATATAGATGATATAGAAGAAAGTTTTTGTTATGGTTTTTTACTTCCATTACCTGACTACCGTAATTAATAATTGTAAGAAGTATTGTATTCGGTCCGAAAATTCGATATCGAGTTTTCACCTGATTTACATGTTTTAAGGTCTCCTAAGTCCAAAAAAGTAATTTTTGGCAATTGGTCAGTGTGTGCGTGTGTATGTATATATATATTTTTGGGGAATCTTCTGACTATCATATCTCCGAAACTAATAAAGATAGAACTACGAAACTTCAGAATTGAGACTGGCCTGGTGTACAGATGAATTTTCCAAATTTTGGTGAAAATTGGAAAACCGGAATAGGTATCGTAAGTCTGTATCACAAAAACGACTCTAAACATTTTCTTCCAAGTTGCTATACAAACACTCTATTCAATGTCCTTTCGAATGATATAGTTGGCTAGTATGGAGGAAAATTGATAAGAGTCCTGTATAATTAGCTCAATTTCAAGTCTCTCAACTAGGAACCGTCAGGAACACAAGTGTGTTCCTCTAAAAACGACTGTAAGAATGTTTTTCATACTCGCCATATTAACTCCCTTTTAAATATCCTTTTGTATGTAATTATTGTTTTCAAGTCAATAATTGAGTATGCCAACTTTTGGCAAAAGTCGGTATCTTAAAAACGGCTCTAATGATTTTCTTGAAAACTGTTACATAAATCCATTTTAGATATCCGTTCTTATGTATAACGCGGTTATTAAAGGTAAATTAGCAGTCATCCTGATTAGGTAGATTAGTTTTAGATATCGGAAATCAATGTTTCGTAAAACGGCTAAACCGATTTTTTTCTTCTTACTATTTTTACTTTCTTCTATATGTAATATAGAGAAAGTATTGGATTCGCGAAAATTTTCGACCTCCGTTTTTTGATGGATCTACACGTTTCGGGACGTCCTGAACACGAATTGATAGTTTTTAGAAAATGTCTGTCTGTCTGTGTGTCTGTGTGTCTGTCTGTCTGTGTGTCTGTCTGTATCATTTTTTTGTGGACGCTGTATCTCACGAACCAATGAATGAAATTTAACCAAACTTGGTATTAAGTTGCACCCTGACATGAACTGGTGGCCATATGATTTGGGGATCAATAGCTCAACAGGTGGCGCTGTGATCACCTTTTATGCAAATTTTTAACATGGCAGCATAGGACAAAATTCCGTATAAATGGGCATAATGAGAGTTATTTTAAACTTGTGATTGTAAAATTAATATGATTTATTGACAATAGTAGTAGTTAACTAGGAAAAAAAAATTGTGCATGGGGGGGCATCGGTAAGAACCCCCCCGGGGGTTAAATTTTGAAGATGGGTATCATTCGAAAGATCTCGTCAATACCTTTAAAACGAATGGCTGAACCATAAATCTGTGATAATTTAAAACAAAGTTATCGAATTTTTTTACTTTTAACAAAAAAAAACTTAGAAAAAAAATCGTTTTTTTTTTTTTTTTTTTTAAACGAAATTTTACTAAACTTGGTATTTAGTTGGTCCCTACCAATTTGTGAAATTCTGTGCAGTAGTTCTTGAGATACAGTTGCCACAAAATTTTGTCACACACACACACACAGAGAGAGAGACTGACAGACAGACAGACAGACATTTTCTAAAACTGGTCAAATCGTGTTCTACAGCTCTCAAAACGTGTAAATTCATCAAAAACCCGAGGTCGAAAATTTTTACGAATCCAATACTTTCTTCTATTGAATATAGAAGAAAAAAAAATGAGAAAAATCAATAACTTTATTTGAATAACTATTGAATATAGAAGAAAGTAAAAAAAATAATTGATAAATTTGGATTTCGTAATAAATAAATGCTTAAAGGACGCGCTAAACAGACTTTTAACAAAAGTATTGTGACTGATTAAATAAAAGAGCGATTCGTTAACTTTATAAAATTACGGATGATGAAAGAATACATATAATTAATTTCCGATCATATATTATATACGAACAATATTATCATGGAAAAATTTAAACTTGACATTTTTGTGTTTCTATGAGTTTTGAGGTCTTCTGAATTCATTTTTCATTTTTACTTTCTTCTATATTCAATAGAAGAAAGTATTGGATTCGTAAAAATTTTCGACTTCGGGTTTTTGATGGATTTACACGTTTTGAGAGCTGTAGAACACGATTTGACCATTTTTACTTTCTTCTATCTTCAATAGAAGAAAGTATTGGATTCGTAAAAATTTTCGATTTCGGGTTTTTGATGGATTTACACGTTTTGAGAGCTGTAGAACACGATTTTACCATTTTTAGAAAATGTCTGTATGTCTGTCTCTGGCTGTGTGTGTGTGACAAAATTTTGTGGCAACTGTATCTCTGGAACTACTGCACACAATTTCATACAAATTGGTATGTAGTTGCACCTTGACATAAATTAGTGCCTATCAACTTTTGGTAAAAATCGTCTTACAGGTTGCGTTGCCATCCCGCTTTTTCTAAATTTTTAACAGGGTGATATAGGGCAAAAATTTTCAAGATGGGTATCTTTCGAAAGGTCTCGTCAGTACCTTTAAAATGAATGGTTGAACTATAAATCTGTGATAATTTAAAACAAAGTTATCGATTTTTTTTTACTTTTTACGAAAAAAAACTTAGAAAAAAAATCTTTTGTTTTTGTTTTTTCTCTCCCCTTAATTTTATCAAACTCCCACGGTTTCCGTGTCTTGACAAACTTTAACATATTTTTGCATTTTTCCCCTAATTTTGTCAAAGTCCCACGGTTTCCGTGTTTTGACAAACTTTAACAAATTTTCACATTTTACCCAAAATTTTGTCAGTCCCACTTTTTTTTTTTTTTTTTTTTTTTCTCCCCTTAATTTAATCAAACTCCCACGGTTTCCGTGTTCTGACAAACTTAGAATAATTTTCACATTTTACCCAAAATTTTGTCAAAGTCCCACTTTTTTTTTTTTAATTATTGTTACTGAGTGAATTTGTATAGGAAAATATAGAAGAAAGTCTCGTGGTGGCCACAACATACTAGTTAAATTCGTTATGTAAATCTATTTTATATATCTTTACATGTGTATAAGCTTTATCTTACCAGAAAATTTTTAGGTGTCAAATTTTTTAGTTTAATTTTATGTCTTCTGATTATATTATCTCCAAAAAAATGCATATAATACATGCAACGGTAAGTAATGAAAGTCGTGTAGTTGTTTCACTCCAGGTTTTTTTTTTTTTTTTTAATCTAGAACTTATTTCTGAAAATTGCATATGCATATCTTATAATAAGCGAAAACCTTTAACATTTTAAAATGTTATATATAACTTTAAAATAAGTTTGTATTATATACAAATACATCTACGTGATTTATCTTTATCGTAATTCTAAAAAACGCTTATAAATTATAATCAGTGTCCATGTATCATTCTGAAAAGGTCAGCTGCACCTTTACGTCATTAGGCGCGAAATCTTTGAGTGTAAAGTGTAACTAATAATGTGGTTTCTTCGCTTGAAAATAATTTTATAAACAATTGCTCCCATTTCCTGCAAGCTTTGTATTAGAAATTACTCACATTTGATCTCCTTTGTCCTTTTTCTTCCCCCCCCCCCCCTTTCGAGAAGAAGTGCGAAAAGTACAACCACAAACTGAAGTTATTGATATAGTGAACCTTGTTCTGTATTTATAAGAAAAAAAAAAAAAAATACTGGATTCGTAAAAATTTTCGAAGCCTTTATGATTGGTAGAAATATCCTCCTATTTACTTTTTTCTTTGTACAAGATGAAATAAAATATTGGATTCAAAACCTTTCACCTTCTAGCTTTCAATATATTTACACAATTTCAGGTGTCCTGAACATATTTTGACCATTAAAAAAATTATCTATCCATAAATCTGCGACAAAAAAAAAAAAAAAAAATAGTATGAAGCAACCACACTACTTCCACTACCCACTATTTCACATATTAGAATATACATTTTTTTAAAAATGTGATCAGAAAACATGAAATTGACCTAACGAAGTAGACGCCTGACAAATAGTCCAGTCAATATAGGAAAAATAGAAGAAAAAAATCGTGTAATTTTGAAATTTTGCATACTCATAGCCGAGGGGGTCCTGAACAACATACTAAAAGCCTTCGCCCGTGGGGAGTGAGCGGGGAGCAGGGGGGCATTTAAGGGGGGCAATTTTCAGTTTTTATTAAATATCTTAAAAACTATCGCATTTAGAGAAAAAATTTCAATTACAAAATTAATTTACGTAAAATTTCCTATAAAAATGTATATTACATTTTGTTTGTACGATCATTAGTTTAGAAGATATAGGGAGATGAAATAACACATTTTCTTGAAAAATTCTTTTTTGCATTAGTAAAATCAACTAAAGTGTGCAATTAAAAGGGTTCTTGTCAAATATTTTCTAATGTAAAAAACAAGTATATACATAGGGAATATGCAAGGATAATACAGCATGTTTTGTAAGTTTTAAATAATTTTAAGGCTAGTAGGCGCAAGTGGCGGTTTGAGTAAAAATCTGGATAAGTCCAGTCAAAATAGGAAAAATAGAAAAAAAAATCGTATAGTTTTGAAGTTTTGCACACTCATAGCCGAGAGGGTCCTGAACAACATACTAAAAGTCCCCGCCCGTGGGGGGTGAGCGGGGGTATTTTAGGGGGGCAATTTTCAGTTTTTATTACATATCTTAAAAACTATCGCATTTAGAGAAAAATGTCAATTACAAAATTAATCTACGCAAAATTTCCTACAAAAATGTATATTACATTTTGTTTGTACGATCATTAGTTTAGAAGATATAGGGAGATGAAATAACACATTTTCTTGAAAAATTCTTTTTTGCAATAGTAAAATCAACTAAAGTGTGCAATTAAAAGGGTTCTTGTCAAATATTTTCTAATGTAAAAAAACAAATATATATATAGGGAATATGCAAGGATAATACAGCATGTTTTGTAAGTTTTAAATAATTTTAAGGCTAGCAGGCGCAAGTGGCGGTTTGGGTAAAAATCTAGATAACGAAGACCCAAAACCGATCAACATAAAAAAAAAAAAAAAATCGCGTAGCTTAGAAATTGAGCACAGTTATAAAGTTAAGTGTCCTGAATAACATACTAAAAGTCCCTAATCATGGGTGGGGGGGGCATTTAAAGGGGGCACATTTCAGTTTTTATTAAGTATCTTGAAAACTATCGCATTTACAGGAAAAAAAAAATCTCAATTGCAAAATTAATCTACGTGAAATTTCGTAAAAAAATTGTATATTCTATTTTGTTTGTATGATCAATAGTTTAGAAGATATAGGGGAACGAAATAACACATTTTCTTAAAAAATTCTTTTTTTTTTTTTTGCAATAGTAAAATCAATTAAATTGTGGAATTAAAAGGGTTCTGATAAAATATTTTCTAATGTACAAAACAAATATATGCATAGGGAATATGTAAGGATAATACAGCATGTTTTGTACGTTTTAAATAATTTTAAGGTTAGTAGGCGCATGTGGTGTTTAGGTAAAAATCCAGATAACGAAGACCCAAAACCGATCAACATAAAAAAAATCTTATAGCTTTGATACTGAGCACAGTTATAAGGTTAAGTGTCTTGAACAACATACTAAAAGTTGCGTTTTCTTTAAATCCTCTGTAAGTGATAGTAGATATAAAATACATAAAATGTGAATGTTATGATACATTAAAATACTTTAAAATTACTTATAGCAAGCATGCATTAAAAAAATTAACAATATTTTAGTATAAATATTTAGATTACTCTCTATTTATTTTAAAGTATATGGATGATTGTTGTCGTGATTCAGATAGTTTCAAGTCTCTTGCGATTGTCTGAGGTCTTGTGTAATGTTTTCTACAAGAAGAATGCAGAACAATCATTTTTCTACCTCTAAAAATTTCATCTTTTCCATCTTTTCTTGAAATGCTCGCTTTTACTAATCCCTCTATTCCTTTCTCATTTATGTTGCATACATCAATCACTATATCATTTTCACATATTAAACATTTTTCTGCCATATCGATACACTAAGTAATCGCAAAAAATTCAGAAGAAACATTAAATACACACTAAACGTAAGAGAAATGAAATAAGAATATGTAACAAACGTTCTCACAAGTCATAGAGCACACTCATTACAAAGCGAAGGGGTATCCTTATCGAAACCTGTCCATTACCCTTCGTTTAACCTTTACATTTGAAATATAAGTATTGCATTTTACACATTAGTTACATCTTCCACATGTTTTTTCAGTCTTTAACGATAAAAATTCGGAGAATTTGCTCCGTTCTATTGCAGTACTAGCGAAAACCCTTTGTTTCCCTTCCCCATGCAATCCTTTGTGATAGCCGTTGCTTTGTATTTTACGGATATCTTACAGAAAAGTGGAATTTTTCGATTTGTATATTTTGACTTCCACTCTTTAAACTTGGTGCATTGCGCGCACACACACACATACAAATATTTATATACAAATATTTATTTGTATGAGTAAAAAATATTTAACCTGAACCTTTTTAATTACGAAATATAGTTATTATTACTATTGCAAATAACATAAAAAAAAATAAATAAATAACACAGAATAGGGTTGGGGACTTTTAGTATGTTGTTCAGTAAACTTAACCTTATAACTGTGCTCAATTTCAAAGCTACACGATATTTTTTAATGTTGATCGATTTTGGGTCTTCTTTATCTGGATTTTTACTCAAACCACCACTTACGCCTGCTAGCCTTAAAATTATTTAAAACTTACAAAACATGCTGTATTATCCTTACTCCCTATGTATATATTTGTTTTGTATATTAGAAAATATTTGAGCAGAACCCTTTTAATTCCACAATTTAGTTAATTTTACTATTGCAAAAAAGTATTTTTCAAGAAAATGTGTTATATCATCCCCCTATATCTTCTAAACTTTTGATCGTACAAACAAAATGTAATATACATTTTTGTAGGAAATTTTACGTAGATTAATTTTGTGATTGACATTTTTTCTCTAAATGCGATAGTTTTCAAGATATTTAATAAAAACGGAAAATTGCCCCCTTTAAATGCCCCTCCTGCCCCTCGCTCACCCACAACGGTCGGGGACTTTTAGTTTTTTGTTCAGGAAACTTAACCTTATAACTGTGCTCAATTTCAAAGCTACACTATATTAGGTTGATTTCTTTAGAAATCGACCTATTGCAATCACTTCGTTTATCTATCTATCTATCTATCTATAATGAAAATTTTGTCATCACGATAACTCCCGAAATAATACTCGAAATGGAACCAAATTTGGACAGTGAACTGATCTTATAAATATCTTGGATGAGTTCGTTAACCAAGTTGCTCCGACTTTTTCTTTTCAAGTGGCAGCCACTTGAAAATTTCAAACCGACATTGCAAAAAGCATATTTAAAGCAAGATTTGCTTGAATTTTGTTGTAAATACAGGCCACATAAGGGTCTCAATGAAGTTTATTAATGAAGTTTATCCGCCATTTTTAATAAAGTGGCGGATATTTTAAGTTAAGTGGGACCACTTGAAATCAGGGTACCACTTGACAATTTAAAATCACTATAACTTCCGAAATAATACTCCAAATCGAACCAAATTTAGACAGTGTCTTGCCACTTGACAATTTCAAATTCAAATTGTAAAAAGCGTATTCCGAATTTGTTTGAAATTTGATGTAAATATAGACCACATAAGGGTCTCAATGAAGTTTATTAATGAAATTTATCCGTCATTTTTAATAAAGTGGTAGATATCTTAAGTTAAGCGGGGCCACTTGAAATCACTCTACCACTTGAAAATTTAAAATCACAATAACTTCTGAAATAATACTCCAAATCGAACCAAATTTGGATAGTGTCTTAACTTATCTTATAAATAACTTAGATGAATTTGTTAACCAAGTTGCTCTGCCATTTTGGTTTCAAGTGGAGACCACTTGAAAATTTCAAATTCAAATTGTAAAAAGCATATTCCGATTTTTTTTTTTTTAATTTTGATGCATACATAGATCATACAAGTGTCTCAAGTAACTTTATAAATGATCTTTATTCGCCATTTTTAATAAAGTGGCGGATATCTTAAGTTAAGCGGGACCACTTGAAATCAGGCTACCACTTGAAAATTTAAAACCATGATAACTTCCGAAATGATACTCCAAATGGAACCAAATTTGAACAGTGTCTTAACTTATCTTATAAATATCTTAGATGAGTTTGTTAACCAAGTTGCTCCGCCATTTTGTTTTCAAGTGCAGACCACTTGAAAATTTCAAATTTAAATTGTAAAAAGCGTATTCTGAAATTGTTTGCATTTTGATGTAAATACAGACAACATAAGGATCTCAATGAAGTTTATTAGTAAACTATATCCGCCATTTTTATAAAGTGGCAGATATCTTAAGTTAAGCGGGACCACTTGAAATCAGGCTCCCACTTGAAAATTTAAAATCACGATAACTTCTGAAATAATACTCCAAATCGAACCAAATTTGGACAGTGATATTATCATATAATTATCTTGAATGTTTTCTCTGGGCAACTTGTCCCGACATGTTGTTTCTAAGTTCCAGCCACTTGAATTCACACTGCCACTTGAAAATATGCCATCACAATAACTTTTAAAATACTAAACTGATTCAAATAAAAGTTGGATAGTGAACTTATGGTTCAAATATCTAGGATAAGTTCACTTGGTGACTTGATCCGCAATTTTATGTCCAAGTGGCTGCCACTTGAAAATTTGTCAATATAGTAACTTTAGTAATACAGAATCAATTCGCATCAAATTTGGGTAGTGGATTTATCCTTCAAACATCTCAGATAAGTTTGCTGGGCATCTCACTCGACTTTTTTTCCAAGTGGTGCCACCTGAAAATTTCTTATGACGATAATTTTTGAAATACTGATTTAATTTGAACTAGAACTGGACAAGGAACTTATACAAGTATACTGGATGATTTCTCCGGGCAAGTTGTTTTGTCGTTTTGTTTCCAAGTTGCAACCACTTAGACTGTCACTTGAAAATATGCCATAAAATTAACTTTTGAAACACGGCACTTATTTAAATCACAGTTGGACAGTGAACCTATGCTTCAAATATCTTGGATATGTTTGCTGGGCAACTTGTTCCACTGTATTGTTTCCAGCTGGCGGCCACTGGAAAATTTGTTATCACGGTAACTTTAGAAATACTTAATCAATTCAAATCAAAGTTGAAAAATGAATTTATCATTCAAACAACAAAAATCTAGAAAATTCACGTAACTCGTGAACCAATCACGTTATTGCGTCCATCTTTGGTATATCGATAATAAGTATTTTCTCGCCAAAAGTCGCCAAAAAAGTCGCCATAGGGAAAAAGTCGCCAAATTTGGCGCCAAATCCCTTACCTGCGCTGCTGGATCGTTTTAATGCGTTTTTAGGGAAAAATTAGGCTATTTTAAGGCTAAGACAAGCTAGAAATGCAGAAAATTAACATTTTATCAACTTACTAAACCTCTTTGAAAGAATTTCTACAAAAAAAAGTATTTTCAAATTTGAAACGATATTTTAGATGAGGAACTTTCTCTGCTATTTTGATCGAAGTGCCAGTCACTTAATTTTTCAACACGATGACTTTTGAGATTTTGAATTAATTCGAACTATATGTGTACAGTAGACTTATCTCACAAATACATTTCATGTATTCGTCAACTTAACTCACCATTTTGTTTCCAAGCGCCGGACACTTGAAATTTTTAAATTCACATAAAAAGGTATTTATGAACCGATTTGCTTAAAAATCCATGTGAGCCTACATCAATATTTCTACCAAGTGCATTAATAATTTGTAGCCACCATCTTGAAACAAAATGACGGCTATACTTGATAAGGAAAAAGAAATCAACCTACCCTTCCGAATAAGCCAGAAGGACTTTTTTTTAATGTTGATCGATTTTGGGTCTTCGTTATCTGGATTTTTACTCAAACCACCACTTACGCCTACTAGCCTTAAAATTATTTAAAACGTACAAAACATGCTGTATTATCCTTGCATATTCCCTATGTATATATTTGTTTTTTACATTAGAAAATATTTGACAAGAACCCTTTTAATTGCACACTTTAGTTGATTTTACTATTGCAAAAAAGAATTTTTCAAGAAAATGTGTTATTTCATCTCCCTATATCTTCTAAACTAATGATCGTACAAACAAAATGTAATATACATTTTTGTAGGAAATTTTACGTAGATTAATTTTGTGTTTCAAATTTTTTCTCTAAATGCGATAGTTTTCAAGATATTTAATAAAAACTGAAAAATGCCCCCCCCTTAAATGCCCCCCTGCCCCCCGCTCACCCCCCACGGGCGGGGACTTTTAGTATGTTGTTCAGGACCCTCTCGGCTATGATTATGTAAAATTTCAAAACTACATGATTTTTTTCCTCTATTCGTCAAATTTTGGCCTTCGTTGCCTGGACTAAAACTGATATATAGACGTTTAAAACAGTTTGCATAGCGAGTTAAGAAATAATAAAGGGGGAAAAATGGTAGTTATTTTTTGAAACACCAATTTCCGAGATCTAAAAGTGACCTACCTGAGCATGATGACTGTGAATTTTCTTGTAATAGCCACGTATTATACGAGAAAGGATATCTGTAATGGATTTATGCAACAATTTTCCAGAAAATCGTTAGAGCCGTTTTTGAGATACAATCTTTTACCAAAACTTGGCATACTCAATTATTGATCGGAAAACAAAAATTACATACAAAAGGATATTTAAAAGGGAGTTAATATGGCGAGTTTGAAAAAAAATCCGTACAGCCTTAAAAAAAAAAAAAAAAAAAATCGCACTTGCGAGACTTGAAATTCAGCTATTTATACCGGGAGCCTACCAATTTTCCTGAACTAACCAACGATATAATTCGAAAGGACATCTAATAGAGTGTTTATGTAGTAAATTTTAAGAAAATCTTTAGAGCTGTTTTTGGATACGGACTTACGGTCCCACTTCCACTTTTCCAATTTTCACCAAACTTTGTAAAATGCATCTGTACACCAGTTCTGTCTTAAATCTGAAGATTCATAGCTCTATCTTTATTAGATTCGGAGGCGTTGGCAGCCCCCCTCAGGAACGTATCTGTTTATGTAGCAAGTCAATCGAATCAATATATACGCATATATGAAAAAATGAGAAATAAATAAAAATGACCTGTTCAATAATGTGTGATGCAAATAGGATATTGGGGCTCCTGATCTGCAGATCCACTAGTTCATTGTCGAAACGTGAGTGGAAGCTTCCCTGTGGCGACTCAAAAAGATTTTGGGTTCCGTCTGTGTGTATATTTTGTTTGTCTGTTTGTCTGTTTCAGCGACCGCAAAAATCATTCTATTGATTTGCAATTTTGTACACATGTTTTCGAGCCGCATGGGATTAGCTGTAGTGTGTTTGGCGTCTGTTCTATCTGGAATTCGTGTACGGGGACACACCAAATTTTTCTTTACCACTATGGCCTATGGATAGAATGTACATGTACCGCAATAACGGCTGCAAAAATTCTCCAAATAACTTGCAAATTGGTAGACACTTTCAAGCTCTGTATAGAAATAGCTGTATAATTTTTTATGTGTATATTTTTCATGCTCTATGTACAGGGACACTCCAAAGTTTTTCTTATCATTAAAGCCAAGGTGGGGAATTTTGTTTAAACAAATTTTAATGTCGTTACTCTGCATTCAACAAAGTGAAATTACAGTATAAAAAAAAAAGCGCATTTTAAAACGAAAATCGGCACAAATTTGTAAAATTTTTGGACTTTCTTTACAAATTTAATTGATTTAAAATTTTATTAAAATACAGGATTTTTTCCGCATTGAATTAAACTCTTTGAGATTGACGCAGCTTTTTAAATTCTGTTTTAAAAAAATTGAAAGAGTTTTTATAAGCCATTTAATGCATCAACCCAAATATTGCAATAAAACAGCTTTTTTAAAAAACAACTGTTATTCTTTCATAAAATCTACAAAAGCTGCGTTAGTTTACGAAATGAGAGTAATCCAATAAAAAAAACCGCGTCTCAATCAATTAATATGTCACTGTTTTAAGTGCAAAGAAAGTTTCCCATAGATTAACATTGTCTTTAAGAAAAGCAAATGGTAAGTGAAGAGGGCCCTTACTACAAATGTTCACATTTTAGAACTTTCTACTTCTGTAGCTCCTCAGTTCAGAAGACATTTAACCGTTAAAATAATCTTCGTCCCTCTCCAAATCAAACTGATGGGTATAAAATTACCAAACAATGATAAAAATGAAGGAGGGGGTGTATCTAGAAAACGGTGGGTGATTGGGCATATGGTGGTCATATTCGGATTCAGGAGGACATTTTACATAAGAATCAGCAATATATATTTTTTTTTCTAGAGCAGTGTAATTACTAATTTATAAACTACTGGCAAGCTTTGCCCGCTTCGCTGGTCATTATATCGAAATAATTTCTCAAAATACCATATCAAAATTATAATTAAAAAAAAAAAATCATTGATATCAGTCAAAATCTAAGTTAAAGTTCTCGCTAACTTCGGTAGCGGTTTTCCCACACGCCACATTTCTAGTCTGGAGAAACAATGCCTTCGGTAGCGCCTTGCTTGCATTTTACTCCCCATACCTCGCGGGTAAAGTGAGAAGATTTGCAAAATCCCATCAAAGTGCATATGAAATACATTTAATCAAAACCCGCACAACAAAATTTGCCATTCAAACGTAATTTGGAGCACGTTTAAGCTTGAAAACGTGTTTTTTTTTGCCCCGCCCACCCCTAAGAGGAGGGTAGGAGTAATTTCACAAAATCCCTTTATAGTTCATGTTGCATACACGTACATAACCGACACATTAAAAAATTGAGATCCTGAGATTATTTAAGGCAGAGTTATGTTTTAAAACATGCTTTTTAGCCCCACCCCCTGTGTTTTTTTAGCCGCATTCTTAAAGGAAAAAAGGGGGGGGGGGAAATTTTGCGAAATCACTTTATATTATCAGTTAGGTACATGTAACTAACCCACGCATCAAAAAGGTCCTTCCTAAGATAATTTACTGCAGAGTTACGCATGAATACATGTTTTTGCATCTCGCCTCCTATGGGGCGGAAGAGTGTAATTTCTAAATATTACTTTGTAGCGTGTGTTGAATACGTATAAGCAGTCCACACATCAAAAATTGCTATTCTATGATAATTTTGAACAAAGTTACGTGTAGAAACATGTTTTTTACCCACCAACCCTTAAAAGGGGTGGGGGGTAACACGGGATTGAAAATAATCCCTTTGTAGTTTGTGTGTGTTGAATACGCATAACCAATCGACATATCAAGAAATCGCTTTCCTGAGATAATTTGAAGCAGAGTTACTTTTTAAAACGTGCTTTTGCCCCCCCCCCCCCACGCCTTTAAAGGGAGGTAAGAGGAAATTTCACGAAATCCCTTTATAATGCGTGTTGGGAAAGCATAACCAGCCCACGCATAAAAAATCGCCTAAGATAGTTCAAAGCTTGCGCAGGGAAAAACGATTTCCCCCTCCCCCTACCCCAAGAGGGATATGGTGGAATTTTACAAAATTCCTTTGCAGTGTGTGTCTTGTGTACGCACAACCAATCTACAGATAAAAAAAAATCGCTATCCTGAAATAATGTGGAGCACAATAACTCTCATAAGCATGTTTTTGCCCCCCTGCCCGCCCCTAAAGGGGGAGAGGGAGAAATTTCGTAAAATCCCTTTATAGTGCATGTTGGGAACGCATGAACAACCTACACATAAAATTTAATCTTACCGAGATAATTTGAAGCAAAGTTATGTTTGGAAACGTGTTTATTACCCCCCCCCCCCCTCCTGTCCTTAAAGAGGGGAGGGAGAAATTTTATAAAATCCCTTTATAGTGCGTGTTTGGAATACATAAATAATTTACACATAAAATTTAATCTTACTGAGATAATATGACGCAAATTTATGCTTGGAAACGTGTTTATCCCCCCTTCTGCCCTTAAATGGGGGGGGGGGGCGAGAAATTTCGTAAAATCCCTTTATAGTGCGTGTTGGGAACGCATAAACAACCCACACATAAAATTTAATATTACTGAGATAATTTGAAGCAAAGTTATGCTTCGAAACGTATTTATTCCCCCCTACTCCCAAGGGGGGAAAGGGGGGCTTTCGCAAAATCCTGTTACAATGGGTGTTGGACACACGTAAATAAGCCACACACTAAAATTTGTGACCTTACCTCCTATAGATTTCCACGGACGAATTTAGCGCTAAAAGATGGGGTCCAATTTGTCCCCTCGTATATCCCCCTCCCCCCAAATATTGCAAATCGGGAAAAAAAAAAAAAAAAGTAAGTTTTTGGAAATATCCTCAAGAAGAGTCTTGGTGATTTTCTATACATTTGGGCTATTATTGGTAGAGTTTTAGGAATAAAACAATACAAATGAAAGTTTGAGGTTAAGGGAGATAAATTGGATGGACGTATGCTCATCTTCAGGAAAATTCCCTTTTGATATTAACCCTTTATCGATCATTTGCACCGTATAACAGAAATTGGATGTGTTATGAAATGGATAAAACTATTTTAATAAAAGTTAGGAGTTAAATGTTTTTGAGGTATCTAAATCGATGGGAAATATCCTCATTTTCAGGGAAATTCCCGTTCGGTGCAAACCCTTTATAAGCCAGTTGCATCATATGGCAGAAATTCGGTTTACTTGAAAATGAATATAATAATTCTGATGAAAATTTGTGGTTAAGTGTTTTTTGAAGAGTTAAAGTGATTAGAAATATCGTCATCTTGAGGAAAATTCGCGTCCGTTTTCAACCCTTTATCGGCCAATTGCAACCTACGGCTTTACAGTCGGCAGCAAAATCATTCGATTGCTAGCAATAATTCTTATGTAAAAAAAAGTACACTTACTAGTGTTTTATTAAATAAATCCCGTCGAATCATTTTCTTAGTCTAAGAACATTGCTCGAACGATTTTGATAAGTATTTAAGGTATGGGGTTTTTTAGATGACAATTCAATTTGAATTTTCTTCATTTTTAGGAAAATTAACGTACACAATTAGCACTCACTCTGCCTCTGGCAAAATTACGACAGAAACTTTCCAGAAAATGGCTCTAACTGTTTTGATAAAACATTAGCATTAGGTTTATTTTTGAGAGGAGAAACCCATCTGATTTATCCCCATCTTCATAAAAATTAGAGTTTACTGTAAACCTTCATTCGTACATAGCAAAATATGGAAAAGACATGGTTTTCTACAAACTATTTCAATAATTTTGATAAAAACTTAGATTTAGGGAATTTTTGAGTTTACAATTGAATTGATTTTTTTTTTTTTTTTTTAACCCTCGAATGTTTTTATTTAGAGTTGATGTGTTTTTGAGATGACATTTCAATTTGAGTTTGAATAACACTCATCTTCATTATAATTAGCGTTCACTGGTAAACCACATACCACAAAAAAATGCGCATAACCTTTTATTTATTTTATTTTTAAATAGAAACTGCTGAAAGGATTAAATAAAAATTGTTAGAGGTTATTTTTAAAACTAAAAACGGCTTCATTTATCATCATTTTTAGAAAAGTGAACCGTAACTGTCCTAGAATAATGTGTAGCAGAAATCTTGTCTTTTAAAAAACTACTTAAATGATTGTGATAATAAACTGTAGTTAGAGATTTAATATGATAATTGGATTTGAATTTTCCTTATATCGAGGAATATTAACTTGCATTGTTAACTCGTTCTCCGCCTTGAGCAAACAAATAATAAACATATTTATGTTTACCTGAAAAGAAATCACAGTATCTACACTACAAATGATTTTTACGATGAGACCGAGTGAACTCGGTCATCCAAGTACTAAGTTATTATATGTGGAAATGAAGCATAGAAATAAAAGAAAATATGTTGAACAATTCAATTAATGTAGAAAAATAACTTTGAGATTGTCCAAAAATTGATATATCTCCAACAACGGCATTTATAGTAACAGGGTTAAAAAATAATGAGCTGTTTCTGAGACAGTAATGAATTAAATCATGTAAAATTACTATCATTGTACAAAATCTCAAAGATTTCTACTAGGAGTTAAAATAAATGTAAAAATGTGCAAATAAAAAAAATTCCAGTTATTATGCTTTAATATATATATTTACACAAAGCAAGAACAGTTTAATAATACTAAATACGATACAATTATCTACATATTCATTTATGCTAAAAAATATATGCAAAGTATTTCATTTTCAGCACTCTAAAAATGCACGTTAATAATATTATATTGAATGTAAATTAACAGTAATAAAATGCAACCTATGGTCTGTAATGTAGCGACAAAAAATATACAAATAATTCTATGTTGCTTGTGGACATTTGAACCAACTTTTAAGCAGGGCCTATATAACACGGACAAAAATTTGATTATAAATATACAGTCAGATCTCAATATTATCATATCTAACTGGGGATAAACCTGGACAATACATTTTAAAGAACTCGTCAGCTGCCAGTAGATCATTCAAACTTAATCATAACTTTGATGAAATCTAATTTAGAAAATTTATTCCTCAAGCCTGAAAGTGCATTTCAGAAAATTATTGAGTGGAAGGCTGATTTTCTATACCAACTATGTGAAAAATACTGGAGCCGGGAATCGAACCCGGGACTTCCGCTTCACGTGCGGATGCTCAAGCGGAAGTCCCGGTTTCTATTCCCGGCTCTGGTATTTTTCACATAGTTGGTATAAAAAATCAGCCTTCCACTCCATAATTTTCTAAAATTGATGAAATCATCCCCCCCCCCCCTGACCAGAAAAAGAGTAATCTGGTGTATCACTGACATTTCTTTCCGTTATTCACATTAGTGCTGAATATTACTATAGTTTAATGTGTAAGATGTTATTTATTTCAAAATTTCTAGAGTAATTTAAAATCCTTTAAAATTAGTTTAAAAAATTGCTTCAAAAATCTTCTTATTTTTAAAGACATACATTTCGGTTGAAAGACTATAGCCTCGCCGATCCACAATCCCCTGTTTGAATATTATGTGCACATTAACAAAAAAATATTTAAATTGTTATTAAATATAAAAATATGTTTCAAATTATTCAACGAGTTGTCGCCCACTCACTTCGTTAAAACACATTAGACTATTTTAACTAATCCTGTATATCAATAAGTAAAAAAAAAAAAATCTGTAAACATCACAAAATGGAATAAATCGCGACAAATGTTCCGAGTTTAAGGTCGAAATAAAACTGTGACTCTGAGTCAGGCAAATAAAGTCGGAATGAATGTAGCAAAGCGGCAACACACAAAAATGATCCAAGAGACAAGCTAAATTAAAATCAAGAAAAGATCTGGTGTAATAAGAATAATTATATAAAAGGACAGAAAAAATATCAAAAATAAATTTAATAAAAAAAATAAATGGTGACATTAAAAGAGAAAAAAAGGAAAGAAAGAAAGAAAAGACCGATCATGAGAAAGTTATGTGTGTAATTTCCAAACATTAGATATGAAAGACGCTGAAGAAATATTAATAAGATTTTTAAAATGTAAAAAAGACTTTCCAAGAAATCCAAATGAGAAGAGGGGACAGGAGAGGAAATAATGTCAATTTTAGAAATTAAAAATTAAAAAATAAATAAATAGTTAGAATAAAAATACCCATGACACCAATAAGGGAAAGTAAAAGAAAATTTGGAGATCTTTTCATCACGGGCATTTGTTTAATTTATTTTTATTTTAATTTATTTTTATTTTTTTGTGTGTGGGCTTATTTATATGATATTTCAAAAGGCTTCTATCTATTTCAACAAATAATTTAGGTATTATTAAACACCACGTCAATTATCAGTTGGAATGGAATTTTTAGGAAAAGCAAATTTAATATTGTTGACGAATTTAAAAATTATATTAATTCCAAATTATGAAAAAATTTAGATGTTCTGGAAAAAAAAAAAAAAAAAAAAAAAAAAATGAACAATAAAAATGTAAAATTACATGATTGGAACATTGGTAATTCAAGTTAAAAAGAGAAATTTAGAATTCTTGGTTTTTAGAGCTCTATCGGCCATAGAGGAATTATAGCTAGAGAAAGAGCAAGATACTTTAAATGTTAATTTCTTCTTAAAATCAGAGAAAATGAAAGCAAATGAAGCCGGTAAGAATAAATACAGAAAGCAGCCATTTTCTGTTGGGGTGGGTGAGAGATTATGTGGAAGAGAGTCATAATAAAGTTTTCTGAAGACAATGGTTAAAAACTAATCATTTTATATAGAAATCAAAACGTCAAGAAAATATAGAGAATTATTCTTTTTAGTTTCGAAAATAAACTGATTTAGAAGGCGTTTAAAATATCGTGTAAATTTGCGCACCGAAGGAATGCTTGTAATGAAGAAATCTTCCCTTGCTTCCCACTGTTCGGAACATTTTTTATAAAAACGTAGTTTTAGAACGTTAACTAATCATTTCATCTTTTCGAATTTCGAATTTTTAGAAACATCCACTTAGAAAAAATTATAAATCAGAGGTAATATCAAATTTGAAGTTTCTAGATACATTATTACTATAGGAAACATACAAAAGTGTGGTTTTCCAGCGAGTTTTTTCTCACCCCCTCCCATTGTGCGTGCACTAAAATTTTTAAACACCCGCAGTGCTTCGAACATTGTGATAAGCACTGATTGTGTCAAGTTTGGTTGAAATCGGTTCAGGGGTTTAGGAGATGAAAGACATACAATCATATATACAATGACTTTTATTCATATTAATAAAAGTATTTTTATTCTTCATGGAAGCTAAAACCTGTTGAACCATCTGTTAGTCGGCTAGTTATGGCTATAGTTCATTAAGTACTGCCTTACAGGTGTACATTATTTCCTCGCTTGGTGGCGAGCATTACATCCTAAATAGTTGATGTGTATTACGTCTCTGTTTGCCTGTGTGTAAAAGGTCTTGACTTTCCGGTGTGTATCACGTCTTAATTTGCCTGTATGTATCACGCCTTCATTTGCCGGTGTGTGTCACGTCTTCATTTGCCTGTGTGCAAAAGGTCTTGACTTGCCGGTGCGTATCTTCATTTGCCTGTGTGTAATAGGTCTTGATTTGTCGGTGTGTATCACGTCTTCATTTGCCTGTGTGCAAAAGGTCTTGACTTGCCGGTGTGTATCACGTCCTCATTTGCCTGTATGTAAAAGGTCTTGACTTGCCGGTGTGTATCACGTCCTCATTTGCCTGCGTGTAAAAGGTCTTGACTTGCCGGTGTGTATCACGTCCTCATTTGCCTGCGTGTAAAAGGTCTTGACTTGCCGGTGTGTATCATGTCCTCATTTGCCTGTGTGTAAAAGGTCTTCAATTGCCGTTGTGTATTAAGTCTTCGCTTGCAGGTGTGTATTATGTCCTCGTTTGTCAGTGTGTATTACGTCCTATCTCAGCACGTGTGTATTATGCCGTTGTTTGTCGGTTTGTATTATGTCCTAGCTTGCCAGTGTGTATTATGTCTTAACTTGCCGCTATGTATTCGTCTCAGCTTGTCGATGTATATTATGAGTTGGTTTACCAATCTGCATTATGTTCTTGAATGTCAGTTTGTATTAGCACAATTTTCTTACCTGCTTTTTTTACCAACAGGAAGCACTGCGAAACACTTTTAAATTATTTTTAAAACTATTCAATCACTTAAACACATAATGTATCTTAATCTCACTCAAATTCTTTCATTACAACACATTCAGTTAAGATTCTTGATGTTATGAGGCACTGTAAGCATTTTATCACAATAAAATCCTAATTTCCCATCATGTGATGAACATACTTAATCATGTGTGCGAAATAATATTTATAATAGAATATAAATTCGTATTTTGACCACCAGAGAAGCTGTAACACACTCTAAAATATGATGAAAATCATACACTCACTTAAACAAGCAATATATTCTAATCTCAAACAAACCCTTCCAATACAACACTGTTAATACATTTTTCCCATTAGGGGGCGCTGTAAATTATCTTAACCATAGGCCATAGCCTTCTAAACTAGATGCCTTCCGTGTGGCTCGGAAACTTTGTGGTAGGCAGCGCCACCTGGTACAGATTGCGCGACTTTTTTTATTCAACAGCCACCAAAAATTTTTAAAGTGTGATTTGATATACATAAAAGGCGAATAGAATCGAAGAAACGTCGATTATATATATCATATATCACTTATGAAAATTATTGGTGACAGTTGAATAAAAAAGTTGCACAATCTGCACCAGGTGGCGCTGTTTACCGTTTGAACTCTTGCCAAGTTTCCGAGCCACGCGGAAGGCATCTAGTTTAGGAGGCAATGTCTTAACATCAAAGAAATCTCAGCTTCAAATTATACAATATCAACAGGCTTACAATACAATATACTTAATATTGTGTACGAAATTTCATTTATTCATAATAAATTATAAAGTGGTATTTTGATCACCAGAAGCCACTTTGAAACTCATTAAAATACTAGTAAAACTATTCACTTGTATTACAAAAACTATTCACATAATTACAAATACTTTCATTACAATACATTTAACAAATTTCTTTTTCCCGGAAACTTTATGCGGCGTTTAATTCGCCATCGTGCATCGTCACAGAGTCACTTAGCAAGTCTGAGCGTTATTATTATTGTAAAATATTTTCTTAAACTATGTGCAACATGTATAATGTGAATTGTACCATAACATAAAAAAAAAAAAAAAAAAAAAAAAAAAAAAAAAAAAACTTCATGTCCTCATTTGATTGTGTGTATCAACATAGTCAATGTCCTCATTTGATTGTAAAATTACAAAGTCCCCAGTTGATTGTGTGTATCAAGTTCACTGTGTGTGTTGCGGTGTATCGAGGTCCCCATTTAGACGGTAAAAATACATATTGAGAAATATTGAGAAATTTTGGAATTTTAAGAAAAATCAAAGCTGATTCATAATTGAATGAGTTTTATTAATAGTTATTTATCAAAAATATGCTTTTAAGTCAATTATTTACGAAGTCCCCGATTGGCGGTGTATACACATAGTCCTCAGTTTGCACGTCTTGCCAACCTGTGTGTGTAAGTGTGTGTTTGTGTGTGTGTGTGTGTGTGTTTGTGTGTTTGTGTGTGTATAAACAAGCTTTAATTATCTTTTAGTCATTTAATAGTATTTCTTATACATTTTTTAGATTAAAGATTCTGAAACTAGTCAAATGAGATAAACCAAGAAATTTTGTATTTACTAAGTCTTTCATATTTACTTAGTCATAAACTTTATTTAAACAGACGCAGGTAAACTTTTATTAAAATTTCTACAAAATTACCTATGCCGTAGAGCCACCTGGATAAATAAAACAGAAAAAGTGTGTGATGTCCCAATACAATTTACAGGCTATTATAGTTGAACTAAATACTTGTAAAGTTGTATTTGTAAAGTTTAATACTTGTAGGTGTTCAATTATGACAATTTTTACGGATGATCTTTACAATTTTACAAAACTAACGTTATACACGCATGTGGGCTCTAAATTCATAGATCAAACTTTAAAAGTAGATAAAATACATATAAAGAAGTATTTTTTGTACGGCAGTACGGGGTCGAAAGTGAAAAGTGTAAAAAGGAAATACTAAAGAAATGAAAAAAAAAAAGTCTTTATTTATACAATATTACAGTAAATACTCAAACGTACATAATATCTTATACTATTAAGTGAGCAATATTTGTATATATATATATGTATATTTCACTGTTCACGAAAACGGCAGCTCGGACAGTCACGTGATTTAACACGAAGGTGCCTTCTATAGGGTCACTGTGCACATCGTAGTCAGATTTTCGAATTTTTGATTAGTTTTCTTTTAATTAATAAAAATATGAAAATGAAACTTCCCATTTCTATAATGACGCAGAATGGAGAATCTTAGGAGAGATTTGATTGGTCCATTAGATTTTCATTGATTTGAGTGTATTTTACATTGAACTACAGCTGCGTTATGAGGAATTACAAGAGATTTGATTGGTTTATACGATTTTCATTCATTTGAGCGTATTTTACGTTGAACTAGAGCTACGTTATGAGGAGTTAAGATAGATCTGATTGGTTTATTTGATTTTCATTCATTTGAGTGTATTTTACTTTGAAATAGAGCTACGTTATGAAGAGTTAAGAGAGATTTGATTTGCTTATTTGATTTTCATTGATTTGAGTGTATTCTACGTTGAACTAGAGCTACGTTATGAGGAATTACGAGAGATTTGATTGGTTTATTTGATTTTCATTGATTTGAGTGTATTTTACGTTGAACTAGAGCTACGTTTAGATTTTATTTAAAAACACTTGAATTTTTAATATTTTAATATTATGCAACTTTTACAGAGAACAAATTATGATTGGAGCCGCAGGCGCTCGAGAGCACGTTCTTTGGTAAAAATTTTCATAGGTCTCTGGCCAGCTAGCTGGTGAATCCAGCTAGTTCGTATTAATACAATCAGTGCTTTAAATACATTAATTAGAAATATAACTATTAGAATGTATTCCAATTTATGTAACTTTTTGTACGAAACAATTGTGTATTAAAAATTCAACACTCAAAAAACACGCCCATATCTGTAAAAAAAAAAAAAAAAAAAAAAAAAAAACACCTGGCTCTTAAAGGATTAAGAACACATTTGCGGTTAGCGCTTCCTGTGCAATTCTGAATTCTTATACTGTACCATATTTTCCTTGTTTTCTGAATTCAGTGGCACTCGGTATGTATAGATGTAGATTATTTTATCGTACTTAAATTTTAACTCTTAATGTCTTTATATTTTCAAATAAAATATTTAAAATCGTAAAATAATTTTAAAAAGTAATTCTATATTTCTTGATTATTGTATAATGTTTGATTATCCAATCGATTTTGTAAACCATTTTTACTTCAAGATGTTTATTTTCAAATATGTAATGGCTTTTAGGCCATTTATCACGTGCATTTTGTTTGCATAATATATAGCATGATGTATTTGTAAATTTAGTGAACTATCAAATAAATAAATATTTAAATACTTACTCGTGCAGAAAGGTCAGTTAATTACATGGACAATCATATATGATTTTAAGTTTATTTCAAACTCCAGTGCATTGCATTATTTTTGACATATAAATAAAATTTACAGATTATGAATCAGAGTATTCTAAATAATAATTGTTACAGTAAGCAATTGAAAAAAAAAAAAAAAAAAAAAAGCAATTATTAACACTTATTTATATTTCAGAATTCCACATTGTTAGAAATAGATATTTTCCGAAAAACAGTAATGTTATACATATTTTTTTTTCCACATGATCCGATGAATAAACACGTTTATATTTCAAGTGCAAATATATTACGAAAAATCCATGCAGAATACTAAGTAAAAACATGGACAATTTGAGTAATGGACCATTTGCTTATGCATGACATTGGAAGTTTATTTATTTTGTCTTTTTATGTACTCACAGATGGGCACTGTTATATTTCCTGATATTAAGGTTAATGCATGTATACTTTGTTATTCGGAAATAGTCAGCTCTGATAACCTTACCACAAAAGCAGTATTTTTTTTTTTTTCATTATTATTATTATTATTATTATTTTATATCTACAATAAAAATTCTAAAATTCTATAAAAGGAAAATTATAAATTCTAGTAAGAGTTAGGTAATCTAGAAACAAAATTCTTAATTCTATAAAAAAAAAAAAAAAAAAAAAAAACAATATATACAGTCGGTAACAGAAGTGTCCGAACACTAGTAAAAATCCCTACGTAAAAGAAGTACACTTCATCGGTTCTGTTAAATTAATCCTTATCGAATCATGTTCTTAGACTGACTAAGAAGAGAATTCGACAAAAGATTTATTTAACAAAACATTATGAAGTGTACTTTTTTTTACATAGGAATTTTTGCTAGTGTTCAGACACTTTTGTTTCCGACTGTAGTGTGGAAAATAATGCATGAAATTATGTGATTTCTTCAATGTAAAACTTTCTGTTAAAAATAATAAAAGTTCTGTATATTTCTTACAGAAAATTTCTGTTTTTTAAGTATTTTTGAAAAATTACATCTCAATTTGTTAAAAGACACATTTGCATACTGTTCAGATATAATCTATGAAAATTGGTAAGGATTTTATATGGAGGGTACATATATTTTTTTCTGTTTTGCGCACATGTCAAAGCAAAATTGGGAAGTGCTAATTAATAATGTTAAACGTGGTTTCGTAGCTCCGTATTTCCGATTCCATCATTGCTTGTAGTAATGAAAAATATTTTATTTTCTGCGAAGGCTTTTTTTTTTTTTTTTTTTTTTTTTTTTCTGCGTGCCTTACTGTAAAAAAACCTGTTGTGTACATTTTTTTTTTTCGTATTCTTCTGTTGCGTCAAATGTCTGTCAATGTACTTTTTCTGCACCATACCATATTTTTGGCAACATTGTCGTCAGAAATCTGTTATATAAGAGGATTTATTATTATTATTATTATTTTAAATCTGAAATGTAGACGACAAAACACAAATTTTCCGTGTCATTTTTGAAAAATAAAATGCTGTATAAGATAAAAAAAAAAAATTCAATGGAAAGTTTTTAATTTTGAAACGTATAAATTTTTTCAAAATAACGTAAAAAAAAAAAAAAAAAAAAAAAAATGAGAGGACTATTTTTTCACAGTTATATTCTTTTTTTTTAATATTATATTTATGTGAGATGACTGTAAAATTAATCATGATTTCTTTAATTTATTTTATCGCTATTTAACTGAGTTTTTTAAAAATTATAAATGATAGAAAATAATGTAATTACAAGCAATTCTTAATATGGGATAATATAATATATATATATATATATATATATATATAATTATACGGACCTTACCTATTAAGCGATATGTACCAAAAGTTTGCATTTGTCACTTTTCATGAAAGTGCAAATATATATATATATATTGTTTTATTTCGTAAATAAAATTTTAATCTAAAGCATCACAGTATTTTTGTCACGCACACTGTGCAGTGCACATTTTCTAAAAACTGTCAAATCAAAATGAAGTCATTTCAAAGCATATAAATAAATCATCTGAAATCAGAAAATGAAAAGTTTTATTAAACCACCTTCTTTTTATATGAATATAGAAGAAAATAAAAACTAAATAATAGTATGCTTAACTTTCGTTATTCTTTATTTTATATTTGTAATTATATTTTATGTTTATACTAAATTTGCATGTTAATCTATATTAATATTATTAATATATTTGACAACGGTTTAATTTATCTTGATTTCCAAAAGGAAAAGTATAGAAAACCAATACTTCTTTTTTAAAGAAGAAAAAAAAATCCATAATTATATTTTATTTGCTTAATTTCAACACTACCTAAAATTGGTTTAAAATTTTGTTATATCTTAACTTATTTTTCTATTATTTTTTCAAAAACTCTTGCTAAAATTTTCAAGTGATTTGAACATTTTTATAATATTAAATTTTATCAGATTTTGTTGCCAATAAAAAAAAACTTTATAGGGAGGGAAAAAATATCTCATTTAATGAATGAACAAATTCACCATTTTTTCCGCTTCAAATATATCAGAAAAAGTTTGAAAAACATCGATAAAAGTGCTTTTCAAAACGGGAGTTTTTCTTGCATCGATTTTTCTTCTTGTACGTCTTGTTACGCTGAAGAGCGAAGTAAGCTTAAATTTCCTCTTGGGATTAATTTAGAATGAAATCCTACAAAACATATGTGTTTTCTAAAAAGATTTTTCTCAGAAAGTTTGGTTGTAATGGGTCTCCATAAAATCTTGTTTATTTTCAAACAAGACACTCAAAGGAATCTTACTCCGATGAATGTTGTAAAATAAATCTCAACTGTCTCATAAATAAAATTTTTGTTCAGAGTTCATTTAGAAAGTAAACGTTTTTCTATCAATTCTGAAAAGAAATACTTTGTAGAATTAGAAATTTTCGTTGTTAAAATATATTGATTAACACAAAATATGTTTCAAATGTGTTATGAAAATGTCAGCACCCTTAATTTTTATATCTACTCTTTTATTTATATACAGGGTTAGCCCAAATGATTCATCATGTTTCAAATAATATTTATTTATAAGTATACGACGAACGAAGACAGGCGATTAAGAAGATCACAACGTTTCTCATACATTTTAGAAATGTTCAGTATGTGTGCACTTAGTCATCTGGCCAAACCTAGAGCTCCTCCAATACAGGCTGGCTCATCAGGCATTTTGTTTCCCACTCAGAGATTGTTGCCCACGCGGTCCGAATTTCAAGTGTTATCAAATCATATAAAATGGTGGTTTTGCAGCCGAAAATTGCTCAGATCATACTAGAACTGCATTCAGAAAGTTTAGATTTCCAACAGATGAAGAAAGGCGAAAGAAATGGGCTATTAATTGTCCAAAAGAAAATTGTACGCTTAGCTTTCTATCACAAATATGAAGTGTAATTATGATATGTTTTCATGCATTTTTTGTATCAATTATTTGTTTTTATTGCTGTTTGATTATCTAAATGTTTTATTTTACAACCTACACTACTTTTCAACGTGTAATTTAACAGCAACAGTGATGGCTACTTTTTACAAGGTTTATAAGACAATTTCGCCAAATTTATCAAGTATAAACTATAATTCGCTCTTCTGTTTAGGCAAACTCGACATTTCAAGCGATAAAGACGCCGAGTAATACGTCTGATACTAAGCGTCACCAAGCTACATTTCCGCTGGGCAACAATGATCAGCTGTGAGTCAGCTTGTATTATAGGAGTCTTAGCCACACCCACGACTTAATCCATTTCTATCCGTTTAGTGACCATCACTTTAGCAGTGATACGTTCCTACAGTTCATCGTGAAGAAATCACATGATATAAGATCAGGTGACTTAGAGGGTCATGGCAAAAGAGAACATCATTGAGACCAGCGCGCTCTATCCAGCGATGTGGCAGTTCTCTCTACAGAATGGCCCACCATCTAGCGTGTACGCGAGCCACGAGGCGACATTTTAAACTTGGTGATTCTATCTGTCTTTTCAGTTAACACTTGTCTTTGTATGTAGTACACGTTTCAACAAGCCGTGCTTTGAAACCAAATAAATTATTTAGGCTAACCCTGTATTATAAAGATAATATGTATTTTTTGAAATGAAACTTTACTCGTTTTTTTTCTTTACTTTAGATTTTTAACTTTAATATTTGTATTTTTGAAATATATATATGTGTGTGTGTGTGTATATATATATATATATATATACCGGGTGATTCAAAATAGATGTTACAGAGATTTTCTCGTAAACTAAGAAAGATAGAAACATACTTCCGATTACAAAATTGCTGAAAATTAAAAGTAGATTTCAGATATGGCATTTTTTTTTTTTTTACAAGGGGCTGTGTACATATTAAATACGAAATTTAATTTTTGTATGGCCTCACCTATCATATGACTTATACTTTCAAAAATATACTCCTCAGTGTAAGAAGAAAAAAAATCATATTTCTAAGTCAACATTTCGCTGAATTATTGCAATTTGAAAATTCTAGCATTTTTTGCCAAGTCTTAAGGGGTTGTATCAAAAATGAGAAATTGTAATTACTGTAGCTTTCGTAATAACGCATAGATTGATCAGCGTTTGGAGGGGGGATGTATCTTTTTCCTCTAGTGAATACACACGAGAATATTCATTGGAAATTTAACAAACAAAATTTATGAATAATTTATGCACTAAAAGGGAATTTTCAAATTAATTTTTCTTTCTTTTTTTTTATATATTCTCTTACCCATATACATGGTATAGAGAAAGTATTGTTTCTGAGACAAATTTCCGAAAATTAGCTTTTGTTATTTTTACACGCTTTCAGATCTTCTGAATTCAAAAATAATGTTTTTAGCGGTTGGTATCTCTTTCTCTGTCTGTCTCTCTCTCTCTCTCTTTGTGTGTGGTGTTATTAGCATATCTAAAGAACAAATAGTAGCAGGAAGTACAAATTCGATATTCTAAATCCATATCATATTGCGATGCTACACTATATTATTTGTTGAGAATAGACAAAGGGTTTGTGTACAGGGTCATCCAAGAGAATTCAAATACATTACGTCTGTGAGCGAAAATTCTCATATGTATAGTAAGACATCTATATGCTGCCCTAAACAAAATGAAAAGGACAGATTTTTTTATACGCATAAAAGTATGTTTTGTGTAGATTGTGGTATAGAAATCACTCAACATTCGTTTACAGGGTTACTCAGAGTATTTGAATATATTGGAGCTATAGTTGGGAATTGCTGGAAGTGTATTTCATTTTGTGTTACGTGTTTTACATATAACACAAAATTTACGTGCACAAAGTCATGTGTACATAGTTTATAGACAGTATACAAGGCTACCCAAAATTAAGGTTTTTTTTTTTTTTTTCAATTAAAAGTAACTGTCGTAAGTACTTTGCTGCATTTGTTTTTTGTCGAAGAACACTGCTGAAACACAACGGAAAATTAATTTCTCATACCCATACTTTAAAAGTATAGTTTTTGGAGATCGATTTTTTTCTGTAAATATAACGTTTTGATGCCTTCTGAATACAAAAGTCAAACTTTTAGTGGCTGGTCTGTATATATATATGAATTTTCAGTAAATTTCAACAATAGATAACTGTAGGAAATTCAGATTTGGTACATTGAATTCCATATCTAGTTTCCACTTGAAAAATTGATCAAGATTTGTATGTTTAAAGGAAATTAATAATATACTTGATTTTTGTTTTGATAAATCTAGGCACTATAATTAAACTTAAGGGCAGTAATCCCCTGACATAGAATTAACACTAATACCATATCATATTCTATGCAAAAACTTATTTCACAATATTAACAATAAATATGAATTTGTTTATGACTTTTACAGTAAAAAAAGTTATTTGAATGTAATTTATAAAAATGTCTCTTCCAAAACGCAATACGTTGGCATTTTTTGTGCGTTCCTGAACATAAACCAATTGTAGAGGACCTATAAATGCATTTTTAAATAGGGAATATTCCATGGTAAACCTGTATAACATATATCATTTTTAAAATTTCTGAAAATATTTACTGACGTTGGGGGCGGGCAGACGGACAGATGAACAGTCAGCCAATATATATATATATATGCAAACTGAAATCATATTCACTGTTAAAAATTGTTAGAAAACTTTTATTGTAAACGAAAATACCAGTTGCAACAAATGCCCAATAACAACCCTTAACGGAACAGATTGCGAGCCCTATATTTTTGCGAGCCCTGTATATCTAATGCCCATCGTACTGTACAATATAGAAAGCATTCTTTGTGCATACGGAATTATGTAAATTTGCATTCAGTTCTTAAAACCGGTACATGACACTTTGGTCCCGCCGTTTTGGTCCCGCCGAATTGGTCCCGCCACTTTGGTCCCGAAGAAATTTTGGTCCCGCCGTTTTGGTCCTATCGTTTTGGTCTCGCCGCTTTGGTCCCGCCATTTTGGTCCCACGTTTTGGTCCTTATATTAGGAATAATCAAAGTATTACAGAAAAAAGCGAAATTATTTTTCATATTTCGAATTTTTGTCATTTGACTTGAAAACATGCTGGTAGGAAAAGTCAAAATTATCATCATTATTATTATTATTATTTTGCAACAGAAAGTTGTAGTAACAAATAAAACTGAAAAAAAAGTCTAAAACTTAAAGATTTAGGTTTTTTCTTTGTACGATAGAGGAAAAAGAACAGCAAATACATAAGAGAACTTCGAGCAAAAGACAACTTAGTCGAATGTTTTCAATTGGAGAGCTGAATATCTACAACCTTTGTTGAAAATGATGTAACTATAGGACACATAGAACAGAAAATTTATTATTTCAGATAGAATATTGAATGATAAAGGTATTAGTTATCAGCGAAGATCTAAGCATTGTTAATTTGTCTAAGTCTGCAAAATTTCAGTTTAAATAAAATACAAGGTTTTTAATAAAAAACACTGTAATGCGGCTCTTAATTATCACATTCAAATTTTGAGTGTTCGAATACAAAATTTGTAGGAAATCGATGCTTTATCCAAGCATCTCCTAAATGTTAGAGTTTAATAATAAAAGAAGATGTGAGGAACCTAAATAATGATATCAGGATTAGTTTGTACAAATCCGCTAAACTTGAATCATTTTCTTCTCTGTCAATCCGGATATATTTGTCAAACAAAGGAAATAGTTACATATCACACAGATATGGAAAAGCATTTTTATTTCATTATAATCCCTCACAATACTGTTTAAGAAAATTTTCATTAAAAACCCCTCCCTCCCTCCTTTTTTTTTTTTTTTTTAATGCGCTGAAACAAAACAGTGAAATTCCTTTTTATTATCTGTGGGAGAAACAGGTGTGAAACGAATACCAAGGTGCTACAGCGAAATCAATGCGGGAATTATTTTTAGTCATAGAGATATATCAGACAGATATATTCATTATTTATTTTAAACATAATATTAAACTAAATAGATTAAAAAAAAAAAAAAAAAAAAAAATATATATATAACGTCAACATTTTCTGAACATTGGTGCTTGCAATGCGCACAGTTGATTAAATATTGGAATACTTATATTTTTTCATTTTTAAAATAAAATCATTATAATTGAAAGAAAAGTAATTTATACACATATATACACGGTTAACGTAATTAAATATCACAGACAAACAAACATGCATTTTATTATTATTAATATAACACAAATTTTGAAATAAACTCCTCTTAGATTAATGATAAAAATTAAATCACAATCAAATCGAATGAAACGTATCTCTCTCTCTCTCACACACACGCACACACATTATGAATAAATTCATGTGTAAGTCAAAAACTTTATAAATGATCCCAAGCTTATGCTAATGAAGAAGAGTCTATGATGGGAGTAGGACAATAATTAGTTCTTTGAAAGAAATAGCATTCTGCCACTAAAAACAAATTATATTTAATATCGTAAAGATTTTCTTTCTTTCTTTTTCCCTTTTTTTAAACAAAAGTTTTCTGTATTTTATTATTTTTAAATTATTTCAAACTTTATCAATAAATATAATCAAATGGGGATTCTTTTTTTAATAAGAAGTTATTGTTAATAATACTTATAAAATCACAAAATTTTGTCACTAATAGTGAATTAAAATCAAATTATAAATGAAGTAAGTTAAATCGAAATCAAATGAAAAAAATCTAAAAAAAAAAAAAAAAAAGTGCAATTGCATTAAAAAGAAAAAAAAGAAGCTTAAATATATTAAATGTTTGTAAAAAAAAAAAAAAAAAAAAAAAATAGTACAAAATTCTCCGAAACTCAATATCTAGGTAGCAATCGTAATCTCGAAAATTTATATATTTATCTGTAAGGTATTCCTTAATTAAAGATATTCTAAGAGCACTTCAATTTTTCCATATCAATAAATCTGCTATCATATTAAAAAACTGATATATAGTTTTAAAAAATAGCGAAAAATTGGCAGGACCAAAATATCTCGGGACCAAAATTTCCAGAGACCAAAATTTCCTCGGGACCAAAACGGCAGGACCAAAATGGCGGGACCAAAGTGAAGGGACCAAAACGGCGGGACCAAAGTGTCCTGCTTCGCTTAAAACTGTTGATTTCAAGTGTTTGTATGATTTTAGTTTCCATTTAAAAATGAAGGATATTTTTTTAATTTTTCTCATATCATATATAACCCCCTAAAATGAGCCCTTTTGCGTCGAAAAATAGATGCCAAAATTTAAAACAAAGTGGTATAAGTCATAATTTTCAAATTGCAATAACTCAGCGAAATTTTGACTTAGAGAGTCAAAGAGATGTTAATATAATTATTAGTGAAACGATTAAATAATAATAATAATACCTACTTATTAATAAAAGTTGAAATAAATGAATATACAAAAGAGAAATGTAAAAATTTACTATGTAAACTTTCTACAATTTAAAAAAGAAATCAGAAAAAATATTAAATTAAAATGAATCTTGTATTTACAAAATGTATGGGACCTGTGATCCATGAATTTTAATTAAACTGAAATATATTGTTAAGGTATTTTCTCCTTAATTAATCTTGTTTAAAATTCTTTAAATATTTTGTGCCTGACAGGATTAGATCTGGAGATGGAAACTGAACTATTAAAGTTTGAACTAATGCATTAAATTTTTCTTTTAACAAATAAGGAATCGAATGGTCTTCGCTTCTGTCTATCTACAGGAAATCATTTCGTCTAATACATCAGTGCATGTATTTATTATATTTATTTATAATTTCTCAATTTCAATTATTATATAGATATATATATATTAATTTTGATTATATTTTGTGAGGGAAAAAACTGAATATTGGATATTTAATGAAATAAATTCATAGGAAAAAAAAAAAAAAACTAAATTATCCTTCTTTCTTTCTTTTTTTTTTTTCTTTCTTTTTTTTTTTTTTTTTTTTTTTTTTTTTTTTTAAGAGAGAGAGAGAGAGAAAGAAATAGAGAGGTAGAAATATTTTACTGAAAAAGATTTTTCGCAATAAGTATTTCTAAAATGAAAGTTATAACAAATTAAAATATCTCGATATCGTAGTTATTAAACTGTTTAAATTATGCATAAAATTTCACTAAAAGAAATATTCTGAAACGCACACTCAGAGTTACATTTCATTTTTCTAGCTACAACTCATTTAGTTGTTGTGAATTTTCAAATTGTAAAAAAATAATTAACAAATATTAAATAATGAGTAATTCATATTAAATAGAAATTCAAACATTTCACAAGTTCCTTATTGCAAAATTCTTAAAATTTGATTTTTAGTGAATTTTTAAAACAAAATTCTGTTTCAGATGTATTTTTTATACAAATTATCACATTTATCACAAATACCATAGCAAAAATATATATTTATAATTTTGTAAAGCTATATACGATTATATATATATAACCTTTAATCTTAATTTGAAAGTCTTTTATCTTTGTAATTTCTCGTCAAATGTATTCATTTAAAAAACAACTTCTTTCTTAATGAAACCTTTTATAATATATAGGTGACTTTTATATATGTATTTAAAAGACATAACCTAAGTTTGTTCTAAATTTTTCACAATAATCCACTTAATTGTGTTATACAGAAGAATTTTTACTGATTTTAGAAATTATATATTGATTTCTATTTAATTCTATTATAATTTTATTTAATCCAATTAATTTTTTAATAGTTTTTTTTGTTACCATTATATTTTATTCTATTATAATTAGATGGTACTGGGTTGCTCTTCGCATGTTTTTCAGTAATTCTCTATTTTAAAAATTACATTTTAAATGATTCAATTACATATGTGGTTGTTTGGTAATTATTTCAAGACGTTTTTCCTAGTATTTGATCATTGTAATGATGAATTTATACATGGAATTTATATATATGTATATATTTATATGTTGTTGCTTACAAAATGTAACTGTTGCTTGCATATCAGCATACAAATTTATTGGGGAAATCATTTCATTGAACAATTTATATATTTTTGCCGTGTATGCTATCTGGGATTATGAATGAAATATGATATTACTATAACAGAAAATACGAACATTTCAAACGTTGACCTCTTTAAAGACATCTTTTGTAATAAAAATAATCTAGTGTGTCACTCACACGACTTTCTCTTACCCTGAAATTTAATACTATAAATACAGGTTGGAGTTTAAGAGGTAAGATAACGAGTACTGTTATGTTAAACAATTCATATTAGCCTTCTGAAGAGTTTTATATGATAATTAGTTCTGTGTGAGGGGGATACCGCCCCCCTCAACCCCCCCGTTTCATTAATGCACCTACATTTATATAGAATTTAATTTGGTTATTAAAAAATATTTCTCTTTTAAAAAAATAATTTATTAAAATTATTATTTAAAAAAATTATCTTTTATGATAAGGCAGACAATTTCCATATTAGAAAAGGAGTTTAACACCAAATATCCAAAAAAAGTCCATTGGTTTCTCAATATTAAAAAAAAAAAAAAAAAAAAAAAAAAAAAAAAGTACGATTTTTTTTTCTAAGTTTTTTTTTTTTTCGTTAAAAGTAAAAAAATCGATAACTTTGTTTTAAATTATCGCAGATCGATGGTTCAACCATTCGTTTTAAAGGTATTTTCGAGCTCTTTTGAAAGATACCCATCATGAAAATTTACTAACTTTGAGGGGGGACTTCCCCACCCCCAGGGGGGGGGAGGCGAGGCTCCTACATACACAAAAAAAAAATTCCCAGTTAACTGTCTCTATTACAAAAAATATATATTTGTTTCATTTGGTTTAGTGCAGTCTATAGACGTTAAACTCTACTTTCGTGCAATTTCCCCCATAGACGTAATGTATTAGAATTCTCTTGATTGTCCCTGTACACGAACCATTTGCTTGATCTTAACGAAAAGCTTACTGTAGCATCCCTATATGATACACATTTAGAATACCAAGTTTGAACTTTCTGCCATAATTTGTTTTTGAGATATGCTGATAACAGACACACACACACACACACAGACACACACACAGACACACACACACACAGACATACACACATACCATTTGCTAAAAACATGATTTTCGTATTCAGGGGACCTCAAAACGTATAATTATAACAAAATCTCGCGTTCGAAAATTTGAGCCAAAAACAATACTTTCTCTACCTTATGGGTAAGAGAAAGTAAAAAGCAAACGATAATTTCGACTTAACTTTCTGAATAAATTAATGTTTTTATCGCACTTTAAGATTTTGAAATAAAATTTATAATAGAAATTAAAAAGAAAAATTTTGGTTTTATAAAACAAAGACAAATTTAGTGGTTTAGAATTTTCTGAATTTGAAGACAGAATAATATCAATATTCAGTAATCATTAGTTCGTATTACAAAATTTCAAATGGAATAACACGATTATTTTTTTATGGATAACTATTGGCGATGCACCCTTCGACATCTTTACATTGGTTGAAAGTTGTAAACAATTAATATTTGTAAAAATTTAGACTCTTTCATCTATTACTTTACATAAGATTTTAAAGTGAATTTAATATTAAAAGCATAGCTTTAAAACATTAAATAAATCGCGAACGTTCATCGTTGGTAAAACATTGTTTTTCTCCGTTTTCATGAAATATGCTCATTTGAGCGTTACACGAGACATATCAGTTTACAGAAGATTTTTACAATTATTAAAATATTCTTTGTGTTTAAGATTTCAAATAGTAAAGACAAAAAAACGATACCGAATTAAACGTTTGCCTTACATAATTAAATATCTTACCCCCCCCCCCCCCACCCCAAAAAAATGTTTAATACTTGCTTGTCATTGTTTTGTATATTTCTTTATTAAAATCAACGGAGAATTTACTTAACATTATTGAGTATTATGTAAAATCATAAACATTCATTATTTATATTGCACGAATTTTACAATAAATAAATTATGTAAAAAGGAAAAAGAAAAAAAATATTACATGTTTATATTATTGTATATTACTTAATTTTATTTTAAATAATCCTTTAATAATGATCCGGTGTGTGACTCACACGACTTTCTCTTAAACTGAAATTTAATATTATAAATACATATTGGAGATTAAGAGTTAAGATAACGAGTACTGTTACGCAAACTTATGTTAAAACAATTCAAATTAGGCTTTGGAGCAGCGTTATTTGACAAGTAATTCTGTGTGAGGGGGCTGCCGCCCCCTCAACCTACCGTTTTACTGCTATACCTACATTTATATAGAATTTGAATCTGTAATTAAATTCAAAAGTTCGTTTAAAATTATTGAGACAACTTCCACAACAACATTATTTGAACCTTTGTCAATCTTGATCAAATTTCTCTAGTGAGAAACACATTAACTTAAAAATACAACTTTGGGATCTCCTGAAAATATTCGTTTATAAGTTATTTTAGGAGACACAGACAAGGATCAAATGTCAAAAAACTTGAATTCGGTAATCAGAAAGCCTCAAAGTGTGTAAATAAACAAAAAACCAAGCGTCAAATATTTAGCTTAAAAAAAAGACATTATGTACCATATGGCTATGAGGAATTAGTTTCAATTCATGAGCAGCTTTTCTTGAAAGGGTAAAATATTGCAGTGAAGCACTTCAACTAACAATAATTTTTTTTTTTATCGCCTAAATATTTGCAGCCCTGTATGTCTTTTCAAGATTATGCACAGACTACATGGTGCACCAAAATATAATCTTATAGTAATAACGCACGGCACCACCTGATATGCACTTCCATCAATTTTCAGTTATAGTCGCTATAGTATCTAGTTCTTTTGTGTAGTCTTGTAAATAAACAGTGAATGATTTTCCAATCATATTCTACACGAAACATGTTTTTACGTATATAATATATACATATATTAATTTTATTTGTTTTAGTGCGTCTATAGCTGCTAATCTCAACTTACCTGCTATTTCTCTAATAGACGTAAAGTATTTGAATTCTCCTGGGTGTCCCTGTAGACGAACTATTTGCTTCATTTCAACGAAACGCTTATCGTAGCATCCTTGTACGATACGCATTTATAATACCAAGTTTGGACTTTCTACTACTATTTGTTCTGGAGGTATACTGATAACACACACACACACACACACACACACACACACACACACAGACATATACACACAGAGAGACAAACACACAGACTAACAGCTAAAAGTATGATTTTCTGATTCAAGGCAGCTCAAAACGTGTAAATAAAACAAAAACTCGCTTTCGAAAATTTGACCCAAAAACAATACTTTCTCTACCTTATGGGTAAGAGAAAGTAAAAAATTATTTTGGTTTAATATATATATATATATATATATACTAGCAGGCTTTGCCCGCTTCGCTGGACATTAAACTTAAATGAGTTGTCAAAATCCCATATCTTTATTAATAACCCAAGTTCTCGCTGTGATTGGTAGAGGTTTTCTCGCTCGCAAAGTGAGGAGTCTAGGTCTCCACTGTCTTCGGCACAACTTACCCACTTCTTACTTCCCCTTCCTCAGCGGGTGAGTTCGAAGTTTTGCAAAATCACACTAATGTACATAATGCGCACACTTAATCAATATACAGTCTGGGTCCCCACTGCCTTAGGTACAACTTACCCAGTTGTTACTTCCCCTTCCTCAGTGGGTGAGTTCGAAGTTTTGCAAACTCCCACTAACGTACATAATGCGTACACTTAATCAATATCCGCACACCAAAATTCGCCATTCTAAGATAATTCAAAGCGAATTCAAACGGAAAAACATGTTTTTACACATGTTTATTGGGAACGACTTCAGTATAAACCCACAACGATATTTGGCGATTTTTTTTGTTGGCGATTATGGCTAAATCATAAATCTAAAAATCATAAATTATATATGATAAATGATAAAATCATAATCTAAATCATAAATCCAAAATAAACAAAATATTAGGCTGCCATTAACAGGCCATTAACAGTCCAGAACGACATCGTTATCCTTTAAAACAACGCCAAAGAAAAATCGCCAAATTCAGCTGTGGGGTTATACAGAAGTTATACCGTTTATTGCCCTCCGACTCCGAGAAGGGGGGGGAGATTTCGAATTTCGTGAAATCCAGTTACAATAAGTGCCGGATGCAAACAAACAATTTACGCACCAAATTTCGTGACCACAGAAGTCTTTAATAGAAAATATAAATAAATAAGTAGAAAATGCACAGCTTTAGTATGGGAACCCTTTGGTGACTTTAAATATTTTAAGCCATTTTTGCGATGAACTGAATTGGCTATCTCAATTGTGCAATCAAAGATCTTGGCGAGAAACGTCCGAGCTACTTCGGTTCCAAATTTCAAATTTTGCCAAAGGGATCCAATACTAAAGCTGTTCCATATCGAATCTAGGTTGAAAACGGAAAAAGGGTAAAATAAATTAGAAATATCAGACCCATATTTATAAATTTGATACCAAATGAAAGAGGCGATTTTTCTGAATCCAAGGGTGCAAACAGTTTTTCGATGCGACAATTAGATATTAAAAAAATAACTAAAGTATGAAATTTAAGTGGCAACGGAAAAACGGAAAAGGGGAAAATAAATTAGAAGTATCAGACCTATCGTTACAAATTCAGTACCAAATTAAAGAGATGATTTTTCTGAATCCTGGGGTGTAAACAGTTTTTCGATACGACAATTAGATGTTTTAAAATTAACTAAAGTATGAAACTCAGATGGCAAAACTTCATTTAAATCTTTTCATAATTTTTAGTGCGATTCACGCGAATGAAAAAAGTCTTTATCTTAAAAATTTATTTTTGCATTTTATTTTTCCATTCAAAGCGTTTTAGTGAAAAAATATTTATGGCGCATGCGCAGGCGTTTTTTACCCACAATTTAAACACTAATCAGAATTTTGAAATTTTTTATAGATATAATTTTAAGTTGTGTGAAGACCTAAGTTTCTGCCAAGCGCCGTTGAATTTCGTCCAGCCGTTCTCGAGTGATGCCCAGACAAACGTGTTTTAGTCTTTTACCCCCCAGGGGGGAACGGGGGAGAATTTCTGAAAACTTGATGGATATAATTTTAAGTTGGGTGAATACCTAAATCCCTGCCAAGCGCCGTTGAATTCCGTTCAGCCGTTCTCGAGTGATGCCCGGACAAACGTGTTTTAGTCTTTTACCCCCTAGGGGGAGAACGGGGGGGAATTTCTGAAAAGTTGATAGATATAATTTTAAGTTGGGTGAATACCTAAATCCCTGCCAAGCACCGTTGAATTCCGTTCAGCCGTTCTCGAGTGATGCCCGGACAAACGTGTTTTAGTCTTTTACCCCCAAGGGGGAGAACGGGGGGGAATTTCTGAAAAGTTGATAGATATAATTTTAAGTTGGGTGAAGACCTAAATTCCTGCCAAGCATCGTTGAATTCCGTCCAGCCGTTCTCAAGTGATGCCCGGACAAAAAAAGCGACATCCGGACACGTTGACACACACACACACAGGCAAAATTTTCTGAAGTCATTTTCGGCTTTCATGGGGTGTAAAACGTGAAGATATCGCAAAATTTTTCGATTCCGACAAATTTACAGACAAAACTCTGATTTTATTAATATAGATATAATATCTATCTTCTATAATATTAAATGGAAAGGTTTGTCTGTCTGTCTGTCTGTCTATCTGTCTGTCTGTCTGTCTGTCTGTCTGTTCTTTTATACGTTCAGCCCCTATTGAACGCAGAAGTACAAGAATTGACATACGGATGCTCTGGAGCCTTTCCGATGTTTTCCTCGAAACAGAATTTAAAAATCTTAATTAGTTTCGGAGATATTAATTAAAATGCTGACCCATATCGATCGCGAAAATGACCAAAAATCCTTATTGCTTAAAAAGAGGCATTCTATCAGCATTCAGCAGACGATTTTAACGGCTGTCTCTAAAGGAAAAAAAACATGTCCAAGTCATTAATGTCACATGATCTTTAACTGGGGTTAAAAATTGCAAATTTCAAAGTGCTTCAAATTTTCTCTTTCGTACACAACACTTAATATACAACCTATTCAGCACAAAACCAACCTGCAGTTAAAATTTCATCAAATTTCATTAATAAACAAAGCAGTTACATTTTAATTGCTAATTAAATTTTATTCTAACACGTAATCTATCTTTCAATAGACGATAGGAGTTGCCACAGCAACAAAATACATTTGAAGGAACTAAAAAATACTTTTTCTTTTTCTTTTTACTTCCATTACCCGACTACCGTGGTATATATATAGGTTTTGGCGAAATAAAAAAATATTTATTTTTCTTTTTACTTCCATTAATAAAACTACCGTAGATAATGGAATTAGAGATTTCACGTGATTTACATGTTTTAGAATGTCCTGATTAGGTTTTCTTTTGTATCACAGCTACTAATTAAAATAATTTCATAAGTAACACATTATTTGAAAGCTTTGTTGATTTGGAATTGAACAGTAGATTACAGAAATTTATACCGCCAGATATTTTAAAATTTCGATATTTCAAATTCCAATTAAATTATTTTTGATACATCATTCGAAAGATATTTTAAAGTTCTTTTAAATTATCGGAAGTTTTCACCAGATTTACACGCTTTGAGGCCTCCTGAATTAGTTTTCTTTTGTATCTCAGCTACTAATTAAAATAATTTCATGAGTAATGCATCATTAGAAAGCTTTTTTAGATTTGGAATCGAACAGAGGAATACAGAAATTTGTACCGCCAGATGGCGCTGTAATATTTTAAAATTTCAAAATTTCAATTTCTAATTATGATTAAATTATTTTTAATACATCATTCGAAAGATATTTTAAAGTTCTTTTATATTATCGACAGTTTTCACCAGATTTACACGTTTTGAGGTGTCCTGAATCAGTTTTCTTTTATATCTCAGTTATTAATTTAAAAAATTTCATAAGTAATACATCATTTGAAAGCTTTGTTGAATTGATACACATTTTAAAGTACTTTTACTTTTACATTATCGAAAATGGAATTCGAGATTTCACCCGATTTACACGTTTTGAGGTCTCCTGATTAGGTTTTCTTTTGCATCTCAGCTACTAATTAAAATAATTTTATAAGTAATACATCATTAGAAAGCTTTTTTGATTTGGAATCGAACAGTGGATTACAGAAATTTCTACCGCCAGATGGCGCTGTAATATTTTCAAATTTAAATATTTCAATTTCTAATTATGATTAAATTATTTTTAATGCATCATTCGAAAGATATTTTAAAGTTCTTTTATATTATCGACAGTTTTCACCAGATTTACACGTTTTGAGGTCTCCTGAATTAGTTTTCTTTTGTATCTCAGCTACTAATTAAAATAATTTCGTAAGTAGTACATCATTAGAAAGCTTTTTTGATTTGGAATCGAACAGTGGAATACAGAAATTTGTACCGCCAGATGGCGCTGTAATATTTTAAAATTTCAATATTTCAATTTCTAATTATGATTAAATTATTTTTAATACATCATTCGAAAGACATTTTAAAGTTCTTTTAAATTATCGAAAGTTTTTACCAGATTTACACGTTTTGAGGTGTCCTGAATCAGTTTTCTTTTGTATCTCAGCTACTAATTAAAATAATTTCATAAGTAATAAATCATTAGAAAGCTTTTTTGATTTGGAATCGAACAGTGGAATACAGAAATTTGTACCGCCAGATGGCGCTGTAATATTTTAAAATTTCAGTATTTCAATTTCTATTTATGATTAAATTATTTGTAATACATCATTCGAAAGATATTTTAAAGTTCTTTTAAATTATCGAAAGTTGTCACCAGATTTACACGTTTTGAGGCGTCCTGAATCAGTTTTTTTTTATCTCAGTTATTAATTAAAAAAGTTCATAAGTAATACATCATTTGAAAGCTTATATTAGTTGATACACATTTTAAAGTACTTTTACATTATCGAAAAATGGAATTCAAGATTTCATCCGATTTACACGTTTTGAGGTGTCCTGATTAGGTTTTCTTTTGTATCTCATCTACTAATTAAAATAATTTCATGAGTAATACATCATTTGAAAGCTTTGTTAATCTGGAATGGAACAATAGATTACAGAAATTTCTACCGCCAGATGGCGCTGCAATATTTTTAAATTTCAATATTTCATATTCTAATTATGATTAAATTATTTTTAATACATCATTCGAAAGATATTTTAAAGTTCTTTTACATTATCGAACGTGGAATTCGAGATTTCACCTGATTTACAATTTAAAGTGTCCTGATCAGGTTTTCTTTTGCATCTCAGCTAATTGAGTAAGAATAAGTAAGTGGAATGGAACAATAGATTACAGAAATTTCTACCGCCAGATGGCGCTGTAATATTGATCTATTATTCTAATTATGATTAAATTATTTCTAATACATCATTCGAAAGATATTTTAAAGTTCTTTTACATTATCGAAAGTGGAATTCGAGATTTCACCTGATTACAATTTAAAGTGTCCTGATCAGGTTTTCTGTTGCATCTCAGCTAATTGAGTAAGACCGTTCAAAATTGGTATATGCAAGTTAATTAGGAGGGGCTGGAGCGGTGGGGAAGGAATAGGCGCGCAGCGCGCATGGGTTTGGGACCCGGTGCGAGTTTTTACCCGATGATAAAAGATTTTTTTTTAATTTTATTTTCTTAATAATAAAAGTTTGAGTTGAGAAGGAATATGCGTGTACAGCGCACGTACATCCTCAAGCGTGCGCGCGCAGCGCGCATGGGTCTGCACTGCGGCGTCCCTGTGTGAGTTTTTACCCGATGCTAAATGATATATTTTTTAATTCCTTTTCTTCAGAATGAAAGTTTATGAGTAATAACATTGAATTTTGAGAAGTCATAAGGATAGTGAAGGAATACGTGCGCGCAGCGCACGGGTCTACGCTGCCGAAAGCAGTGGGGACCCGGTGCGACATTTTTCTCGATCAGAATTTTTTTTTCTCTTTTTTTATCACATGATACAAATTAATGCAATTTTGAGAATTCATTAATTATTGTGATTCATTTAAAAATAGTGACCAGCGAAGCGGGCGTAGCCTGCTAGTTATGTAATACTTTTTGCTGTAAATTAATAAAAAGAAAAGAAAAGAAAAGAAGAAAGGAAAAGGAAAAAAAGAAAACGTTTCACTGGATAATTACAAACAAATTATCCAATGGTAGATTAATCATAATAATAATAATAACGATGATAATAATGATGTTAATAATGAGGAGGATAATTGTATATCTATATATATAAAAGAACACTTCCTGAGTGAGTTAGTGAGTGAGGGGGTGATCTATCAACGCCCAGACCAAACCCCTGGACCTAGAAGCATGAAATTTTGTGACAATGTTCTTTCTATGACGTAGGCAACCACTAAGAAGCGATTTTAAAAAATTCGCCCCCCAAGGGGGGGGAGGGGGGGCAAAACTTGATTTCACAAAATCCTTCATATCTCAAACAAAAAAACAGGTATCCGTAAAATTTTTGCTTTAAAATATAGCTAATACAAATATCAAAAAACCAATTTCTGGAATTTTCAAAATTCGGTCCCCAAGGGGGGCGGGGGGGCAAAACGTGATTTCACATGCGTAAAAACGTGATTTCGCATAATCCTATATATCTCAAACAAAAAAATAGATATGCGTGAAGATTTTGCTCTAAAATATAGCTAATGCAAATATCTAAAAACCAATTTCTGGAATTTTAGAAATTCAGCCCCCAGGTGGGGCAGCAGGGGGGGGGAGAGGGGGGGGCAAAAAATAAAAAGAGAGTTAGATTGTTCAAAATTGGTATATAGAGGTTTTCGATACCTACAAATCGATTTCGGATATTTTCGAATTTGTAAAATTATTAGGAGGGGCGGGAAGGGGGGGGGGCGGCAAGGAGGGGGGGGCTATGGGGCAAAAACAAATAGAAATACAGTTAGGCCGTTCAAAATTGGTACAGTTAGGTTTTAGATGCCTGCAAGTCGAATGGGGATATTTTCGAAAGTGTAAAGTTATTAGGAGGGCCGGGAAAGGGGGAGGGGAGAGGGGGGGGGCAAAAAAATAAAAATAGAGTTAGATCGTTCAAAATTGGTATATAGATGTTTTCGATACTTACAAATCGATTGCGGATACTTTCGAATTTTTAAAATTATTAGGTGGGGCGGGAAGGGGGGGGGGCTATGGTAAAAAACAAATAGAAATACAGTTAGGCCGTTCAAAATCGGTACAGATAGATTTTAGAGGCCTGCAAGTCGAATGGGGATTTTTTCGAAAGTGTAAAGTTATTAGGAGGGCCGGGAAGGGGGGGCTGAGGGGCAAAAAAAAAGAAAATAGAGTTAGATCATTCAAAATTGGTACATAGAGGTTTCCAATACCTACAAATCGATTGCGGATATTTTCGAATTTTTAAAATTATTGGGAGGGCGGGAAGGGGGGGGAGTAGAGCGGTAAAAAAATAAAAATAGAGATATATCGTTCAAAACTGGTGCATAGAGGTTTTTGATACTTAGAAATCGATTGCGGATATTTTTAAATTTGTAAAATTATTAGGATAGACAGGAGGTGGGGAGGCGAAGTGGGAAAATAATAGAAATAAGAGTTAGAGCATTTTGGGAATTTTTTCCGAAGGCAGTGAGAACCCGGTGCGACATTTTTCCTACTCAGATTTTGTTTCTCTTTTTTTTCATGTGATAAAAATTAATGCAATTTTGAGAATTCATTATAGTGATTCATTTAAAAATAGGGACCAGCGAAGCGGGCGTTGCCTGCTAGTAATGAATAAACACGAGGACGGAAGACGTGATTAATCAATAAAAATTCGAATATTTAAATAAAGCATTATACAACAAAAGAAAGAAAAAAGAAAAAAGAAAAAAGAAAAACTTAATAAATGCAAAACAATAACTTTGAAATTCCCAAAATAGTGTTATATCTTTATCAAGGGCCATTATAGCAGCAGGGTAATGGAAATGAGTTGTTTCTTAGACAGTGATATATAAGGTCTTACAAATTCACTCTCATTGTCCAACAGCTAAAATCTTTTTAAGAATGAATTAAAAGACATTTAAACTAGGAAAATAACATGGTGTGTTACTCACACGAACTTCTCGTACCCTGAAATTTAATAATATAAATACAAATTGGAAGTTAGGGGTAATATAATGAGTACTTGTTATACAAACCTATGTTGAAACAATTGAAATTAGGCTTCGGAGCAGCTTTATTTGACAAGAAATTCTGTGTGAGGACTCCCCGTTTCACTACTGTACCTACACTTATATATAATTTGAATCTGTTATTAAATTTAAAAGTTCATTTAACATTATTGAAACGACTTTCACACCAACATTCCTTGAAACTTAGCAATCTTGATCAAACTTTTGTAGTTACAAACTTTTGAATCTCCTGAAACTTTTCAATTATAAGTTATTCTAAGAGACACAGACAAAGATCAAATGTTAAAAAACTTGTCTTCGGTAATTTGGAAGCCTCAAAACGTGTAAATATACAAAAAACCAAGCGATGAATATGTAGCTTAAAAAATATATTATGTACCATATGACTATGAGGAATTAGTTTCAATTCATGAGCAGCTTTCCTGGACAAAAATATTATAGTAAAGCACTTCCACTTACAATAAAAAATATTGTTATGACTAATATATAGACAACTCTGTATATCTGCTAAAGGTTATGTACACACCACATGGAGCACATAAAGAAAATCTTAAATTAATAACACACGGCGCAACCTAACATACACTTCCCACAATTTTCATGTATTATCACACTATAAACTAGTTCTTTTATGTAGCCCTGTAAACGAATAGTGGTGTGTTACTCACACGACCTTCTCGTACCCTGAAATTTAATAATATAAATACAAATTGGAAGTTAGGGGTAATTTAATGAGTACTTGTTATACAAACCTATGTTGAAACAATTCAAATTAGGCTTCGGAGCAGCTTTATTTGACAAGAAATTCTGTGTGAGGACTCCCCGTTTCACTACTGTACCTACACTTATATATAATTTGAATCTGTTATTAAATTTAAAAGTTCATTTAACATTATTGAAACGACTTTCACACCAACATTCCTTGAAACTTAGCAATCTTGATCAAACTTTTGTAGTTACAAACTTTTGAATCTCCTGAAAATTTTCAATTATAAGTTATTCTAAGAGACACAGACAAAGATCAAATGTTAAAAAACTTGACTTCGGTAATTTGGAAGCCTCAAAACGTGTAAATATACAAAAAACCAAGCGATGAATATGTAGCTTAAAAAATATATTATGTACCATATGACTATGAGGAATTAGTTTCAATTCATGAGCAGCTTTCCTGGACAAAAATATTATAGTAAAGCACTTCCACTTACAATAAAAAATATTGTTATGACTAATATATAGACAACTCTGTATATCTGCTAAAGGTTATGTACACACCACATGGAGCACATAAAGAAAATCTTAAATTAATAACACACGGCGCAACCTAACATACACTTCCCTCAATTTTCATGTATTATCACACTATAAACTAGTTCTTTTATGTAGCCCTGTAAACGAATAGTGAATGATGTTTATACCATTTTCCATAGAAAACATGTATTTAGGCGTATAAAAAATATATATTCATTTCATTTGGTTTAGTGCAGTCTCTAGACGTTTAAACTCTACATACCTGCAATTTTCCCCGTAGACATAATGTATTTGAAAACTCTTGGGTGTCCATGTACACAAACCATTTTCTTGACCGTTTAGTGTGTAATCCTGATATGATATACTTTAGTCTATCAAGTTTGGACTTTCTGCTATTATTCGTTCTTGAGATATGCTGATAAGAGATATACACACAGACACAGACACTAAGACACACACACACAGACCAACAGCTCAAAACATGATTTTTAGATTCAGGAGGCCTTTAAGTAAATATAACAAAAACTCAATTTCGTAAATAGAAAGAAATTAAAACTTCTTCACGCACCATAAATTTTAAATCAGCACAACCGGTTTCGAAAGGACGTAGCCTTTCTTCATCAGGTGCAAACACGTGCAACTGCCTTGGAGGCAAAAGCAAGACAAGAAGAAGGGCAAAAACCGGAGGGGGAGGAGCAACAGAGGGGGAGGAGCTATAATTGATAAAGCTCTCAAAAAGTTCAGTAGGCCAACTTATAATTCTACTCTTTCCATTGATGATAAAATTAAACCTGATAATCTTGTTGTATTGCCTTTTTATCCCCCATTATGTTTTAAATTAGCCAAAGTTTTGAAGCGTTTCAATTTTCACGTTATTTTTAAACCTGTCAATAAATTCCAATTCCCTTCAACCAAATCCCCTATTCCTGTGCTTCATAAATGGGGTATTTATAATGTCCCTTGTAATAATTGTGATTTATCTTATATTGGTCAAACTAAAAGAAATCTCGAATGTCGTTTACGTGAACATTCTCGGTATGTTGTTAATCAAGAAATTTCTAAATCTTCTATTGCGAAGCACAGTTGGGAATTTGATCATAGTTTTAATTTTAAGAGTGCCAAAATTATCTTTCATGCCAAACGCGTTTCCGAACTAGATTTTTTGGAAAATTTAGCTTTTTACCTTAATCGTGATAAAATTGTCAATGAAAAATCTGATTCCACTTTGCTGTCTACAGCCTGGAAAAATTTGTTTAATTCAATTAAATAATTTCCTTCAATGTTTATAACATAATATTATAATAAAATAATTCTAATTAAAGTAATAATAATAATAATAATTAATGGATAAATTTTATTAAATTTACTTATTAGTTTAATATTACTGGAGAAAAAAAAATAATAATTGAAAAAAATATATATATTAATAAAAGATTACTCCATCCCTTTCTCCGTTTTTGTGGTGTGTGTGTACGTGTGTTCCTCTCTGATTGGTCCTGCCCTGCATGATGCTTCCTATTGGTTGTTTTTGTTGCTCCTCCCCCTCTGGAGTTTGCATTTCTTTCAGTCTTGCTTTTGCCTCCAAGGCAGTTGCACGTGTTTTCATCTGATGAAGAAAGGCAACGTCCTTTGGAAACCGGTTGTGCTGATTTAAAATTTATGGTGTGTGAAGAAGTTTAAATTTCTTTCTATTGACTGTACGCCAGTTTTTGAATTTATTTTTGGTCAATTTCGTAAATTTGACCCCAGAAAATATTTTCTCTACCATATATGTAGGTGAGAGAAAGTAACAAAAGTTACCCATTTGTATTTTCATTTACATTAAGCAAAAGTAATTTATGAGTATTAAAAACTATACAAAATTTATGTAAAATGCAATAATACTAAGTTTTTAATATATATATATATACACCTATAATATTACTGAACAACAGATATAATGTCACTGAAACCACATAGACCAATATGAATGAAAATGCACCAAATTTAAATAACCTCTGGAGACGGATGTTTATTTATTGAAACATTTATTTTTATTTATTTATTTTTTATTTAACTTAACATAAATCTAATCATAAATTTATTTTTATACTGTTAGTTGCAATTTTAATAATTTTGCCGGTGCGTATAAATGACATGGAACTCGAACCAAAAGAGGCAAACAAGCCATGAGAAAACAAACAATTAAGACAGTATTTTTAACAAAATAATTTTCAATAAGAAAAAGCTTAGCGCCATTGTACGATTTCGTCCGTTAGCAGCTCTAATAGTTAATGGGCACCCTATCGTACTTGAAATTAATTGAAATAAAAAATGGAGAACAAAGTGGAATAAACTATTTAGTTTAAGAAATCTGAGAATCAAGCAGAAAACAACCATGAAAAAGAAACAACAGTCACTGGATGATGTATTTTGAGTCACAAGGATTAAAACAGGCAAAACAATCCTAGCACCCAGTTGTATATAGCAGATGTAGAATAATGATACTACTACTCCGATTCAAAAAATTAGAATAATGTAAAAAAGAATGAGTTTGATGTTGCTAACGCGTCAATTTGCATACTGCGCCCAGGAAAATATATATTAAAAGTATCTAATTATCTTCAGAGCATTTATAAATATAACATAAATATTTATTTTTATCTGATATATTAATAATTAACTATTTAAAAAATATTAGAATAATTCAAAGAAATAGAATACCTCGATAGCATGGTTCAAAAAATTAGAATATTCAAATTTTTCTTATAAGTTGAGAGAACGGCTGCGGGATTAACATCTGTGGGACTATAAAATGTGCTCCGTTGAAAATGAAAAGTCGTTTGGCATTTGATTGTAGC